>OZ024740.1:185175578-185218078 GCA_964016885.1 Eledone cirrhosa
CTGCACCTTTTTATGCAGCTGTATATATAATATATATATGATATATATATAATATATATATGATATATATATAATATATATATGATATATATATAATATATATATGATATATATATAATATATATATGATATATATATAATATATATATGATATATATATAATATATATATGATAATATATATATATAATATATATATGATAATATATATATATAATATATATATATATATAATATATCATGTAAGAGAGATTTTAGCCATTCAATAAATACCATCAAACAGTATAATTCCCTTCAATGCATCATCACTTGGTCACTGATACAATTCAACTGCAATTGATTAAAAACTTAAATAATGGCATGCTTTATCAGTGTCAGGGAATTTTTTTTTATTATCACTTGTTGATAATAATACAAGTTGCCTCCCTTTTCAATTAAATTACCTTCTTTATGTTCCTTTCAAACTTAAATCTATAACTATCCTATATGCATTTATTTTTGATCTAATATAGAATTTTAGGTATTTTATTTATATCTAACTCCATGATCTTCTTGATGCTCTTGCTTCTACTGTGTGTCCCTCTTAATTTTGGTTTTAGTTTACATTATCCTTATTTGGGTCTATTACACACATTTAGAAGAACATCTATGATTTATCTTACAATGCCATGGAGAATTCAAATGATGAACGAAAGAATTATGTAATCATTCATGAAAATAAATATCAGATACTCATCTTCCAAATCACAGAGTTCTTTAGTGTCTTGTTTTCTTTGTTATTATGAGGAAACACATCATTATATTACCTTCCAATTTCTAAGTTTAAAATGTTCAAATGTTTAACAATATAATAATTGAGTGAATATTTATACTGTCATGATGTTCTACTCTGAAACATCACTATGTTTCTTATTGCAATTATTAAAATCAGCAAGGAAGTTTAAAATTTTGTCAGCAAACTTATCTTTCATTTCTATTAAATCTATTTTCTCTGGTAATGCAAGTGGAAAGAAAATACAAATTATAACATTCTTTTCAAAGATTTTCTGAAGTCCATTTGATTTCTCTAAGTAGTGTCTCTATTTGAATCAATAATTCCTTCATCTCTTCAAATGTCAACACTCTATATTGTCACACTTTATCAATTACACTGAAAGCTGAAGCAAAGAGAAATTAGATTTAAGCTTTACAACATTTCCAGAATGCTCTAGTTTTCCCAGACAACTAATCTTACCTTTCCTACTCAGATGAAAGTAAAATTGATGCTGAAATTTTACATACAGTTTGTCATTCTTTTATTTCTATATTTTCTTTCCTTTATCATTTTAGACAGTTTGAAAAGGATTTCTAATAGTATCCCATTTAAACAGGAATGTAAGAGTGTTACTTTAATTTCCTAGTTGCTTGAAGATCAGAAATCTAACTAAAAACATTTATTCAAAAATAATTTTATGCTCAATATGGAACTTGGGTGAGCCCTATAAGACTAGACTGAAACAACAATGGCATTTGTTCTCATTAAATTAAATAGCAGTCTAGAAATATGGCCAATGTTTTCTTTTAAGTAACCTGAACCAAGCAAAGCATAGATTTGAATTTATGGACGAGAAAAACGAAATATAGATGATACTTATATAATACAGTCTTAAATATATGTAAAAATAAACTCAGTTATTACAAACTGTAAAGTGTGTTCGTAGAATTTCAAATAACGTTTATTGGCATGGAGAGTGGAAAGTCTGACTGTTGGGCTCTTGCTGTTTAAAATGGAGTAGATTATGAGGAAAGAGTTGTTTGCTTTGTCTGCAGTACTGAAAGTGAACAGCAATCCAGTTCATTATATTTCAAAAGTTTCTGTTATACATTATGTCTGTCTTCTCAAAAACTTAAAATTATCAAATAGATATAAATGGTTGAAGGATTGGTTTTACCATTATCATCGGTGTTTCAAAAGGTTTGGTTTTAAATATAAAGTCAAGTATACTTACACATATTCTCTCTGTTGTGTTGTTTGTTTTAAAGGAGACAGCAAGTATAATATTTTATTATAGTCAGCACATTTCCATAGTCATTAGAGCATTGATTAGATTACCATGCAGTAATATTCAAGCTCTCTAATCTCTTAGTCGAAGTCTTATTAAAGATAATTTTAATTTTCACTCTCATGGGTTGAATAAAAAAAGTATTAATTATGTACTGGAGTTTATATGATTGACTATATCCCTCACCACGTCAACAAATAGGTGGCCTTGGGTCCATGTTATTAATTTCTATAATCATTCGATAGAGGGTCGGACATGGTTTCCAGCCTAGTTACGTCCCTTTACGTTCTGAGGTCAAATCCCGCCGAGGTTAAATTTGCCTTTCATCCTTACGGGTCAATAAAGTAAAGTACCAGTAATGTACTGGGTAATTGTTGGCCTTGTGCCAAAAGAAGAAACAATTATTATATTTAGCTGAAGGGTGATGAAGAGGCAGAACTCTTAGGGCATGGGGCAAAAGGCTTTGCATCCCTTAGTTATGGCCCATTACTTTCTGAGTTCAAATTCTGTTGGGATCAATTTGCCTTTCATCCTAATGAGGTCAATAAAATAAAAAAAACCAGTCATGTATTGTGTTCAATGTAATTGAGTTTACTCTCCACATAAATTGTTGGCCTTTTGCTTAAATTAGAAATTATTATTATAATTAGCACTGGGGGTTATGCATTGGTGAAATCGTTAAACCATTAGACGAACTGTTTTGCAGCATTTACTTACAGTCTTTTGAAGTTCTGAGTTCAAATTCCACCAAAGCCAACTTTGCCTTTCCTCCTTCCAGTGTCAATAAAATGAAGTACCATTAAGTAAATTGACTTACCACTTCCTTCAAACCTAGTTTCTATCCTAGAAAATATATTTAGCACAGTTGCATTTCTTATGGTTTAGTCTGAATTCCATGTGGTGCCATTAAACTTGGGTACAAATTAGGTCTGCCACTCAAATTAACAAAAACATTGTTTTTAAAGATTTGCATATACCATATTTCTGGCATTTCCATCTGTTAATTTGCTCCTGATATTGTTTTAATAATTAGTCAGCTATAGAGAGTAAAGTAACACCATAATTTTGTTTTGTTTTGTTTATTATCCTTCAGAATATGACGAACATGCTGCAAATATTATTTGTCAACTGTTTGAACCGAGCACATTATAGACACAACACAATATAATTTCTAAAATCAATAAATTATATGTGGAAATTATCTTTTTATTATAATGTATTCCTGATGCCAACAAATGTTTTGTTTCTCTTTTATATTAATGCATTATCAGTTAAATAAATGTAGGTCTAGAAAGTATTTTTGATATGCAGTTTTAAAAGTCTTGGCCTGAAATGTCATTGCTCTAATTTTCAACAAATTATGATCCCTGAAATGGATGCAAAAATTCTTCATATACATATTCAGAGAGAGAAAGAGAAGGAGTAGCTAAAAATGTCATGGAAATGAAATAGATAAATAAATATATATATAAATAAATAGACAAATCAGAAAAATATGAAGAAATCAAGCATAATATAAGCTACAGAAACTTGAGATTTCTGAAAAACACCTAAAGCTGTATAGAGTACCACTTAACCAAAGCATGCACATTTCATTCCTTTATATATATCCCCATCCCCCATTTCACAATTCCTTATAATATCGATTTTTGTTTTCTCTCTAGAGATTTGTCTTGAATTCTTCCTTGTTCATTGTTAATTTTAAAACATTTCCAATTTCCAGCAGAAATCATTGCGAATAAATATTTTCATTGGATTTTCCCTTTGCTTTAGTGAAGCCACTTTATAGAAACCTTTTGAGTTATGTTACACACATAGGAAAGACAATTCTGGTGTCAGGGATTTTCGTTTTAACACCAGATAAATTATTTTGTAGATCATTTTCACTATGTTTATGCATACATACCCTCTTTTCTATTTTATTTTTTAATCAGTTTTTAACCAGTTAATTCATTGGTTCTTTCTTGCCTATGCAATTTTATTTATCTAAAATGACTATATTAGAGTGAAGTTCCTTTTTTGACAGGCTCATGGGTAATGTTTTATTTTCTGGGGCAAAGAATATAATCAATATATTTAATCTGTGTATTATTGCTTTATTATGGCTCTCAATTTGGAACTTAATTTAACACATTACTAGTATTTGTTTTATCAACCCTTGAAGCACGAAAGACAAAATCAAGACTGAATGGGGAAAGAAAAATGGAGTTATGATTTGAATTTAATCTGGTACAAAATAGATAGTCTATTGGCAGAATCATTAAAGAATCAGACAAAATAACCTGTATTCTATTTTGGCTCCTTGCATTTAAGTTTATAATCCCAAATGTGGCAGACTTTACCTTTCTGGAGTGGATAATTAAAGTACAAGTGTATTGTGGGGAACTGGTGGAATTATTATAGCACAGGACAGAATATATTGAGTTATTTGCTCCAGAAATGTGCATACCAAGTTCAAATCCTACCACAGCCTATAAAGGTGGTAGACTTAATCTATCACCCCGTGTAAGAATATGAGCTGGGCCTTTAGTGTTTCTATTGAAAGCCTGTCTGATGCAAGCATTCAAGTAGGAACATATGGCTTGAGGCTACCTATGTCTCACTCTCTTCCTCCTTCCATTACCTGAAAATGGTTATGTGTGCTGATCTTTCTCTTGACAAGACAATATATATATATATATATTGCCTTGTCAAGAGAAAGTGGAATTGTATATATATATATATATATATATATATATATATATATACAATTCCACTTATTTTCTACTGAAATCAAGATTCTTTTACTGCTCCCAGTCATTAGACAGCCACCATGCACTTTCATTGATCCTATCAACACCAGTACATGTTTTTCAGGCATGGTACTTATTTATTGATCTCTTGGTTTTTACCACTAGGTTATGGGACATAAACATAGACACACAGAATTATAAAACACCAGAAATTAGATGCACATATGCAACTGGCCTCTGAGTGTTTTTATTTTCTTCTTCTTTTTATTATTATTCACCTAGTTATAAATGAAATCAAAAAATAAATGTAATCATTATTATTCACCCAGTTATTCCTGAGATGGTCACGGGGTAGAGTCAACCATATCCAAAAGATCCAGCTGGATCCCCAAGTGAGACTAGCCAAGCTCATGTATGTTATTCAACCATCTAGCTTAGGGTCTACACGTGGGTCTCCTGATGATTGGTTTTGCCCATAAAATCTGTCCAGCAATTATTTCCTGAGACATACGTAATGTCCAGAGTATCAGAGCTGTGATCTCTCAATTTGAAGAAATAGTGGCTCTACCTTGAGTGAATCTCTGATCTTCTTTGTTAAAAACATTAAAAGTAGGCCTACAGTTTGAGAATCCATTCTTCTTCCCCTCTCAATAGTGTCAGAGACAATGAAAAGTGTCATGGGTATTGCTATTCCTCATGAAGAAGCAATAATCTGTCCCTGTAAAACTGCCACCCGATATTTATCCTCACTCTCTTTCTATCTCTTTCTCTCTCTTAAAAACAAAGAAACACTGTATAATATTTAAAAGTAGCACTATTTAATTCAGTGGGGTGTACAGCAGTTGGGAGAGCATCTAACTTAAGTATACAGTTGTCACATGTTAGCAAATATTGAAATTTACACAAAAGACTAATTGATTTTTGAGATAATAGTCAATGATATTTAATGCACATCTGAAATATAAGCCAGTAAATTTATCACAAGCATGCAAAGAAAGATTCTGATGATAGCAGTAACTAATGAAAACCAAATATATTTCTTATCTCAACACAAGATAGAAAAAATATGTATAAGAATTATAGTCTAAAAGCTTGACCCAGGTCACTCATTGTACTGATTTGATGATGCCCAGATGAAAGCAAAGTAATTTAACATGGGGGTTGGTGTAGTCGATCAATCCCAGATAAGGGTAAAGTAATCCAATATGAAGGTAGGTGTAGCTGATTAAATCAACATCAGTTCCTGATTGGTACTTACATTATTCCATTACATACTAAATTCAAAATCCCACTGAAGTCAGTTGTGTCTTTCAACACTTAGGGATAGACTATACAAGAACTAGTCAAGCACTGATGGCGATTTAATCAAATACGTATCTACTTTAAATTACTTTGCTTTCATCTATGAGTGATCAAATCTGCTCAATGAATGACCTGGGTCAAATTTTCAGACTATATATTTCATTCATGTTTTTGCCACGTCTAAAAGTGAAGAAAAGAGAAAAAGAATGTGTGCTGACACATGAGATGTAGGTGATTAAAATATTGCTTGTATGCTTCGTTATTATTAGAGTGATGGATTGGTGGAATAATTACAGCATTGGATACAATTCCTTGTGGAGTTTGTTTCAGCTCTTTATGTTCTACGTTCAAATCTGTCCAGGATTCACATGGACTCTTGCACTTTTGGATCTGATCGAAAAAGAACAAGAATGATCGCCATACCAGGCATTGTGTTTGTATTTTAGCTCATGCTGAGTCTGGAGTGTTGGTAGCAATACTAGCTATGCTGTTGATGTATCTCTGCTACCATGACTACCAACGTTATTTTTCTAATTGAGGAAAGTATTTATATGTTTAACAGCAGAGGCAATGGAGAGGAATTCCAAATAGATACTGTAAAACAAAATCTCTATATGATTTAAATTACACAAGTGTCCGATATTAGAAAGGCACCCATGTGCTGTGACCTGAATGCAGTCTGACCCACCCAGAGTGTAAGAAGTTAAGAGCTGAAATATTCGCTTAAAAGGAGTTTCTTCTCTGAAGACCTTCTGTTGTCCTGAGAGTTTCTTACCTCTTATTGTTATTAGGGTGGTGGATTGGCAGTATTGGTAGAGTGTCAGATACCATGCCTTGCAGCATAGAGTTATGGCCATTTACATTCTGAGTTTAAATCTAGCCGAGGTTAGCTTTGCCTTTCATCCTTACAGGGCCAATAAAATGTAGCACCAATAATGCACTGGTGTCAAGTTATTCGACTCCCCTCCCCCTAAATTGCTGGCCTTGTGTCTAAATCAGAAACCATTATTACTATTATGATTTGAAACTTCCTTTGAATTCTGCTTCTTTCCCAAATCATGCCGAGTGTCAACCTGGCACTTGAGGCAAAATTTGATAATACACCCGTTTTACAATCAATTTTGTGCAAATGCTGTTACAAGGACAAACAACAGTAAATGTCCTTGCAAAGTGTTTGTCTTGATAATGCCCTTCTCAGGACATGGGCAGTGCCAGTCAGCACTATTTTCTGTTTCTATTGCAGATGGCTTTCCAGGTATCCAGTCCAAATATTTTTCAGTACCCTTTTTTATCATTCCAAGTGCAATGACTATCACTGCTATTGTACAGCATTTAACATGCCCCATTTTCTCAAATTCAATTGATAGATCTTTATAACTGAGCTTTTCAAACTCTTTCAAGGAAATGTTACAATCTGATGGAATGCTCATGTCAATTAGGAAACATGTTTTCTCCATATTGTCCTTCACAATTATATCAGGTCAGTTGGCCTTTTATTGTACTCTCAGTATTCACAGGGATATCCCAGAGGCATGTTACATTCTCACCTCTTGTTACTGCATCTGGGTGATGGTTGTACCATTTTCTCTCCTTTTTCAGACCATGAAACCTGCACATTACCCAGTATAAGTATTGTGCCACTCTATCATGCTTCATTTTATATTCCTGGGCATTATTATTATAAGGGTGGTGGATTGGCAGTATCAGTAGAGGAACGGACGCCATACTTTGTAGTATAGAGTTACGCTCCTTTACGGTCTGAGTTCAAATCCCACCAAGGATACCTTTGCCTTTCATCCTTACGGGGGTGATAAAATAAGTACCAGTAATACACTGGGATAATTGCTGGCCTTGTGCCAAAAGTAGAAACAATTATTATTATTATTATTACTTCAAGATTTCGGCTAAGGTGTTAGCAAAGAGGTTGGTGCTTGTCGTTGATGGTCTGGTGGGAGAGGCGCAAACATGCGCCATTCCAGACAGATCCATCCACGACAACCTCCACCTCATGCGATACATCGTAGAGAGGGTAGCTAAGGAACCTGGCATGGGTGAGTCTTTGATCAATTTAGATCAGTCAAAAGCTTTCGATAGGGTTGACCATCGTTAACTGGCAGCAGTCCTAAAATGTAGTGAGAGTGAACGGTCACCTTTCAGAACCGTTCAACATCATACGCTCGATCTGCCAGGGATGTCTTCTCTCGTCCTTGTTGTACGTATTGACTCTTGAGCCATTACTGCACAAACTGGAGATGTTGAGGGGGATGCCACGTGAACTAGGATGCAGAAGTACAGTGTCAGCTTATGCAGATGACATCACCGTAGTGGTGTCGAACACCAAACACATCGAGGCAATCGGCACCACACTAAGGAAATACGAGGTAGTGACAGGAGCAATGATCAACCAGCAAAAATCAGTAGGCCTGCAACTCGGCACCTGGAGAGGCAGGTCCATGCCGCCCAACAGTGGCGTCGGGTTGAGGATGGACGGACTGGTTAAATTGCTAGTGGTCTGGTTCGGTCCAGACCTCCAGACGGACAAAAACTGGGAGGAGCTCACGGGCAAGGTGTTTTCTCTCACCCAGAAATGGGCCGAGAGGAAGCTATCCCTGAAAGGTCGAGTGGAGGTGGCGAAGGCGTACGTCGCATCTGTCATCTACTACTGTCTGACCGTCGTGCCTTGTCCTAAGCCTCGCCTGACTGCACTGGAGTGTTTGCTCTTTTGCTTTTTGTGGAAGGGACGTGCTCTGATGATCAGGCGGTCCATCTGCTGTCAACACCCGCTATGTGCAGGGCTGGGCATTCCTGATGATGTGCAGACATAAGCTCAGGCTACGGCCTCTCCACCTCTTCCTCGACGAAGACCGAGAGGAAGCGCTTGGAGACTAGAATGTCTTCAGGCACTTAAACCCCTTGACCAGGCGAGCAATACAATCGCTGGAAACTCCACCTTGGCTTTCTATAGAAGATTAGTGGAAGGAAAGAGCATTGACGTCCTTGCGGTGACTCTAGGCATGGATGAAAATCAACTAGCCAATCTCTTCGGGAGAACTTTCAGGCCGGGGCCCATGGACAACTTCCAGAAATCCCTGGCCTGGCAGTGCTACTGAGCAGCCTTGCCAGTTCGGGATAGACTCTACAGGCATGGAAGTGTCGTAAGCCGAGCCTGTCCGAGATGTGCACAGGGCGATGAAACCGTCTTGCACGCACTCGTCCAGTGTCCGAGCATTGTTTATTTGTGGATTTATGCCGAACCTCTGCTGTCACATGTAAAAAGGATCCGGCTATCAGCTGAGTCCATCGTGAAGATTGCCCCGCCACCTTCCTTTAGCCGAGAAGGGCAGGCAGTTTTTATCTGCCTGGTGGCCATGGTAAAAGAGAATGTATGGTGGACACGTCTGAAAGGGTTGAAGACCCGTACTTTCCTCTTCGGTGATGCCCTCATTAACTTTTTCAGGTTTAACCTTAAGAGGAAAATCAGGGTGGAGAGGGAAGTGCTGATCTCCAGCTAGTTTGTTGAAAGGTGGGTGAGAGAAGCAAGAATCGCCCGCGTGAATGGGTCTACCCTGAGCGTGTGCCTGTAGCATTGTAGGAGGAAAACTGGAAGAGGGCATTTGCCCTAGCAGGTCAGGGTAACCGTGTCTTTCCTTGTGGGCTTGTTCCACGAGCAACCTTCGGAGGTCTCCTCGCTTTTTTGGAATTTTTCATTGTTTCCTTTTGTCACACTCTGTTTTTGTTTTTTTATATGTATTGTCCTGTGTTGTCCTTAATGTTATACTTTGTGTCAACCCTTGTGGTTAATAAAGAAAGCATTATTATTATTATTTTTATTGGGCGGTGGATTGACAGTATCAGTAAAAGATCGGACACCATGCTTTGCAATATAAAGATATGCCTCCTTACGATCTCAGTTCGAATCCTGCCGAGGTTAAATGTGCCTTTCATCCTTACGGGGTTGATAAAATAATAAAGTACCAGTCACGCACTGGGGTCGATTTAATTGACTTCCCCCTCCCTAAAATTGCTGGCCTTGTGCCTATATCAGAAACCATTATTATCAGTATTATTGTTATTAATATTATTGGGCGGTGGATTGGCAATATCGGAAAAGGGTCGGATGCCATGCTTTGCAGCATAGAGTTACACCTCTTTACAGTCTGAGTTCAAATCCCGCCGAGGTTAAATTTGCCTTTCATCCTTACGGGGTAAATAAAATAAAGTACCAGTCACACACTGGGGTTAATTCACTCGACCTTCCCCTCCCCCAAAATTGCTGGCCTTGTGCCTATATAAGAAACCATTTTGCCTTTCATCCTTACGGGGTCGATAAAATAAAGTAGCAGTAATGCACTGGGTAATTGCTGGCCTTGTGCCAAAAAGTAGAAACAATTATTATTATATGGGTGATTACTCAATGTTAAATTTAATGATACTAACAAAACTGCGGAAACGGATGAAAAAATCCTAATTTAGTAGGAAATCTAACCTATTTACGATGGTGGCAAGAAAAGGAGAAGTTGTTATGTTTGGGAAAGTGTAGGCCCTCAAAGATAAGGAAGTTGTTTTAGTCAAATCAGACCAGTATGATCTCGGATTGCAATGTTTAAAAAAATCATTGATAAGAATGACATGACAAATAAACCTAAAATAGCCTGGATATTCAAAACTATATATGTTTTCATTATCTAACTAGAGAATGAGAATATATAGCACTCCAGCACTGGATAAATAAAAGGAAATAGAATAATCATTGCTGAAAGCCAGTCAGCAGAGGGATTGTTTGTTATTTCTTTTTGTTTGTGTTAGTTATCTATTATTTTTTTTTAATCCACATCAACATACCAATAGTAATGCAATATTTCTTCGAAATATACAGCGGAACTTCAATTATTCACTTATTATTATTTTTATTTATTTTTAAGGATGAATAATTGGAGAAAGAAATATAATGGCATACCATCTAAACTCTTTTTTACATTCTTGAAGAATGCATATAGACTTAAATGGAAACGATTGTGGTTTTGAGAAAGTAAAAGTTAATAATGTATATATACATACGAGCTCATACAAATATATTTTATCAATAAGACGATTCATATTAAATAACATAGGAATCTTAAAAGTAGTGACAATTGTTAGAAACACAATAAGTACAATGATACTATTGATTTTCTATTTATAATATTATGTTTTCTATGGTTTTTATTTTACCAACTGGTTTCCATTCCACATCTGTTAAATCAAACTTAGTTACGTCTATACTATACACTGAATCTAAGTGAATAATTCATATATGATGAAGGGGGAGGTTGATGCATATACACACAAGCAGTCACAAACATACAAATGTGTATATATATATATATAATAAATACAGAAATATTCTCTCTACAACGTTCAAATATTATAGAAATACTTCAGAATAACATATATATATCATAAAGAATTACTTTTAAGTTTCATGAAACTTAACGTATAAGTAACTGTCACCATTTATGGTATTATAAAGTATAATAACAATTAATTTTGTTATTTATGATGTAAAAAATATATTTATTTTACTCTAACTTTTGTACTGAATTCTACGTAAGATAATACTTGCACATTTCTATATATATATGTTTGTGCATACCAAATTATCAAATAATGATCCAAGACAATATATTTATTTCATATATATTTATTTACTCATCTATATCTCCGTATGAAACCATACATAAGCAAAATGCAGATCATTAGACTCCCCAGTAGATGAGCAGCCCTGCTACATTAGTAACTTGGTTTATGTAGACATGTCCAACAATTACTAGCAGGGAAAACATACATCAAAAGGATTATGATGATAATCTCCAAAATGAAGTTTTGTATGTCCTCCCACATTAGTCCTAAGTACTAGATAATTAATTGTATTGTATTCAAGATGGAAGAAAGGCAGGTGATAACAAATTTGTCATTAAATATATAATACTATTTCAATCTTAACAATATAAAGAAATATGTCTAGGAAATCAATTGACAAGCTCCCATACCTTGTTTGCTTACTGAGTTGGGTAGAACTCATCAGATCAGACCAAGGAAACAATGTTTCCATTCGCCTTTCTATTGCTGATGCTATATACTGGTCACAACTCCTGGCAGAAAGAGCAATATGGAATGAAGTGTATTGCTCAAGGATATAATGCATCGTGCAGTCCAGGAACCAAACTTACAAACTCACTATTGTGAAACTAATACTCTAATAACTAAGCCATGTGCCTTCACTATGGCATAAAAAAAACACAGCTGTCATTCAAAATTAAATGTGATTTGGTAGTGTGTTCCATTCTTTCACTAATGCTTTTAAGCACTCATGCAAGTCCATCATCGACATGAAGATCCTAGAGAAAAGCTGCATGCAGAGAATTGTTTGTACACTACAAATCAGCTCTTCTCCTCAATGTTAAAACTGGATATATACAGAATGAACACACACATATGAAATATATACAACTAGGTAGAAAACTGGGTTGTGCACTCTACACATTTCTTTAGGCAAACCAATATCCAGCATCTACTGCTTGTTGTCTTCAGAGCCCTAAGCCTACGAAACATATGACCTATTCTCACACCTGTTATCTGAAGTTGCTACACTTTAATGTCAATATAACTATGGTTAATCCGAAGACCATTCTCACAGAGGGAGACATTGGATATACAGTTAGCCCACTACAGCCCTTCACTGCAGAACTATTCATTAAAAAAATGGCTTGAAGATGAGAATAATCAATGTAAGATGGCAAACTGCCCCATCCACAACTTAGACATATATCTCCTATGAACGTATGTGGTATATGCTCCTCAATGTGTTAAATGTCGCAAATTTTATATGGGCGGATCTGTATGACAACTACACATCAATATCAAAGAACACCTCAACACACATGTATCCTCCTTAAGAAACACATAAATAAGTGCAAGTGCAAGAACATTATAAAAATATAAGAGATAAAAATCTAACCCATGGATCGGAACACCAGTAATCTCTGAATACAATATAGTAATACAAAATTGAAATCCCTTTCAACAATAAACTGGAACTAAACACCTAGTGGCTAACATAGACATACACAGTACCACATTACATTCCATTTAAAAAATGATACAACAATAGCTTAGAACAGTATAAAGCTTTGATCTAATACCACGTATTCCAATCTCCACTTACAGCAATGAAAGAAAAAAATAGTTCCACTTTCAAATTTAAAAAAATGGCAGCTTAAGAGCAATAAATATTAAACAGTTTTGCAGTAGTATTTTCTATTATTTTGATGAAGGGATTTTATATCAAAATATAAGAGCCTGTATAGTAGTGCAAAATAACAACATCCCAACATTATTGTCTCAACATAATTTTTAACATTTACTGTCCAATTCAAGTGATGGTAGCCTTCAAATAAAAAGACTATATATATATATATATAAGAAGGAATTTGCAGTTTACTTGAAGCATTGCATATGGTAGATAGAATTCGAAGTTGGAAAGCCCCGACAATGCAGGGTTTGGACAAAGTCAAAATGCACAAAAAGTAGGGTTTGTTCTTTTTTACTTTAATTTATTCATATGACCTGATATTTCGAGATTAGTATCTCTTCGCCTGAGGAAAATAAAGGAACTGTAGAAGATCATGCCACCTAGCTTTGACTTTGGAGGCAGTCGATTAACTGCCCTTAGTTTTGACGTCAGTAGCTGAATACACTCTTTTTTCAACTTCGTGTGTTGATGCAAGCAGACGCGTTTCATGGTGGTGAAACAGCGATATCACACCATGCGATCACGGGATATTTGAACACCGCCACAAAATGATAATTACGAATTACCAATCAAGGAGCAACTGATATGATAACCTATTTTGTTTATTGCTCTGATTAAAATGCTCATGTACATATAATCTCGATATATGTTCTTTTTGCTTAATTGTTTACCTACACCTAACAACAAATAGAAGACACGTTCTACCAGCCAAGCTAGGGAAACGACTCCCCCCACTAAATCGTAAAACAACGCAGCCTTCTAATATGGTGACCATCTCTCCTAAAGAACTATTCCAGTGTCTGATGTGGCTTGCTCTACCATGCTGGCCGAAAGTGGTTTTAGTATTTATTTATTTATTTATTTTAACCTCTTTTGTGTTAAAATTAAGGTCAAGACAGGTCAAAGGGGCAAAGAATCGTTTCCCTTTAAACACTACTTTTTGTGCTTTTTGCATTTTGAATTTTTCTCTGTCGAAACCCTGCTTTGTCGTGGCTTTCCAACTTCAAATTCTCTCTCTCTCTCCCTCTCTCTCTCTCTCTCTCTCTCTCTCTCTATATATATATATATATATATATATATATATATCACGATAAATTAACGGAGCCATAGACTCTCGCCATTCCCTATATATATATATAATATATATATATATATATGTGTGTGTGTGTGTGTGTTTGTATATGTAAATAAGTGTATGTATGTCTATATTTCTGTATGTATATATTTATGCCAGAAAATAAATACAAAAACAAGATGGAGGATGCACCTAAACTGCATACTCCATCTTGTTTTTAACTTGTCTCTATGCATCGAATGAGACAGTTTTGTTTTAGTCTTGAAATATCTGGTAATGCTTAAATAAGTCAAGCTGTTAATATAATATTTTACACATACACATATACTAGTGTGCAATTTAACAAATATAGTTTGATGCTTTCATCTGTTTCTGTTCAAAACAATCTTTTAAAAAAATCACGTGACTCTTTATCAATAAATCTTTGTAAAATACATCAAGTTCATGAACTGCCAGGAAGAAATAGGAATTCAGCCGTTTCAGGCAATTTCGAAGAAAGAAGAAGAATTGTGTTCAAAAGGCTGTTAATGATGTTGAAAAGTGTAAAAAGAAAATACAGACATTGCAGCAATAGCAGAATACCAGACATTAAGTAAGTTGTAGGCCAACGGCTTAAGTGTCTTTAACCCACTTGTCATTTCTGCAAAATAGAGTTCTGACGGAAATGTCAAGTCCCCCTCTCCTCACAGCATACAAATCTATTTCATATTACAAATTTTATTAACTGTATTTTGCCAACGGACACCTTCACAACTAGATTCTTTAGATTCTACACTTTTCTTTTTTCTTTTCCATTCAGTAATGAATCTTGTCACAATAGATGTATTCCATTTCTAAATATTGCAACAAAGAGTGATTAGCAAGAAGTAAGCTCCCTGCTGGTCAGGGTAATAATGTTCTGATCTCTGGTCAACTATTCTGTAAACACACTTTAAAAATTCATGAATGTCATAATTGCTACACTTTTACTTAAAGTATAAATATCCTATAGTTTGAGGCTTTTTGTTCTTAGAAAAATAAATGAAATGTTAAAATAAAATTACAAGACAAAAAACATAGAAGAAAATTGAAGCTTCTTTCGGAGCCAAATACAAAATATTTGTTGAAAACGTTTCATTTCCATTACGAATACCTACAGATGTATAAAGTTATAACAAATCATTTTACCAAATACTGCTAAAAGATAGGAAATCATACCTAATCCAAAAGATGTCATCAACATTACATGATACATAAAAGTGGGGATTGGTATGAACAACAGATCAACAAATTAGAATGTCTTGCAATGTTTAGTTTCTTTATATCATAAGTTCAAATCCTGCTGACTTAGTACTTTATCATTTCGTAGTGAAGGAATAAGAACAATAAAATAAGTACCATTCAATAACTAGGATCGATTTGATCAAATATACTGCCTTCCCACATTTATGGCCTTGTGCCAATATTAAAAATTAATGTTACACCAAAAATAAGTTTTCATGAGCAGTTTCTTTGTAGTTGTCTCTCTCTCTCTTAACCACTTTTTCTCACTATCTTACTCTTTGTTGTTCCCACTGTATCTGTCTCTTTCTCTCTCTGTTTCTATCCCAGTCCCCCACCCCTACAGAAACCATATAAACTAACTATATTAATGAATTACTCTGATCATATACAATGCTAGACATGTCTATGCATAATTCTATCAACTACATTGCAACTAATAAAGCCAGAATTCATTATTAAGTCAACTGAAAATAGAGAATTATTATTTATGAGGGAAATCAAGCATAAATTAGCTAATTAAACTTTACAATATACATTACAGTATTCTTGATGAAACTAATTGTCTTGGCTAATAGTGAAGTTATTTGATATGTGAATCAATTGCTTCCACTGTGTCTCTGAGAACACAGTTCTTTTTTAAGAGAAGATGGTAAACATAAAAGTATTTTAGACTACATACCAAAATTTTAGTGGTCTCTTTCTATCCTATCTCATGAGAGTTTGCTTTATTTCTACTCCCTGTACCTAACTCTGACAATAGTTGTACATTCGCACCAAGTCCAGGAAAATCCCCCTACTTTAAGGTAAACAGCAAGATTGATGCCTCAGTACTGAGTACATCCTTTGAACGAAGAGATTTTCATGGGGACCTAATTATCATTATTCTCCTTTGAGAATATTATACATGCTTCTTCAACCGGGTTAACAGAAAACATCAACTATAACTTGATGCTGTGCAATTTCCCTTTACTTATTGAGACAAAGCTTTCAATAGAAAAGTTTCATGTCAATAATTTCTTCAATACATTTTATTGTCTTCTTTATCTAAGTATTTAAGTTAGCTTTACCATATTTGTAGTCATGACTTGAGAGCGAAATAATACCCATTGCAGTATTTATTGAGAAGGATACACTCATTTAACTTCCCATGACCCAAAGCTAACTCACAGAAACTCTTGAAGTATATAGTATTAGGTAACAACATATATTCATGTAAGTTTCCATACCACAAGGCTAATCAACAAGGTATCTTGAAGTATGTAGTATTAGGTAACATAATATTTATTCATATAATAGATCTGCACTTCTTTACTGCAAATAACAGTATATAATGATGTCAACTCTGACTGCTCATATTAAATACCTTGACCCCAAGAATAGGGCATTGAGAATGTATAGATGATTGACTCTTTGGCTGAGAATATATTGATTTCAGCAATAAATACTAATTACCATACATTTTCCTCAAAATAAGTTTTCATAATTAAGCTCTTTATTCTATTCTTTTTCTAAATATTTAATGTTTACAATTTTCATTCTTTTAATGAATGTTTCATATCATGTGTTTCTACTTGTCACAAGGAAACCAATAATGTGCAAATATCAGTAAATCATGAATATGTTATATATTCTTTCAGTTGCTTGTGATTCCTTAAATGTCATAATGAACTTTATTAGAACTAAATTCTCGATTACATATTTAAGCTACATGCCATTATATATACATATGCATCTACAATTACCTTTTGAGTGCTTGACACCTAGTGCTCGTGTCTGATTTTATAAGGTTAAGCAGATAAGCTTTTCCTTGGAAATTGGAGGACATATAATGATTGAATTAATCTACCAGCTGATTTAACACCTTAACAACAGGTATATTGTCTGCAGAGTCTTGTCTGTTGCAAACATTTGAAACTTGACTCTGGTCTAAGGATAAGTTCCTACCTTCCCCCCTCTTGACTCAGAGTACTTGTCCTGAAAACAGTCATGGACAGGGTCCTTTGTCATTCTGACTAAGAAGTAAATTAGAGTAAATAGTAGGTACATTCATAGATGGTGTGCTACATATTCTCAACAAGACATTAACATGAATAAAGTCTGTTTACTGGATTAACATTTAAAGATCTATATTTGTTTTTAATAAAGTGGTAGAAGGGCAGAGGTTTTAGTGAATTGGATGTAGTTCTTTGCATCATTTATTTCAGCTAGGGCAGAGAAAGAACAGTATTAGTAGAGCATCAGACAACAAGCTTTATGGCATACAGTTATGGCTCTTTATGTTCTGAGTTCAAATCCTGCTGAGTTTAGCTTTACCTGTTACCCTGACAGCGTTGAAAGAAAATACCAATAATGCACTGGGATAGATTTACTCAACTTTTCACTCTCTCAGAACTTGCCCTTGTGTCTAACCAGAAACCATCATTTATTCTAGCTCTTTTTATTCTTAAATTCTTAAATCAAATCCTACCAAGGCCAACTTTACTTTTCCTCATTCTGGGTTTGATTATGTACCAATCTAGGCTGATAGAATGATGTCAGAATTGTTAGAGCCTGATGGGATGCCTTGTGGCATTTGTTCTGGTTCTTTGCATTCAGAGTTCCCAATCTGCTGTGTACTACCTGATTGGTAAACTAGATCCATCGCCCAGTTTACCATCACCACCTGACTGTTGGGCATCTTTATTGGAGTTCACTCTGTTGCAATCATTTGTTCCAGATCTCCAGTTTGAAAATACTTTTCTCCTGTCCACTAGGCTTAGAGGTTTTGAAAAAGGTCATGGATACTTCCCCTCCCTCTATGACTAAACCATAAAAGTATTTTACATCAGATTGGAGAAAATGATAAGACATTATCTTATTTGTTTTAATATTAAAATGTTGGTTATTAAAGAATGATTTCGTATTACACTGTTTCTCTGTCATGAATATTGCTATACTAAGATATCATTATAGATTAAATTTATTGGAAAGTGAACAATACAGTAAAATAAAAATAATGGCAATGAAATAATATGCAAAAGAAATGTAACTAGTATTTATTATTTGGATAAGCTGTATCCAGTCATATCTTATAAAGAATCTACAATCAATCTTTGAGTAATATACAACATCTTCATGTCTACAAATTCACTTCTAAATATTGCTGTTCCATCTATGTAAGAGGTTTACAAAAGATTTGATAAGAAATAAAATAGAATTTCAATATATTTGAGAACCAAAGGTTGACAAAACTTTTTCCTCTTTTCTCCAATTCATTACAAATCATTGTTATGCACAGAATCAATATGATTTTGTAACATGGCAGAAGATATATGAATTGTATTTGCTATTTTTTTTCACTTTGAGAAAATGCACATACAGTTCCGTAGTTATTGCTAAATAAATGTATATGCTATAATAGATATTGTCATATGACTCTATAAACCATAAATGCTATGTATTTGCATTCTGTACAAATGCATGATTTATCTATAAAATACATCGCTAATACATTTTATCCCCAATTTAAATATATTTTAAATAGCCAGAAACAAAATTTTATTGATGCAAGCAGGTCTTCACAAACACAAATACACTCGTTACACATATCGACACACATACTCTTACACACACACACACACCACACACACCACACATACACACATATTTGTCTATAAAATATATACAGTATAGACTCATATATAAGTGTGTTTGTGTGTATAAGTATGTAAACAAAGAAAGAAAGAGAGATAGTGTCCAGCATCTAATTAATTATAGAATATTTTTCATACTAATAGAACCATTATAAACGCATGCATGTATAGTTGAGATGCATACATGAAATAACGAACATATACAAACACACAGCATTCAATAGAATGGAAATGGACCCCACATTTTTCTTCATTTTTTTCCTTACTGAAATAGATATTGGAAAGCATCATGTAGTAGTATATCATTATGTGAATTTTATAGAATTTTCATATCCATAAAATGTGGTTTTATTGATAATATAGAGGATCATTTCCAGAGTCCATTTATGTAAATATGTTGAGCCTTTTATCTTTGCCTGCCTACACCTAACTCAATCAATAATAAAAAGAAGCAACACACAGAGGCATACACACACACACTCACTCACACACTCACTCACTCACTCACACACATATATTAAACAGGCCTCCTCTACTTAAGGCCTGAATGCATCTCTTGTTAATTCCCATGAATGATGATGCTGTGTGTTTTTTTTTTTACCCCTTACCTTATTGCAGTTTTGGTGGTCTTATTCACGCCAGTCACCAATCTAATAATTTCTCAAAACCATGAAGACTAGGCATTTTTAGAGGTGGCATTTACTCACTGTGTCATAGCTACATCATTGGGTTGTAAGTGTTTTCTTAGGAGCTACAGATATCACACATTGCCCCATATCTCCAAGTAGCTTACTGCTGTTAGTCTACATTCAGACCTTAGTCAAAGGGGCTTGTTTGAAAAATGTATTGCAGTCTCCATTTCATGTCATAACAACTGTTGATGGGCCTAGAACCTTTCCTGAGATGTGGGATGGATACACAAAGATGGTTCGAAAGGGAGAAAACATTGACAATTATAACCTTGAATATCACAACCATTACAGGTACTAGTGGAGGAGGCTAAATCTAGTTGCAGGAACTTGTGGAAGAGGCTAGATGTTACTGGCTAGATATAGCCGAAGTTTCCTCAACAGTGTTCCCTGTCTCTGAGACTGCAGATTTGGATGGAGGATGGAACTCCACTATTCAGATGTGGCACCAGAACTGACTGCACAGGCAGGAGCGGGAATATTCACAAGCATCTGGCTGTCAGAATGTGTTATGAACTGGCTACAATTAAGAGGGAGGATTTGCTTCTTGATGCTTAGGATGAAAGATAGGTCTCTGTAAGTAGTGCATGTTTATGCACCAAAAAAAGGAGTCCAAATACATATCTTTCCTTGCATTAGATGTAGTCGAAACTGAGTCACATATTCTAATAGGAGACTTCAATACACATGTTGGCACTGACCACATGACATGGAATGGAGTAGCTGGAAGGAACAGCTATCCCAATCTAAATACGAATGGAGAGGCCTTATTAAACTTCTGTTATAGCAATGGACTCTCTATTATGAACACCTTCCAGCACAGAGACATCCATAAATATACGTAATAAAAGGGGAGTCTTTTTCCACTACTCCTGCCTTGGGTTGATTAATGCCTTCAGATTGGAATATTGTATGTGTGTACATATCTTTGTTTGCAATTGTTTTTATGTCTTGTAACTTAATGGTTTAACAAATAAGTGATTCAAACAATAATAATGGGACTGATAGGATCAAATAAATCATGGTACTGTCTAAGCATGGCCACATCTCAATGGCTAAATTCAGTAAAAGACAAATAAAAGAAAAATAGTATTGATATATGTAGTCCAACCCATGATAAGAGGGAAAATGGATAAATGATGATGATGATGATCGTGAGGATGAGGGTGTTGATAATGGTGGGGATGATGATAATGATGATGATAATCATGGCCGTGTTGATGATGTTAATGATGATGGCAGTGTTGATGATGACAATGATGATGGCGGTGTTGATGATGATGGTGATGATGATAATTTTGTATTCCTGTATGATCTGTTCTATTCAAGGCACAACATATTCTATGAAGATATAAATCATATGTTGATATTATTGTCTTTTTTCAGAAATCTTGATAGTTTTCATTTTGTTACAAACTTCAGTATCAATTTAGGCTTTTCTTTCCATCTCTCTTAATTACTAATTACTACTACACTATCTGTTTGCTAAACTAATTAGGCCCCAACTAAATTCTCATCTCTTTAATCACAATGATAACATGAGTTAGTTAACAAACAATTGATACATATCTATATTATAGCTATTTTTGTCTATATTTGTAATTAATAACACATTCACAAACACACATACATTCACATACTTATACATCTACACATTAATGTTATAACATGTCAAATTTATATTACATATACTTTTCCTAACAAGATATAACATTTATCACTGATCTTTATTTATATACATAATGATTTCTGATTGAAGCACAAGGCCAACAATGTTTGGGGAGGGGAAAGTCGATTAAATTTATTTCTGTATATTACTGGTATTTCATAAGGATGAAAAGCAAAGTTAACGTTGGCATGATTTGAACTCAAAAAATAAAGGACATAAATATATGCCTCAACATTTAACCACAATACAAATATAATATGATACATTTTATACAAAGCCTGTTTATATCAGTAAGAAAAATATATATAGTGTGACGTTTCTGTGAAAGTATAGAATATCAGCAAACAAGTTTTAGCATATCTGATATACTAAGCAATTTCCACTTGAAAATAATGAGATATTTAACATAGGAACTATTAATTAAACATTTTGCAAAGAGATCCATTAAAATTTGATTGGAAAATGTAGTTGATAGTTGAAGAATTTCTTAATTATTTGCTAAATGAGATTACATCACTCCAGTTTCATATGAATGTATTTTGTTAGAGATATGAATGTATTTTCTTACAGCGATACATGTGTAAACACATGCATACAAGTGTATATATATATTTACGTATATGCAAGGGAAAGAAGTTTGAGTATGGAATACTAATAGGAGAGTAAATTAGAGTTATGATTTGTGAAGTTTCACCTTAAAATAAATTATATATATTTATATATATTAATCCAAATCATAATAACAGTTTAGCTTCTATTTTCCATGCTAGCATAAGTGTATTTTCTCTTCTAATATTTCAAGATTGTATACAATTCTTGGTCATTTTATATAGCAAATTATATTCTGATATGTATATTTCGTTTACTTCAGTAAATACTTTAGCTAATTTATTTGCTAGATTTATTAGCATCCTGAAAACCAATAAGTGTACATCTATATTTAATACCCTTTTGCTTCTTCATAAATATGCGGATCTCTTAACCATCCACTTGAACGAGTGTATTCTGTAATTACCATAGTCTCAATTGACATTTAACATATCAATTGGTAACTGACAGGATATTTCTCATTTTGTATGTTCTCTGATTATTAAGCATCTTGTTGATGGTGAACGCTAGAAAACTACTAGATAGAGTGATTTAGATATACATCAACAGACAATTTGATACAATAATTAAGACATGGTATATGATTTATAGTGAATATGTTGTAATAATTCATGATAGATTCATTATTTTGGTTGTCTTTAAAAGAATGTCATATTGTAGTTATATGTTAAAAGAAAATTGCATTTATCAAGAAATGAAAGTTTATCTAGTAAAACAAATATATTTTCTCAGGCATTGTTTATCAAGAAGTACACTATTGAACATGCTCTTCACTTTTCATGACAATAAGGTGTAAAATTGGGACAAATCAGCTGTTATTTTTAACAGTTCATAAGACCGCATGCGGGCTTACATGTGTAAGAGCAAATATTATTTGAGGTAGTAAATGGTGGTCAGAAATCTAGGGAAGTGAAATGTCATGGGACACTATATTAGTTTGAACAATATGTAAGACAAATATGTTTCAAGTTGTATACTTTAATTTACAGTTTAAATAACATTTCAGTTCAATTTGATCTTTGGCTTTATCTGGTGTTTGGGAGTGAGAGATGTCAATAAATGAAGTACAATTAACATTATATGACCCTACCAATCACTTAGGTGGCTTTAGCAGAAGATTATATTCTGCTGCAAACATTTGCTCTAGATCTTGAGCCTGTGGAGAATGTATTCTCTTCTTCCTACTAGTCATCTATGGAGGTTCTGAAAAGACATATGGTTACAGTCCCTCTTCTACTAACCAAAGTATTGAACCCAATATACATACTTGTGTATATATAATACATACTGTAAAGTGGTTGGTGATAGGAAGGACATCCAGTCATAGAAGGCTTGCCAAATAAAAGATTGTGAGATGCCTCAGCTGTTTCAAAGACAAGACAGCCTCTCCTGTGCATTTGATAGTGTGATACCATACATAGGTGAGTCACAGATCCCTGGCCTGTCTGGGAGATGAGTAGCTCTGCTTCAGTACTGGCTTGATCTATGTAGATTCATCCAAATCTTACTAGATGGGAAAGTAGACGTTAAAACTATAATGATGATATATGATTCACAGTTTGTAGAATTGCACACAAATAATATATTAGTGAATCAAATCTCAGCACAGCTGGACTTTTCTATTTCATAAGAAATATAATATGAAAATCCTAGAGTGTTGTAATTATATATATGTACACACACAACATAATGCTGTTCATATTTCATTTAATTTTATAGTTAGGCTTACATAATACTATATTATCTCACTTCTTCCAGCAATTTAAAACTAGCATCGTTGCCATTCATCTATGAAACTCTGGAGGAAATGCCTGTATGATTTTACAACAAATATTAACAGACACAGCTATTTATTTAATTCTTATGTTGTGGATACATATTGTGTGCTGGACATACAATCATAATGTCATGGGTTTGATTCTTCGACTCTGTTGTGTGTTGTGTTCTTGAGCAGAACACTTCATTTCACATTGTTTCAGTATACTCAGCTGAATGTGCATACCAGCAATAGCTGGGGGGTTTACAATATGATGGACTGGTGTCCTGTTTAGGGGGCAGTCATCTACTCTGAGTTGTTTCACACCATCTAAACTGGGATAATCACCAACCTGATGGGCCTCCAGGCTCGAGACAGACTTTAGATTTCTTTATATCACTATTGATAAACAATTGCAGTAGTGATTTTTAGGTTTCCAAGGACCAAGTTACTAGTTTTCGACATTTCCGAAGGCAATAGGGGTAATGGGATGTTTTTTTGTAACTAAGTCTACTCAAAAAGACTATATACAAAGAGAACTGAGTTTTCATTTCTATTGCCAATGTTTATAATCTACACAAAACAGTCATACACACACATGATCAGTTACTGCAGTTTCTGAACATTTCTATTTACAAGTCTGAACCTGAGACGATGATAATAAAGCACATGTCCAAATTGCTGTACATTGGGGTTGAACCTGAAAGAGCATGGTTTGGAAATCGATCTTCTGAGCCAAAGTGATGTATGAAGGTCAATAAAATTCAATATAACCCTTCTGAATGTTGGCTTCGGTTTTTGTAAGAAATTTTCCATAAACTTATCTTGCAATTATAAAAAGATTTCAAAATATATTCCCTTCACTGTCTTCTTCTCTAAGTCTGAAAAATCTAATTAAAACTTATGAGTTATTTAAGAAGATATCAACTATTTACATTGACTATATAATGATGTCAGTTCGGATTACTGGAAGGCACCTTAACTAAATCAGTAAATCATCAATCTATGGATAATTTACATAACTATTTGTAATTGGAATCTCATAATAACAAATTGAATCTCATAACATGGGGTCATAACTTTCACATAGTTAATATAAGCATTAATAGTACACTGGGGTTAATTCATTTAACTATAACTTTCCTTGCAAATGTTGACCTTATTTGTTGTCAGAAGAAAGTAATATTTCACACAATTTCCATTTGAATGCAGCAATAGCTCAACTTCCTGAATTTAATATCTTCAATCAGAATGCAATGTATATTTTCAGCTTATAAGGACAAATTTGTTTTAGTTATTATTAGTTTACTTTATTTGTTCATTTTATATTTTTATTTTCATTATATTTTCTTGGAATTATTGAGAATGTATTTTTTTTGTCAAAGTCTTTTGCTTTGAGCTGTCAAATTTCAACAGTATCTCATCCTTATTCTTTGATGTTAGTGACATGAAAGTCTCTCATTTACTTTTATATCAGAATGTCTGCCTCCTGCAGTGTACATCATAGAGCAGAGTGTAGCTTCTACTAAGTCAAGTATGTGGTGTAGTTTTGAATCTAGAGTAAAGGCCATTTCCCAGCATGCATGTCATGATAGAATCAAGAATAAAAAAAAACTCTTCTTATTTCCCCATCTTCCTTATTTATGTCATGTTTACCATGTCAAAAGAAACACAATATGTATATCTTTCCTTTTATTTTTGATGAGTATTTGTCTGTTATGCTTTTGAGCAAGATTTCAAATAGAAACATGTTTGGCAATAAAAGAGAACAGCAAAGAATCATTTCCTATAGGGGTTAAGAGTAAATTTCATATGACTAACTCACCATTGATATGCAATGGTTAGTTCTATAACCCTTAAATTGTTGTGTCAATATAGAACACAAACTTCATGTAAGTAATCAAAGAAGTAACTTACTGAATTCTGAATGCTCATTGTGAAATCAATCTGCGCCTGTATTAATCTCACAGTATTTTAACTAATTAAAACAGTAAACTATATGTCTTTGTGATACCAAATTAAGGTAATTGAACTCACCCATTCAAATATAAGTATTTTAATTAAATTCTCCTGAAGGTTGTCTGCTATGTGACTGAAAAAAAATCTATGTGTTTTAAGAAAGACAAGACTACCAAATTGTTCACTTCAAGATCAAGCTAGATATTGAGCAATCATTTTGATTTTGTATTATTGGATTTTATGATTAAATTCTTCTGCCATGATATATTATTTCAGGAAATGGCAATTTTCTTTCTTAATTTCTATAATATTTTTAATTATCTCTTCTTGCAGTGCTAAGATTGATTTCATTTTCCTTCTTTTGAAGTACACAAACATTAATAGTTTATTTCTGATTCGTATATATTTTTATAATTTTCACAAAGATATATTTTACTATCACACATTTCCTTGGGTGCTCACCTGCAGATATCATTAAATTTGATTTGAATGCAGCTGATGTTCATTTCAGCTAGAAGTGCCTGGGTTAGATCGAGGACATGGCAAAAGGCCAAACAACATTATGATATTCCTGATCCAAGGCAGTAAGCTCTTCACTAAGGATGTGATTTACAGCAATACATTTTCAACAGCAACCTGATAAAATCAATGTCAGATCCAGACTCCCACAAATTGGTAACTGAAAGCTGACAAATTAACAGCTGCTCTCAAATAGGGATTTCTAAAACACACACTGGTGGAAACATCTAGCGTCCTGGATTCTCAAACCACCTCTCTACTTGGTGTGATTGTGATTGAAGATTGTCATATGCACAAAAGAGCCCTCTCACTTAGACTGTCACATTAGGCACATCTTTATTGTTATAACATAGAGTAAAACATTTATGATTCTGTCAACCAGAGCCATGAAGCAATGCCTATAACACGAGAAAAGCAAAATATACTTGTTGAAACAAAACAATTATGGAATGTATGAAGAGTAAATTATCTTGTGCAAATTAGATTTGGTATTGATCTTAAAATATGTTACACATGTCCTGATCATTTTAACGGTTTTATTGAAAGATAGTTGTGCTTGGTAATGTAGGTTAACATTTATAAAATGTGTTCACTAACATAGGAATTAAAAAAGAATTATTCTCAATCAGAGATGTTCTTAGAAAAATATAACTAAAAAGTATGATAATCAATATATATATATGTGTAGTGTGTGTGTCTGCATTTCCAATACATACTATATTGAATATATATATATATATATATATACACAAATTGTGCTTATGTGTGGTGAAGAAAACAGATTTAAAATATGAATATTTTATTTCTTTGAATATTTTAATCTCTAATTCTGCTTTGCCTGCTGTGAAATCTTTGAGAAATTTACATAAAAAAATAATAATGAAAAACCTTAATCAATGTAGATAATAATGCATCATTTCTATTGTCATTGCTACTGGCTTGTTACTAGGCAACAAATTCCACTATAAATCAGTACATATATTTACAACCTAATGACAATATTTTCAACAATTATGTTCGAAAGGAATGGGAATAGATATTCCATGATTTTTTCCCAATTTCCTATTGCAGTATCTTGTAGAATAGATCTTAGAGTTTACTGCTGGTCTCCAATACACCCCATCAACTCTGTTAAAAGTTATAGACATTGTGCTTTATTAAAACCCATAGACATACCCACACTTATATATATATATAATATATATAGCATATATATGATATATATATATGTAGTATATATGTAATTGTTTCTACATTCGGCACAAGGCCAGCAATTACCCAGTGTATTACTGGTACTTTATTTGATCGACCCCATAAGGATGAAAGGCAAAGTTAACCTCGGCATATATAATATAGATTTATATGTAATATATATGTATTATATATATCATATATATATACGATATACAAACTAATATATATAATATATATATTATATATCAACCCATGCAAGCATGGAAAAGTGGATGTAAAAAAGATGATAATGATGATATATATATATATTTATATAAACACATATGTTATCCAGGTCATGACTTCTGGATGCCCTTCTATAGACAATTGTTTATATGGCATGTAAACCGTATGGACATTTTTTGGCAAGTTCTAGCTGGAAGACCTCGCCATTGCCTTTGCTTTGAAACTTATATCTAAATGCATTTGGAAAAAATGAAGTTGGTAGTCATGGCAGTGGTGAGATATCAAATATGTTACTGCTGCCGCCAACACTACAGCCATGATTCACTCAGAGTTACTTCACTCAGAATGCATTAAAATAAAACTACAATGCCCTCAAACAGGATGGTTATGTTTTCTTCCTCCTTAACCAGATGCAGCAGGAACTTCTCTTTGCTGCCTTGATATTGCCTTTAGGGTTTTGGTCCTGTTCTGTCCTGAGACTGAGAGTTGTTTCATGAGATTGTATGTATTTTATTATATATATATATATAAATGAAAAAATTTAAATTTCATTTCTCACTCTTAGTACGGCTGATTTATGTTATATATATATATAATAAATAATAACATTTTCGCTCTACATGGCTGAATACAATAAATGCAATCTGAGTTTTTCGAATATTAATAATAACATTTGATTTGTTTGCAATTATGCAAACAAACCTCAATTTTATAGCCATGTCAGTAGAATGAAGTCTTCATTCTACTGACATGGCTATAAAATTGAGGCTTGTTTGCATAATTGCAAACAAATTGAATGTTATTATTAATATTCGAAAAACTCATTACATTTATATATATATATTATATATATATATATATGTTATATATATATATTATTCATATATTATATATATATACGCATACACGTATATATATAAATATCATAAATTATGTCCATAGAATCATTTGATAAAATATATACACTATTTCCTCTCCCAATTAGCATAATTAACCACATAAAAAATCAATTAGACCAGGCTATAAGAATAAAGTCTCCTATGAAGAAATATTTGATAAATAAACAAAGCGACCTCTTCGCGGCTGACCGCAATAGAATATTTACCCAACATTTCAACAGCATGTAGAAATTGACTAAATATACCGTCAACCATACTCAATTAGGTATAAATTTAAAGTTAGAAGAAATGCGTACATTCCTACCGTGATTACGTCCCTACCATGGTTTCGTTCGTATTTTGAGACATCCTATTAAGGATAAATCACGAGTATCGAACTCGTCAGGAGACAAACTCAATAGGACAGTTAATTTTCCAAAGCGATCCCCGCCGGAAATAGATTTAAAAAATGGCTAACACTACACACTCTCATATATATAAGTATAAGCAACTGTATATATATATCCATATGCTTATTTGTGCTGTGTACTTTTTCTTTTGTGTTAACCTACAGTCTTACATGTGTAAGATATTTTGTTGTTGGTATACAACAAACTAATGGAAGGCACCAGGAAGATTAAGAAAATAGGAAATACTGAACTATGTTAAATGGATTTTGAGGTTTGAAAAAGTTTAGCTGAAAAGAAATTAATGCGAATATAAATCAAAATAGTTTTCTTTTTTATTTCCATATCAACTTTCATATTTTGATTACAGAAAATATATTATTAGAATCTATGTATAATGTTTTCTTAATTAGACTAACGGCTTACAATTTTCGGGGAGGGGAAATTTGATTAAATTGACCCCAATGCATTACTGGTGCTTTATTTTATCGATCCTGTAAGGATGAAAAGCAAAGCCAACCTCAGTGGGATTTGAACATACAGTATAAAGGGCCATAACTCTATGCCTTAAAGCATGTTGTCTAGCGCTCTATGGATTCTGCCGACACCCAATTATAATAATAAGTGTTTCCAACTTATGTTGAAGGCCAGAAATGTTAGAGAAGAAGGGCACATGATAAAATTGCTGCAGCATTGAGTGGTAATTCTTTTATTGATGCAGGAAAAATGAAAGGCAAAATGAATCTTAGTGGGATTAGTACTCAGAACCTAAAGAGCCAGTACAAATTTTATCTGACAAACTATTGATTCTGTTAATCCACAAACCTAATGGTAATAATTGTTTCTACTTTTGGCACAAGGCTAGCAATTATCCCAATGCATTACTGGTGCTTTATTTTATTGACTCCATAAGGAAAGGCAAAGTTAACTTCGGCGGGAATAATAATAATAATAATAATCTTTTTTAAATGTTTCTCTATCAATTGGTTGCTAGGTGAAGCTTGTTAATTGGTCTCAGATCAGTCCCTGATATCAGAGGCTTAATATACTAGGCAGGATTCAGGCATTGCTAGTAATCATGGACATTTGGACAACCCCTATGAAGTTGGGGTTCCCAAGGCTTTTGATGAAAAATGTAAGGTATTTAAGGACTGTTCCTAGTGCCCTGATGACAATAGGCATGCCGTCTGTCTCTACATGCTGCACAGTTCTAATTGCACCTGCAAGGTCTGCATGCTTATTAATCTTTTGCATTTCCTTCACAAGCCTGTTGTGGTTTTGAAGGATTGCAATATCATTTAAAGTCAATTTGACAGTATTGTTTGTTTTTACAGCAATATCGGGATGGTTTTGTTTGAACTTGTTTGTAGTCTTGATTTCAAGGACCCAAAATAACTCTACTTCCTCACCTGATAGGCAAGATTCAGTAGGAGTATGATCATACAATTGACATTGCATTTCTATGTAGTTTTTTCACAATTGCCAATGGACATTTTTTGCTATAAAATCATGGTGGATTGTATATCATCTTCTTGTTAATAGCTCACACTCAGTAGCAATATGTGCCACAGATTCATCTGCTCTATGGAATACTCTGCAAAGTGGGGAGCAATTTTGTCCATCGATGTTAGCTTTCACTCAGTTGGTTCTAAGTGCCTTGTCTAGTGTGCCATTAATAATAGTCTCAGTGCTCTCTAAACCCAAACTGATATAAGCTAAAGCAAAGACCTAGGATAAGCAATTTCTTTAATGGCAGTTTGAAATTCACCATGGCCATTCAAGTTACTCTCTAATGGATTTGATGAATACTTTCTTACTTTGTTTCTGTTAGGGAAGTTCCGAAGGAAGTTTTTATAAGTAGTGGTTCTTTAGTTAATGTTAGATAGTCCCACAAGCTGTTGCTTAACTGAAATTAAACCTCTCCCACCTACCTTTATCTTAAGGTACAACCTTGCAATAATAATAATTATTTCTACTTTTGGCACAAGGCCAGCAATTATCCCAGTGCATTACTGGTACTTTATTTTATCGACCCCGTAAGGATGAAAGGCAAAGTTAACCTTGGCGTGATTTGAACTCAGATCATAAAGGGCCGTAACTCTATGCTGCAAAGCATGGTGTCCGACCCTCTATAGGTACTGCCAATCCACCGCAATAATAATAATGGTTTCTGATTTAGGCACAGGATCAACAATTTTTTTTTGGGGAAAAGTCAACTAAATCGACCCCAGTACATTACTGGTACTTTATTTTATTAACACCATAAGGATAAAATGCAGATCTTACATTAATCTTATCAACATTTAATTTAAAAATTAGGTATTAGGATTGGTGCTCTGAAATAGCAATGTATGTATAGTATATTTGGCAATATACCGCTCTGATGATGGCCAAACAGCGTGAAACAGACTGTTAGCTGCTGTCACTTCTTTCGCTGAAAATAAGTAAGTGACATAGTCACTACTTTAAACTGATGGTGTATGGTCTTCTAAATGTTTTTTAATTAAACATATGGTATATTGCCAAATATACTATACATAATTTTGTGTATACATCGCTCGTTCAGAGCACCTAATTTTTGCTGGACCAGCAATCGCTCTGTATAATCAGCTCTTGATTATTACTGGAATTCTATAAGAATCCAGCTTCTATAATTTTCGGCGGAAGCAGGGGGTGCATGGCTCTGATGATCACCAAACAGCGTGAAACAGACTGTTAGCTTCTCTCCCTTCTTTCGCCAAAGGAAGTGACATAGTCACTACTTTAAACCGATAGCGTATGGTCTTCTAAATGTTTTTAATTAAACATAGGGTATATTGCCAAATATACTACACATTCACTCGTGAATATATTGCTATTTCAGAATACCAATCCTAATATATATATATATATATTGCATTTTATGGTTTACATTACGACTAATGAAACATTTAGTAGTGCTAGAAAGTTAATTATATGAAACTAATTTCTCTCTAAAATTCATGCTAAGATATATGAAAAAATGCTGCAAAAAAAAAAAAAAAATGAATCTCTTGGTAAGTGATAAAATAAGCTTATTTGAAGTCCAGCTTTTTCTCTTATCATAGGGAAGGTTTGTTATGTGCCATGCGAATAGCGAATTAGGATCTGAATAAGCTCTAAATGTAAAACATAGCAAAAATAATACTAAAGCTGCCTACTGCTATATCAAAAGCTGAATTAATATTGCAATAGAATAACATTGTATACAAAATAAGTATGAGAGAAATGAAAATATTAGCAGGCAAGGGAAAGGGGAAGAGGGATAACATAAATATATTTAGTAGTAAGGTGTAAAGGTAGAAAAAATATATAATGTGCTAGGAAGCACTGTTGAAGAAAATTCATGAGAATTCTTCAAAGATAGCAAAACAGGTTTACAACATACAAAACATCAATAGGTGAAAGTTTTTTTTATATGAAAGCATGCTGACCGACATAAATAATAGGGAGAAGGAAAAAGGGAAAACAATGATATGAGGAAATATTGGTCTAGGGGCAGTTAAATGTGTTTTTTATTTTGCAGAATTGGCAGATATTCTGGATTAAATGTGCTATGATGTTTAATTTTGTCACCTTGTACTGTAATCATATTCTGTCAGGATGAGTTTTGCATGTTGACCCTAAAACTGATAAAATATCTACGTAATATATTGAGGTTAATTATAGTTAATGCCTACAAAACCTAGCTTTTTACCTCTAAAAGAAGCCAATGAATTAGGATTGTCATTATGTTGTGAAACAGAAAGTTTTGCGTCATTTTTTCTTGCTCTCTGTTCAATTTCCATTGAGTTTAACTTTATCTTACATTATTTTGGGGTTTGGTAAAATATAGTACCTATCCAAAATGATGTAATGAAGGAATTATTAAGGCATCAGACAAGATACTTTCCATGATTCATTTCAAATCTTTATTCTGAGTTCTTATTTGATAGACTAAATCTGTCATCCAGTTTAATGGCATAATGTTCTCTTCTTTGATTAAGCAATAGAAAAAAATATAGAAATATAAAAACAAACGGTAACTTTACTACTTTCTTGTTCATAAACATAAATGGAAAACCATAGATCTGGTTGTACTTCACTAGATATACAACTTTATGCCAAAACATTTAGCAAGATAATTAGGTAATGCTACATGTTTTCAAGTATAGTTTCAGGAATTCTTAAAATAGAATCTGTATCAGATAAGTGAATTTGCATAAGATAACTAAGACACTGATGCTTTGACTCACTTCTTTCTGATAAAATCTAAAACAAGAATATTTGTAAAAATGTATGAGATAATATAATTATTTTTCAGAAATGTGATTGACAAAACCAAGTAAGCACTACTATACATGCTAGAATTTACCTGGAGAAATATGTTGCTCAGTGCCTTGTCCATAATTTGCTTAACTGGTGAATGGAAGCCCTTTCGTATATGTTCTCTACTGAGAATTTCAACAGTTTCTAATTTAATTTTCAAAAAGGTTTTTTTTTTATCAGCACACTAGGCTTTAATAATAACTAGCAGAATGGCCCGGCGTTGCTCGGAATTTGCTCTAGGGTTCTTATATATTTGATATATATTTATCCTTCTTGAGCCTCGTGAAGTAAATACATTTGTTTATATTTTATGTATGCAAAAATATCTGTACTCAAATACATAAATAACAGTACAGAAAGTACGGAATACTTCTGCCTCGGTTTGGTGTCTACATTTTGTGCTTATAAAAAAAGTTTGTCGTACATTACCAGGGTTTTTTTCCGTTCGAAGAAAATCAATACTTTATCGCAAAATAAATACTTTTGTTTATATGTGTATGCAAAATATCTATACATGAATATATAATTATATATATATATATATATATATTAAAATAACAGATTAAAGTTTAAGCAAAGAATCGCTGCTTTCACCCTTAATGGAATCTTCATAAACTAAAATAATAAATCTGTGAACGCAGAAGTAAATATTTCGAAAAACGTTACACGCTATATATATACACACACACACACACATACACACACCGTGTCATAATGACCTAATGCAGAGAGCCAGGCATACAGACAGATATTATAAGGGTGCAACGTAATATCTATGTATCTATCTAAAAAGAGAAAGACTAAGAGAGAGAGAAAGGGATCGCTAAATCGCCTAATGCGGTCTCTTGGGCATTGAAAATTTGAATTTCTTTTGCTCAGAATACTCAATAGGACTATAAGTATTATCTGTGTAAAGTTTGAAAACAATTGGTTGGGTGATTGTCGAGTTTTAGTGATTGTACAGACAGACAGACAAACAGACATTCTCTGTTTTAGTAATATAGATAATGATAATAATTTTTTCTCTAGTTGGCACAAGGCCAGCAATTTGAAAGGAAAGGGAAAGTTACTTAAATCGATTCCATCCAATACATCTCTGTAAGGATGAAAGGCAAAGCTAATGTGAGCACGATTTGAACTCAGAACATATAGGGATGTAAATATATGCTGCAAATCATATTATCGAATTCTCTATTGATATTGTGAATCCACCACCTTAATTATAATGATAGTACAATAGAAAAAAAAATACCACAAAACCATACTGCACATAACCAAGGTGCATAGAACTGTGCTCAGTAATGCAATGATGACACAATAAAAATCAGATTAATAATAATAATATTTTATTTAAAGTATTTCTAAAGAATATGTACATGGTTTCAAAAATATTTTTATTCCTTAGAAAGTGTCAATTTCATTATGTCAGTTTGTAAACATCATCTAAGCTCTCAAATTAACATTTGGTTGTAACCTTCTTTCATTTGCAATATTTCTGTGTCAGTTTCTTAGCTGACATTGACAAATATATTAAAACACTACCTTAAAAACGAAAATATTTACTGTTATTTTGAGAAGGAAAAATATTGTATATCAGGTCTAACCTGGAGCTAAACAACAACTACAAGCAATTTGATAAAATCTAATTTATAATTGGGAACATGACAGTTTTACATATGGATATTCCAGTATTGTTGACAGATATGTAGTTCATGTGCCTCATCCTTTCTATTTTATTCCTCTTTACCTTATCCTTATTCATCACCCTTAGGTGAGACAGCAAGCACAGCTTCATGCCAACAGTTTCTGTTTCTCATCAAGGTTTGGTCATCTTTGTCAATTCCAGTGTCTCTTGCTATGGTATCCTGGTATCTGAGCTTTCTGGTGGAGGAGACTTCCCACAACAAGAGGTCTAAAACCATCTCATCTTCTGCATGAAAGCAATGACCAGCAAACCTTGTACAACATTCAGTCAGTCTACATTACTATAAAAACTAAATGTTTGAGAGAATGATGAAGCTTCTATATGCTGTCATGTGACATGTTAAAAAAAGCTATAAAATCACCTTCAAATTACAATAACCTTTTAGCATTTAAACCGGCCGTATCCAGCCATAATTATCTCACCCCTTTCTGTTCAAACCAGCCATAACTAGCCCCTCATACTGATTTTACGTTATTGTTCTCAAAATAAATATCATCGAAATTTCATAGATTCAATATTATGTGAAATAATTCTTTGAGATTTAATAATTTAAATAATTACTGTGAAAATATAGAGTAATGTGAAGGTTAAAGGGTTAACAAAAATAGACACATTGAACAATGTAGTGCTATAAATATATTTAAAAGAATACAGCAATGGATGCTGATGGAATGCCTATGATCATAAGCCTGCTCAGTCAGGACTGACCTGGGGCTAAACACGTACTACAGCAAGACAAAATTAAATTCTATGCAATGCTTAACATGGATAGAATAATTTCAAATTATTTAAACTTTGAATAAACTACACTTCACACGTAGATACATAATATATGTATATATCTACACACGTATTTCTATTCACTTAGTACATCTGTGAGAAAGAAAGAAAGGAAGAAAGAAAGAAAGGGAAGCATGTCAAATAATCGAAATTATTCTTAGATTTTTGGTTTTTCACATTGATGCATTAACAGATTTGAAAATAAATTGATGTAACATGGAACAAATACTGAAAGAAAATAGATCAGAACATGTCTATGAAAGTATCAGTTTCTAATAGATTGCTTTTCACGTACATTTAATCAATATTGGTTTTGTGTGTGAAATTAATTGAAATTTAAAAAAAAAAAAAAGATACAACTGATTTTATGAGGATGCATGCATCAAAATTAATCTATAATTTTTGTTTTGTACAGAGATAAGTTGACATCATGTTTGGCTATGGAGCTCATGGTTTAAACATAATTTTGAGGTTAAAAATAATGAGATAATTCATTAATTATATAGTGTTTCATCTGAAGAGAACCTCAGAAAGGGTTCAAGAAGTGTTGACATAACAATGCTTAATATCGTCATAACAATTTTGTTGAATGAGCTACTATTGTCATCAAGAATTAATAAATTTACATTTAAATTTTGGGGTTAGAAATATTTTTCTAACAAAGATAAACAAGAAGAAGGCAGTGGAGGAGAATAAGATGGGTCTAGATGAATAAATCTATCTCAGTACTTGTCTGATATATTATTTTGTCAATGCCAGATAGATCACAGACATAGTTGACACCTGCAGAATTTGAACTCAGAATGTAAAGAACCAGAACAAATATAGCAAATTTATGTTTTAAATCCATTAGTATTTATGTCAAACCTTACCTACGTTCATGATCTTGGGAAATGACTGTAATAATATGATTGAAATACAAGTGGCTTAAATAGGGTTCCTTTGAATGGTATTTGGTGTAATGTTACTCAATAGAGTCCATAACTCGAAGATCAGAGTGTCGCTCCAGGTAGAGCCACTACTTCTCCAAATTTAGAAATCACAGCTCTGATACTATGGGCATGTGGTTAAAATTTCCTTGGCAAGAATTGCTAGACAGATTTTATGGGCAAAGCCAGCTGGCTTGGATAACATGCATGAGCTCAACTGGTCTCCTTTGCAGATCCAGCAAGATCAATTGGAAATGGTTGCTTCTGATGGGACCTGCTGGGAGGAATATTTGAGGACTCTGCTTCCATCACCCTATCAGAAATAAGTGGAGGAAGAAGAACAAGTTTTAAATATTTAGATAAAGATTAAACTACAAGAAGCGTTGGAATATTGATTTTGCAGCCTTCATATCTTATTTGTCTTGTTGACGTAACATATAACGATTATTAAATGGGAAATTATGAACTGAAACCAAAGAAGCAATTATTGGTTTTAACAAAATATTTAATTATATTTTTATCTGATGTCAATTTTATGACAAAACCTCCTATAAAAGACATTTTATAATCATTTCTTATATAGGCAGTAATCCCCAAAGTAGGTGTGAATAGTTGATTGGTTGGTACCTTATTTTATATACCACAGAAAATTAAATGGCAAAGTTGACCTTCAAAAATAAAAAAAAGCCACTGTAAGTAGAGCAAGGTATTCTAGCCAATGCAATAATGATTTTGCCATGCCACAACTCTTAAAAGTCTAAAATGATATATCATTATGATTTTGATAAAACCAGAGTAAAGAGATAGTTAGAACATGAATCTGTATAAAAAGCGTGAGAAAACAACAGTATTTATTTTATTAGATTGATATGAATGAAAGAGATTTTTCCATAACATTTTCAGTTCCTTCAAGAGCGGTGAAATCAATGTCATTAATGTTCCCCCTAAACAGTTGCATTTGGTGTTTAGAAAAAAATATGTGCAACATTGAGATTGCTTTTGATATTATTAGGAGGACAAACAGTGTTAAAAGGCTTATGTAGGCCTGTTAATGAAATCGCAATAAGTGTGATGTAAAAAGGAAACAGAAATGAGTAGGGAATGCATGAAGGAAAGTGGAAGAAGGCTGGCTTTTTTTGATGATGTTGGAAAAGGCAGAGATGTAACAATGCATCTGTGGATATAGTTTTGAGTGACTTCATGCCAATCAATCAAGTGCCTTATTTTGGCATGTGACCTAGGAGGACTGTGTGTATAGTTGTAAAACCATCTGAAATTTAGGAGCAGACATCGATTCTCTGTCCTCCCTAAGGCTTGTAGAGGGTTAGACATTATTAGGAGAAGAAATGTTTTTTGGCTTTGAAAAGGAAGAACAATTTTGTGATGCAGCCTTAAATATGTTGAGGATATGAAATTCTCAGAAGAGATCCTCATTGATACTGAGGCTTGGCATATTTAGCAACTTTGAGGATATTATGTGTAATCAGTTACCATTAGGAGTTGAGGTGGTATTCGATGTGATATTGTGTTCTTGATGTGTATAGTGATTGTATTTTTGCACTATTTAAATGGACGGTAGTATAACCTCATTTCACCATGTTTCCATGGTCTCTATTGAAGATGATACGGTTTTTTGTGTGAGTGGTCTGGGCTGCTTACATGTAGAATATTAATGTGGAATGAATGGTACTGCCATTTGTGTAGAGGTCATTTATGTATAGAAAATGTGTTGGGATGGGAGGTACAATTGTAGGGACACAATGCAGATCAGAGAGAACCATAGCAGCATATGCTGCAGCAGAGTGCAATCTGCCAGAAAGCCACGAATACAAAAATAAGAGATGGATTGAGCAAATAGGAAAGCATTTTGTTGGTGTTGAGGGCAACACTCTTATTTCAATCACATTTCTCTAGGGTGAGAGCTCAATGGTCAGATAGGTATGAAAGTTGGTCTCCAGCTGAACAGGCTTTACAAAAGTTATTCTGGTAGCTGCCATTAAGGAGGAAGAGATATTCAAGACATTGAAGATGGTTGTTTTAATGACTGTTTTCATAACTAAGATAACTCACCAACCAAAGTATTTTGTTTTAAAAGTCACTTATGATTAATAAAATATGTATTGGTATTATAATGCTGATTGGTATTATATTGCCGAACATATTCTTGTCATCTTCTTAGCAGTGTATACAAGATATTTGAAAGTTAATATTTTTAATGAAGAAAATTTAAATTTCAATGATAAAAGTAAATTGTAAATTCTAATTCAAGGCTATATGCAGTAACAATATAAACTAGTAGCTGATTGATCTGTATAACTCTTTTGATAATAAAATCCTTTAGTTGGTTAATAAATTATTTTATAGATCAGTTTGCAACTTATTTTCTGATAGAGACAGAAGTATTGTATGTATTTACTGAAGCATTGTCTTTTACAACCTGTCGTATTAGCTAATTAAATAGATCTTAAATTATATTTCAGAACCAGTGAAGATCATACACTAACATGCTAATGATTCTTAAGTGCTGGGATAAAAGTAAAAGAAATAATTTAAATCAATACAAAAGAAATCTATCAGATCAATGTTTATTTGCTATTAGTAACTACTGCAGCTCAACTTTACTAATTATTCTTCTATAGTATTCTTATATAGTTGAGTACAATAAAAGTATCAAAATAGTCAGAAAAGAAAACTACTAGATTGTTTCCGATTCACAATTTTTATATACCTTTTCTGAAATTTGAAATGATCTTATGAGTTTGTCATTCGTTAGCTTTCTTTGGATATATCTTTACTATCTTTACAGCTACTAATTAAACTAGATTAATATGTCTGGTGTAAGCATTATTCTGCAAACTGTAATTTTGAAACACTCAAGATAAAAAAATTACGACAAATATCTAAAATCGAATTCAGTCAATGAAAAAGTGAAAAATAAAGCCATAATATAGTAGCATCAGTTCTCAGAAGAAAAGTATTGGCAAAAATTGTGTTATTGAAAATCTTTTTAATGAAAGATAAAGCTACTGAATGAAATAGTATTAAAAATCAATAAATATTGTGTTTATATATATATATATATATATGGCTAGTGTAAGTAATGTAGCAACTGAGCTTTAGTATTAAGCTTAATGAAACTGGAAACTACTTCAATGTATCATATTGAATATTGTTCTTAGATTGATTAGCAAGCAATGCAAAGTGGTATTAAGTTCACGAGGAATGAGTTTATAACAGAGGTTTAGTTCCCTAATAGAGTGAAGAAGGATAAGTTAAGCTGGGAAATACCAGCTTGATCAACACTCTACACACTTGTTGAAGACAAAAGCCCTTGGCAGGAAATGAAAAATTCATTTATGCTCACAAATTTTCATTTCTCTGTTTTATCTTTGAAAGTATGGTGAGGGATGAGGAAGCCAAGTTTAAATTCTAAGTAAAAGATAATTCTTTACACCTATATAGTTAATTCCATGAAGGGTCGTGGCATAATGGTTAGGATGCTTGATGTACGATTGTTATGTCATCAGTTCGATTCTTGAACAGGTTGCTGCATTGTGTCATTGAGCATAACACTTTATTTCACATCGCTCCAGTACACTGATCTGAGATGAACACCAGTCGTAATTAGGGAGTTTAACCTGTGATAGACAGACATCCTGTCCAGGGAGAGTTTTGTACTCTCAGTCACTTAGTAGTGAGGAAATTGGGGTTAAGCACCGGCCTGATGAACCTTTGGCTGAGAACAGACTTCAACATAGTTGCCTTGACAGTTGTATTTAAATTCTTCATTAATGGACGCATTTAGGTGTACAGAACAATGCAAATATGACTGTTTATACATTTTAACTAATTCTAAAATTTGAATCATGTAATGAAATTTTGCTCTTAGAAATATATGAATAATATATATTTATACACACACACACACATATATATATATACATATATATATATATATAAAATGTACCAAGCTAAATTCTCAGACTTTTATGCACTGAAAATATATATATTTTCAAAGAAAACAGAAGGTCAGATTCCAAATATTCATTTAATGCTGCAATAATTACAATACATATTTCTATGACCTGCTTACATTATCAGATTATAAAGAGTTGTGAAAGTATCAAATGTATAAAATTACAAAAAGTGGATAATTATATAATGTATATAATTAGTTAAAGTGCAACTGGTTGATAAACCAGTTCACATGCACATGTGTAGGTTTATATTGTGAAAGAATTCAATGACATGATTTTATCACAAACCTGATGGACCAAACTCCTCCAGTTCCTGGGATCCAGGAAAGCGTTCATGCAACTGAGTTCTTTCAGTATATTGAAATATGAACCATTTCTCAAAACATTATACATCTTAAGTCTTATATCAGGATCTGATGCTGTAAGCAGGCCATAGAAGCAGGAATTGTTTTTGCAGCACTAAAGCAATATGTGGAATCTGGCCTTCGGTTTTCATTGAAGTATTTTATTCTATATCTTCACAAACCATGAGTTACCACATCTATGCTGGATGATTTGCATTTGCTTTTGCTTATTGCATTATAATCTACTAATCAGAATGACCAGATGTGCCCATTAGTTAAACCATCCAACATAAATAGTATCATCATCATCATCATCATCAGGTTTAGCGTCCGTGTTCCACGCTTGCATGGGTTTGGACGGGGGTTTTCCCACTTGAGGCAAGAGTGTTTGTCTTGCTCGCATAGGACTGTCTGGCGGGTTTTCTACAGTTGGATGCCCTTCCTAACACCAACTACATTTACAGTGTGGGGCTGGGAGGTTTTTACCGTGTTGCCTACACGGCCACATAATATTAAGGATACTATTTATGGTTATGTATATACTAAAACTTTTTATAGTTATATATATTTTAAACCCTAAACAGTGAAGGTCAGTAATTTATTACTACCTTATTACCAGTAAGATAAGTAGCTCAATGTAATAACATCAGTTGTTCTACAGAGCAATTATATAGAATTCACAAGAATCAAAGCTATGTTCAAAGCATTTATTCACTTACAATTGTTTCATCCAAACCTAGGCTTGGAGTCTTCGGAGCGTTTTTCAATGTTTGTACACATAATTGACCGCCTTTCCAATGCAAGAGACATACAGATACATATATTGATGTACAGTGGAGTGACATATATTATACTATACTATTTTTGTACAGCAATTCAAATTCAAAATCAAAATTAAAATTAAAACAAAATTAAAACAAAATTAAGATACATTGGGCATTTAACACAGATAATGCAGGAGGATAGTTTGTTAGTCAGATGTAGTAGTTAGTGTATGCATTAGTTACACATGGGGCATGCAAGTGTGTCTCATTTATATATGATTATTGTGTGGCAGGGTGTTACATGTAATACAAGCACTTTAAGCGGGTAAGTAAGAGTATTATGGTGGTTGTAGTGGTAAGGTATTTTTTGTATAGAATTTTCTCTCTCTCTATATATATTTAAAAAAATAGAGGTGTGACACACGACTTGTGAT
>OZ024740.1:185223078-185258078 GCA_964016885.1 Eledone cirrhosa
TGAAGTGACATGATCACAACTTATTAAAAAAATCATAGCAAGGTTAAAGGATATTTATTATACATAAACATTTTGTATATGATTCAATATACAACCCTCGTTATGTTTCATGATATGCCAGGGCATTACTGCTGCATATATATGTATATATGTATGTATATATATATAAATACACATATACAGACTAAAAGTATAACAATATAGATAGATATACATTTGTATATATAATGTTCATGTATAACTACACACATACACATAATTGAAAAAAAGAAACAGCTACAACCATTGAAAGAAAAATTGAGAGACGTGCAGACATACAGACATAATAGCTAGTCAGTGATTTCATCATTATAAAGAGGTTGAAGTTTTATCAACAAAGCTAATTTATATATCTGATGGAATCAACTGAATAGTAAATGCCAGAATCCCTTAAAATTTACAATCTTCGCCAGATCAATAGCTGCTATAATGTGCATTTTGTTTATCAATTCAAGAGAGAAATTTTTGGGAAAACGAGAAAGATTGTAGAGCAAAAGAGAGAGAGAAAGATATGACTGATTTGGATAATCATTCCACCATTTCACCATGAATCTTTTTGTAAACTAAACAAGAAAAACAATAAAAAAAAACAGGCTACAAATTAAATCTAATCATTGTAAGATACAAAAGTAAAAGATAAAGCTCAGAGATTTAATAACAAAGTTAGCTACAGCATATGATAATAAGATAACTGCTTCTCCCTCACCATAATAATAATAATAGCAATAATAATTGTACCGATATCAGTGATTTCATAAAGAGGATAATGCAGCACATTTGATTACTGGAATCCCAGACTGAATCTAGAAGAAAAAATCATTGGAATGATGGATCAATAACCATATTCCTTGCTGACTCATACTGATTTTTTAAACACTATAGTTCTCCTTCTAAATTATATTACAAGTCATTATTCTACTGTTCTTGGAGGAATGAATATACATGTGTGAAGTTCATATCCGTTCTTTAAAGAAATAAAGAATTCATAATTAGAATTGAGGGAAAATATCATGAATGAATCTAACAAAGAAATAAAACTGGAACAGTCAACCCAGTTTGTGAAATGGCAATGAAATATTTCCATGTTCTAGAATTGTTATAATAAGAATTGTTTTTTTTTAATCATTTTCTTTTCACTGTTTAATCAGAGAGAGAGAAGGGTAGAGTACAAGACCTTTTGCAGGGTTTTCATGACTGTTGGGTGGGCCAGAGAATGGTATCCTTAAACTGGAAGGCTGATGCAAAGTCTTGTAACAGACTTGACTCCTTTAAAGATTCCCAATACAGTTGATTGTGTTAAAATAAGTGACTGATAAAGTTTAACATCCAGGATCAAAATATTTAAAGGGAAATGATATAATAAATTCAGTCATTCATACATGTGTGTTAACATTTTTAGAAGGGTATGAATACAGAACATACTAATACAAAACTAAATGTTGCAATGCATTCAGCCAGACACATGCTATGTGACATTTGGTAGAAAGCCAAATAAATATTTAAAGCAAAGGATATAGTTGATTAAAGTAGGCCTAGTACTTGACTGATACCTTGTTCTATCAACATTGAAACGACAGGTAAATACTATTCTTTCTTTAATCACACCTTATATCATAGATGATTTGCAGGCTAGCATAACAACTATGATCCATGGAAAAAGTGAGAATTAGCTGCAAAACATATTTCAGAAAATTCAGAATCATGTTGCAGTTTTTATACATAATCAAAATTAACAATCTCAAGTACAACCAATTTTAAAATGTAATAAATTCTATGTTATACATTGCATAGATTATTTATATTCTATATTGAACTAGCATCATACAAGTTTAAAATTGCACAAATAATTTATAATGGTAGTTTTATTGTCTTTATATATCTATGAGTATGTGGATGTGTGCATGTGAGTTTGAGTTAGTAGAGAAGTATGACTGTATACTGTTTAATCCATACAATATTTTCATAGAAGCATTTTACACTTCTTCAGCAGATGCAGTAATTACTATTTAAATGGAACTGAAAATATCACTTTGCATGTATTTCGCAGAATACATCAACAAAACTATATTATTACTTTTTCATACACATGCATATAACTGTCACAGACACACACATATCCACTTTTAATGGTTTAGTCATTAGACTAAGAACTTCCTGGACAATTGCTTCCAGTGCTTTAGTAATTCATGTTACCACCAGTCCTTATTTTTCTCTAGTACTTATTTTATTGAATTCTGTTTGCTGAGCCTCAAGGTAAAGGTCAATTTAAGACAGAAGCAAAAGACATTTGTCCGTTTTGTACATTAGGCTGTGAGACAAAATCCTTAACCTTACAATTATGCATATGTGTATGTGTATATATATTATTACTATATATATATATATATATATATAACTATATACAGGGTGCGGACGATATTTGTTCACAAGATTACTGTCTAGGAAAAAATAACACAGTAGATATATTTTTAAAGATATATTTATCAAACTTGGGTCAGTTTGTCTTCATGACTTGTTCTTTCGATTTCACTCAATAAACCCGCCATTGGCTTTGATGACGGCCTCAAGGCGGCCTCGGAACTGGCTACAGGCCTTCGTCACTGTCCCCTGACTTAGACCCCTAAAGGCACTTGTGATACTGGCCTTCAGATCGTCTTTCCTATTGCAGCTAGATCTGTTGGTATCTTGTTCCACTGAGGCCCACACAAAGAAGTCAAGGGGGTTGCAGTCAGGCGAGCTGGGAGGCGAGATGCCAGGTGAAGTGAGGTCAACGAAGTTCTCTGACAGCCAGGCTTGGGTCTTTCGGCCAGTATGGCAGGGCGCTTAGTCTTGCTGCCACACGTACGGCCTACCTGCAGCTACCTGGTTGATCCAGGGTTTTACTACCTTGCTCAGAACGTGGATGTAGCCATTGGTGTTCAGCTTGAGGCCCTCAGGGAAGAAGTGAGGTGGCATGCCGTCACCTTGACTGCTGACGACACGTAAGACGAATGTTGTCGCTGGAAACTTTGTCTGCATGACTCTTGGCACGTCTTTGAATGAGACACCATTCTCCTGCTGACACTGAGAAAATCTGAAATTTCCTTATTTGTCCTCCCGGCGAGGATTCCAAGAAGAACTCCGTGTCTCTTCCACAAATTTGGAGGTTCAAAATTATTCATAATCAATTATTCTGAAAATAAATAATGGAAATATAATCACTGTTTTTATGAAGACAAGAGTGACAACGGAAGAAAACAAATTTGCATAAAATTAGCAGTTGAAAATTGCGAACAAATATCGTCCACACCCTGTATATATATATATATATTTTTTTTTTTATATTGTATTATATTATGTAAGCGTTTGAGCTTAATTCAATTGATGACTTCTGCCAGATCTTAGATACCCATGGATACTCATTCAATCAGACAGCCATGCTGTTCTATAATGAAAACAGGTTTTTCAAAGAAAACCATCATGGCAATATGGAGTAACAGCAGAGAGCATCAACCAAATTAATATAATTATACATTAAATATATATGTATTGAAACCTTTATGTCTTGTTCATTATAAGCAATGTATATATATATATATATATATATATATATACAGTAATAATAAATGTGAAGACTAAAATCTGAAGAGGGCTCGATAAGGATTATATATATATATATATATATATATACACATATTAGAATCTTTACAATTGTTTCTGTGTTCTGCTCCTCTGTATTTATTTAATCTGGAAATACTTTACACTTTAATAGTTTGCAAAATTTGTAAATGACAAAAATGTTTGTTTCAAACATTTATGAATGTAATTAATTTCATTTATAACAATCTTGGGAATATTTCATTGTATTGTGTTTTAGAAGATAAGGGTTGCATTCTGTGTTTTCAGATATGTTCAATAATCTATGAGAATCTTGTTGCTAGTCCTAATAATTGTTTCTACTTTTGGCACAAGGCCAGCAATTCAGCAGTATATTACTGGTACTTTATTTTATCGACCCCGTAAGGATGAAAGGCAAAGTTAACCTTGGCGGGATTTGAACTCATACCATAAAGGGCCGTAACTCTTTGCTGCAAAGCATAGCGCCCGACCCTCTACCTATACTGCCAATCCAATGATGTGAACGCAGGAACACTTCAATCAATTTATTATATTCTATTATGACCATATTGAATATTGTTGTAGAAGATTCCATACTACTGTTTCAGGCAATATTCTGTCTGAATGTTTGTAAGAGAAGCAGTTAAATAAAATGTTCACGTGTGTATGTGTATGTATGTGTGTATATACAAATATGTATTTAAATATACATGTGTGTGTATAATAAACAATATCTGAATGTGTGTTTGTGAATCTGTTGTCGGTTTGTGTGAGTGACTATGTTGGTAGGGAAGTATAACTGTATACTGTTAAATCCATATAACGTTTTCATAGAAACATTCTACCTTTCTTCAGCAGTTGTGGTAATGTTTGTCTATATGGAACTGAAATTATCTCTTTACCTGTATTTCACTGTATATTTAAAAATACATCAACAAAATCTATATTGTTACTTATTCATACACAAGATCTTGCATTGTATTATTCTGTACTATTTATCTGTAATTTGATAAATGTTATCCTATTTCATTGTTTCTATCTACCATTGTATGCATATTATTTACAGGGTACATTACAGTTATAAGCTAGGTAGTTAGCATTAGCATCAGGGTATATATTTAATTCTAACTTAACCTAAATTTATGAGCAGGATTGAAGGTATTCCACTTTACATTTATGTGATATGTAAATAAAAATGTTCATCTGCTGTTCTTAGGGGCCTAATTATAAGGCTTACAGGAATTGGTGAGTGTAGAAAAATAATTTCCCCAGGCTATCTCAAGTAACATCTGGTACTGGATTCAGAAAGCTTGATTTAACCATAGTCACAATATATAGATTTGCGCCCACACAAAGAGAAGATATTAAAAACGACATTACATTGTTTTAGACATTTGTCAAATGTTATAAGTTAGTAGGTGTATACCTTATTCACACGGAAATCTCACTTCTATATTTACGTCATATGCACACATATGATAGATGATATATACAATATCTTATGATAAATATGATAAATGCATGAAGGCACATAGCTTAATGGCTAGGATGCTTGACATATGATTGTAATCTTGTCAGTTTGATTACTGGATAGGCTGCTGCATTGTATTCTTGAACAAGACACTTTATTTCATATTGCTTCAGTACATTCAGTTGAGATGTGTATTAGCATTAGCCAGGGAGTTAAACCTGTGATAGACCGGTGTCCTGTCCAGAGAGAAACTTGTTATCTCAATTGTTTAACCTCAAGGAAACCAGGGATATAAACCGGCCTGATGAGCCTGTGGCTTAGAACAGACTTTAACTTAACAATGATAAATGGAACAATAATTGAAAATGAAAGATAGTATTAAAAAACAGAAATAATGAAAGAAATAAACGAAAGTAACAATACATTTGAAAGGCACAGATTGAAGCGAAGTCCTTAGTAACACAATAGTGTTTGCAGAATGCCAGTTAAATATGAAAGTAAGTAGGAAAATAGAGGTAATAATATGTAGAAGAGAAGAAAAGAATGTGATTGAGTAAGAAATGAAAGAAATATTTAAAGAAGAAAAACATCATGATGGTATATAATAAACTGCAAGGACATCCTGGCAGCTGAACAGGAAAGTTAATGAGCAGTTTTGGGAAATGATTAATAGATGAATGAAAGAAAAGATTACAAGATGTATGCGAAGAAGGATGTGAATAAAACAAATTATAAGGTAAGGAACAAAGTTTGATGGAGGAATGGATGATTAATTGAAAATACATTTGGGAATATGCCCCTTGACAGACAAATACACAAACACTCCTGTATGCATTTTTGCTGAGAAAGATAGATATAGAGCTTGATAAATTTAGATGTTTGTAAAAATGACACTAAATGAAGCTACATCTTATTGGATTAGTATTGAATTACTAAGACTAAGATGGTTTTCAGAAACTGTGATATCAGATAAAAGTAAGTTAGTGTTATGAGCTAAATATTTAATGCTAAATATAAACTAACTGAATGGAAAAAATAGCTGAGTTATGGATAAAATGGCTTACTTAGTTTTGGCCCTCTAAGTTTTGAGTTCAAATGAGAAGGTGTTCTTAAAATATTAGTAGCAAGCATATATTGAGGTTTCTGCAATCGATAATCTTTTTCTTTTACAGGGAATAGTTGTTTCATTGCTTCAGGCCAGTCCTAATGTAGAAGACCTAAGATCAGAAGCATGTAATCATGACCATCTCATTTGTCTCCTATTTGCCGAGAACTCAGAGTCACATTATCCAATATTTCATTTGTAAGATATTTGTTGGTTGCTATTTCTAGTAACTGGAGTAATAATTGTTTCTACTTTTGGCACAAGGCCAGCAATTACCCAGTGCATTACTGGTACTTTATTTTATCGACCCCGTAAGGATGAAAGGCAAAGTCAACCTCGGCGGGATTTGAACTCAGATCGTTAAGGGACGTAACTATGCTGGAAAGCATGGCGTCCGACCCTCTACCGATACTGCCAATCCACCGCCTGGAGTAATAATGTAGGGGCTCCCTATTGGTACACGCTCTCTTGTTGGCTAATTATCAGAGGTGTCTCTTTGCATTTACTGCTGCTGTGCAATCTTATTCTGTTATCTTCAAGAGAACTAATAATGTGAACATGTTGGAATAGTCAATTAGCATTCTTGTATAAGAACATGTTGCTTTATCTTATGCATTATATCATGAGGAATTCTGTATAGCAGTCAAGTAGGCTATAAAGAGTGTTGTATAAAATTATAATATTTTGTTAGAAATAAAACCTCAATATAGAAAATGTTATATGATATATTTGCTATGAATATATGTTTCTTTCTTTTTAAAATGCTCATTCCATTAAAGCTGATAAATGTTCCTATCTAGGCTATATTATTCTTGCTTTTCCATTAACATGAGTTATTCTAATTGAAATACTACTTGATGAGAGCAAATGTTGCTTAGCAAATCTGACCAATCAAAGCTAACCCATAGAAATAGATGCTGAAATAATAAAATATAGAATATAGAAGAACAGTTTAATAACGTCATCTGTAATTCTTATGGTAAATTTTTGTATGAAAGATAACCATGAGTAATCTCTTCCTATGTGGTCAATTAGTGAGCTTTGAACAAATGCATTTAGGTAATTATTCCAGTTATTTCCATTCTGATTTGAAATCTCTCTGAGACCAAATTTGGTTTTCAACCCTCAGATGTCAATATTTATTGTACCCATATATTTTTCTCCCTCACTGTCTTAGACCTGTTTAGACGGAAGTATGAAAGGATTGTGGGAGGCCACACAGTGTTCCTTACTTGAAATAAAAGGAAGAATGCTGGTTGAGGGGCTAGCAACATTTCATCTAGATTATAACAAAAGACTGTTGTAAGAAACCAGAGAACTTGATGGACAGAGACAGTCCAGTATCTTGTATAACATAGAAAGGCTTTAAAACATGAAATATCTTCCAATTGATCAGATATATATTGTTGGTGCTTATGTTGAATGGTACCAGACCAATCAATGGTCTTCCAAGGCATCTCCTTCACCAACCTCTGTGGAAATGCCTTCTTTATTCTGTCTGCTGGAGTCAGGGGCGGCCAGTGCATGAACCCCCATTTGCTCACAATAATGAGAGAGTGAGAGGGAGAGTGAGAGAACCGGAGGCTGTGACAGTGAGAGAGACAGGCTGTGACAGTGAGAGTTTGGTTCTTTTGTGTTCAGACCTGGTGTATATATGCTCGTCCTTGTACTGCAAAATAAGGAAATGTAAACCTTGTTTAAACTTCGTTTCTTCATATATATATGCTCTGTGAAATTATAACACTATTGTATTGTGGAGTATAAAATTAATATTAATCTGGCACTCTGACGGTAAATCTAAATAAATAAATACTTAATGCACTCTAGCTTTAAAATGTTTTATAGTCCCTCCAGCACACTAGATGAATGGTGCATAAAATAATTCCCACATGAAGCATAAACTTGTTGATTAAAATGACTATAAATTTGATAACACCACAGATCCATTATTACACTGAGTTCAAATCCCGCCCAGGTTAACTTTGCCTTTTATCCTTACAGGGTCGATAACATAAAGTACCAGTAATGTACTGGGATAATTGTTGGCCTTGTACCAAAAGTAGAAACAATTATTACGAATGTTTAAGTCTGTCAACATATTTGTACAAATCAGACTTGTTTATTTATAAATAGGTAAGAATGAGTTATTTACTGTACATCAACTATGCCCAATTGTACTTTAGAATTCTGTTGAGTGTCAATTCTTAGATCTTAATAGACTTTTACATAATATCTTAGAATTTACTGATGAAAGTATGATCCAGTTTCATAGATAAGTCCCAGGTTTAAACTGTATAGTTTATAAAATATACCCCAAATGCTGAAAACAAAATAAATGTTATTCTCAACGTTGATATAAATTCTAATATTTCACTAGACACAATCTAATGCATGTATTGTTTATTATTTTTATAACAAGTAATATTAGCTATAATTTTAATTATAATGCTCCAATACAAGTTGATCAAAATAATTTTATAATGACTTATTTTTTACACGAATCTAATTTACATATTGGCAGAAATTTTCTCACTTTGATCGGTTGTAATCTTCTAAAATTAAAAATTAATATGACAATATTATGTTATGTTGTGCAACTGTGTACTCAAAGTAATTAATTATGATCATGAGATCAATATTGTCTGCAGAAAACCTTTGTAATCAGCCCATCAGAGCATTGCTTTTATTTTATTGTTGTTTGGGGAATATCTGAAGTTCTCTAAAGCATTTCTTGATTAATATGTAAGATAGCTTCCATAAGACCAGGTCTCATTAAATTCTCATAACTTACTGAAGTACAATTATGATTCATAGCTTCTGAAAAGTTTATTGTGACCAACTTACATGACTAAGAGAAGCTAGAAGATCTATTAGCCAAAACTGACAATACATGTGACAGAAACTTAAAGTATCACTTCCTCTACACACAGAAAATGGTAGAAGTTTGAAGAAGTTAAATCAATGGATATGTTGAGCTCATTAAAGGATAGTCCTCCCATAAGGATAATTTGCTTAATTGGTCAAATTAATTTCATGCTAGAGTTGTTTAGCTCTGAAAGAAGTTAGAGCAACATCTTTTATAATTAGAATACTGATTTCATTTGAAGTTGTTGGCTTTCATTTAGTACTTGTCCATTCCTGTAGTCTTAGTGTTAAGGGACTAATTAATCAGTTGCAACTTTAATCTTGCTCTACCACTGTTTCTATTACTTAAATGTTAATTGCTACCATGAATACTTAGAAACAAAAGAAAGAATTAGCAGTGCTTTATCTAGTATAGATGCATTTGTTGAAGGAATATTGTATTATTTATGGGGAATCCTCCTATTACTGATGACAACAGTAATTTAAAGTAACAAAGTGACTTAAGTAATGTTGGATATTTGTTTAATAGTAACATGACTAACAATTTGCAAATGTGACTTCATATATAAATATTACGATATGTTGTGACAATATTATCTAGATTAAAATGAGAGCTAATATGTATAAGACAAAGGGAATATGATTAATGGAATACATGTTAAATACTAATGATATAATGAGCAACATTAAAATCAGGTATTGACATGTTTGTAATTTAGAATCAGAATCTGCTAAATGTACATATATAAAATGTATCAACAAACAAGAATACACTTTAAAACAGTGTAAAAAGTGTTTATTTAATATACTTAATTTCAAGTAGGTAGAAACATATCAGTTTAAGTAAGCTAGAGAAAGTTGTTTTTTCAGTTATTAAATAACCTAGAGTGAAGGCACATAGCTCAGTGATTACAGTGTTTGACTAATAGTTGTAAGGTTATGGCATAGGTCTCTGGTGGCATGTTATCTCCTTGAGCAAGACACTTTATTTTACATTGCTCCAGTCTACTCAGCTGGCAAAATGGAGTTGTAACAGAAGTTCCAAGAGCTTGCCTTCACACATAAAGTGATTGCTGAATCTCCCTGAGACCTACATTAAAGGTACATGTGTATGAGTAATGTGTTTCTCTTACATGTTAATTTCATGAAGAGGCAGCCCTATTCATAAAAAAACATGGACCCTCTGATGTAGGTACAACTATTATACCACCTAGAAATATAGATAATAAATGGTTATATGTTGATTTTATTTTATTTAGCCCAAGGGAAAACCTGATTGAAATTTTTTAATCTAATGCATTCCTATCAATATCATCACATCTTATTGTATATCTTGGACTACATTTACAATGTATCACATCCTTTCTTTTTAATGATTCTGTGAAAACTATTGGTTCTGAATATGATCTTGATTCTCCTTACAGACACATGCACATGCACTCACACACATATACATACATATGTGTATGTCTATATATATATATATATATATATATTTATTAGAGTTTCAGAAGATCCCGTTAAGGGTGAAAGCATCGATTCTTTGCTTAAACTTTAATCTGTTATTTTAATAAATATTTGCTCTACGGTTCTTATATATTTTGTTATACTTTGGGAGGCTCATGTTGCCAATAAGAAACACACGCACCAGTTGCTTTCACTTCAATTTATTATAATAAATTTATAAATTTAGGAATTTATAAATTTCCAGTCGGTTGGTTCCACAACCAGATGATTGTTTATATATTGTCAAAGTTCTTTCGTCACACATTCTATGACCTCTTCAGTGACTGGGGATTCTTTTCTTTGTTTTTGTTTGTGTGTTGACACAACACACACACAGGCGTAGGACAGAACAAAGGAGAGGCACAAAAACAAAGAAAAGCATCCCCAGTCACTGAAGAGGTCACAGAATGTGTGACGAAAGAACTTTGACAATATATAAACAATCATCTGGTTGTGGAACCAACCAACTGACCGAAAATTTATAAATTCCTAAATTTATAAATTTATTATAATAAATTGAAGTGAAAGCACTGGTGCGTGTGTTTCTTATTGGCAACATGACCCTCCCAAAGTATAACAATATCGGTTTCAACACACGTTTTCAGATAAAGAATCTTGCTAAACAAATTCAGAAACGAAAAATCTTATATATTTGATATATATTTATCCTTATCGAGCCCTCTTTTGATTTTAGTCTTCAAATTTATTATTATATATATATATATACACATACATACATATCTCATATTGATGATGATGATATAAATTATTCTATAAATTTCACCAGAGTTCTCTATTCTAATAAAGCACAGTGTATCTACAAGTAATCCGCACTGATGAAATGAATGGATATTTACAGAAAACCAAGTTGAACAAAATGTTTTTGTTTGCCATCACACTTTTACTGAATATTATTATCAACAACAACATGCAAGACAAAATGTTGTATAAAGCATATATGTGTGTGCGTGTGTATTTCTTGTAGAGTGATTGTGCTAATACATTACTCACATTTTGTGTTCCTGAAATAATATGAGCAAAATTAAGTAATACATCTCTAGGATTATAATAAATTATTTTTTCTTTCCTCTTGCTGCACATTTTGAAAATTGAATATCATAAGATCAGAATGGTAATGTATAAATGTATTCGTACATCATTTCATACTAAATATTAATGTATTAATGCAAGGAAACCTCATATACTATGACAACAGGCATCCTTATAAGAACATAAAATAAAATGGCTTATAAATATTGATTACTTCATATTTTAAGGCAGCAGAAGAAAGAAGTAAATATGATTATTGATGTTCATGCCTTTCTCAGGGATATTAGTAGTACTGAAGTAAAACTATTTTCAACAATGAAACCAAATATATCATGTTATAGAAAGGCCTGCTGTGAGGTTATTTATTTTCTCTGCCAAACTTATGAAAATGTATATAAGTGAAGACAAATTGCAGACTTATCAGATATTTTCGTTTTCCATCAACATTTCTTCTGCCTTATGCTACAGGGAGAATTCTAAATTAGTTGGATTCCACAGATAAATGAATAAAATCATTTCAACAATAAGATCAGCTTTTCATCAATAATTTATGGTTTCTAAGTATTACTAAACATAATGAATTCTTTCTGAGTCCTTTAATATAATACTGAAAATGTTCACAACAATCGGTCCAATAGTATAAATACTATAAAGCACCCAGCCCACACTGTAAAGTGGACGTGTAGGCGCCACGAAAAAGCACCCAGCACTCACTGTAAATGAGGTTGGTGTTAGGAAGGGCATCCAGCTGTAGAAATCAAGCCAGATCAGTTCCTGTATGAGCAAGGCATGGTCAGCCGACCAGACACTGCCCACAACAGGACAACCCGTCTAACCCATGCTAGCGTGGAAGAACGGACGTAAAACGGTGATGATGATGATGATGATGATGACTATAAGCATTTAAATTAAGAAACCGATTTTTTTATACTTTCAACTAAGTCATTATAGGAAGGTAAGAATGAATGGTGGTTTAGCTTCTATTTGTATGTGGTCAAGCCAGCAGATGAGAACTTTCACATTAGTTAGATGTATCAATATTTTATAGCTTAGAGATATGTTCACATATTCTGGAAGAGACAAAGAAAAGATTATATTGGTCCAAGTACTCTCCAATTTGTTTCAATCTGTGTATTCATATGAAATAATTGCCTTTAGATCTTTATATTAAGTTGTGTTTAATTTTAATCTTCAGAAATATTTTATTCAGCCAATTCCCTTGTCAGAAACTGATTTAAAAAGAAGAGAAAATCTTCAACCATCGTCAAAGATCCTATCTCTGTCTTTCTTTCTTCCCTCACTAATAGACAAAAACATTCAATATATATATATACACACACAGACCTCTGAACATTTCTGATTTCATTCTAATGAAACACTTCTAGTCCTGTGAAAGTAATTTCTTTATGTTTTATATAGTAGCAGCAGCAATAGTAGCAGTTTCCATAAATTAATTTGTATTATTAGTTGAATGATATCATTTATGGTTTCCACTAATGTATCAGTAAGAACATTGATTAGTCTAAATGAAAATATATAACACTCTTCATTTTACCAATGGTTATTTCAAATGAATGCTCAACTACACAGTCAATCATTATATTGAAATTTTCCAAATTCAGTAATATAGGTTATGATGCATTTCTTAATACACAACAGGTTTTCCATAAAACAACTTACAGTCATCTGGCTTTAAACAAGATTATATGGAAAGCCATATATAAAAGGAGTGAAAAGTGGCTGCTATAAAAAGATAGAGGAAAACTTAGCAACACCAACTATTGGTTCTATTTAAACAGTAAATCTCAGGAGTTTAGTCAAAAATAAAAGTTGCAACTCAAATATGTCTTATCTGAGGAAAATTCTAAGGAATTGTTATACTATAGAGAATTAAAACATCATCATATTATTTCAACACCATAATTGACGGCTTCTTTAGGCTGTGAGAAAAAAAAAGAAGCTATACAACAAAGGTTTGATTAATGGATCAACACAGCTTTCAATAATGGATCTGGATTTACTATTCACATTATTCAGAAAATATCTTAAACTACTCATAATTCTAAATAAACAATTGAAACGTGCCCCCCCCCCCCCTTCTCTCTCTATCCCCTTTCTGTATAAACCCTGAAACTAATAAGACATTTTGTACCTCTGTTTGTTGTTTCCTTGAACTATATATATAATAATATTGTAAATTATCAACTCTGCAACCTGTCCTTAATTTGATCAGATTTATTTTTATTCCAAGATAACTAAGGTAATTTCTAAAATGTCATCATCATCATCACTTTTTTATGTACATTTTTCCATGCTAGTATGCGTTTGATGAGTTTTCCTGTTGAGGGCAATGCTAGGGTGGGTGACACTATATTGCTCATACAGGCTTGGTTTCTGCAGCTGGATACCCTTCCTAATGCCAACCTCATTTACAGTGTTACTGGGTGCTTTTTGTCATGTCACCTACAAAACCAATATACAGTGTGGATTGGGTGCTTTTGGTCGTGACATCTGCACGAACCCTTTACAGAAATAGGGTGGAGGGTGGTGATGGAAGGCATGCTTTGACCTGTGCTCATGGGAAGTTGGGTCTTCTGTATTATTGTGTAATGCCAGAGATTTCGGTCCTGTGTAGTTATAAATATTCAAAAGACAGGATTGCCATAATTGGAATGACTGACCATGACCATATGTTTGTTTTCATCAGGGCCAGATTGATTCGCAACAACAACATGGGCAATCCAATAAAGATGTCCTCAAAATGGAAATGCTTTAATCATGTTTGCTTCATGAGGACTGACAACAATAACAAACAACATAAACACAATAACTAATTATAGAAATGAGGACAGTGTCCATCATATCTAACCATTTGTTGTTTGCTTCACATTAATCTGATATTATATATTTTCTTAGATCTTCCAATGTATTAATTAAAGAAGTCTTTTGTAATATTGTAATTAATACAAAGAAATGTGAACATAACCAAAGAAAGTTCACGCATGCACACACACACACTCTCTCTCCCTTTATATATATATATCATCATCATCATCATCACCGTTTTACGTCCGTTCTTCCACGCTAGCATGGGTTAGACGGGTTGTCCTGGTGTGGGCAGTGTCTGGTCGGCTGACCATGCCTTGCTCATACAGGAACTGATTTGGCTTGATTTCTACAGCTGGATGCCCTTCCTAACACCAACCTCATTTACAGTGAGTGCTGGGTGCTTTTTCGTGGCGCCTACACGTCCACTTTACAGTGTGGGCTGGGTGCTTTTTTTGCTATGGCACCTCCACGACCACCTTGGGGTGTGGGGCATATTGTCTATATGCTTCAGCTTGTACCCATGGAAGGTTGGGTACTCTGTATTACTGCGTGACGCCAGAGGTTATGGTCGTGTGTCATCGCCTTTGAGAGGTGTAATTGGGTAAGGTCGGCTTTTATCACCTCATCCCAGGTCATCTTGGGTCTCCCCACTCCGCGGTTTCCATCGACTTCTAGTGCTCTGCACCTTTTTATGCAGCTGTCATCCTTCATACGCATCACATGTCCATACCAGCGCAACCGCCTCTCCTGCACACAGCATTTGATTCCTCTTATGCTCGGTCTCTCTCTCAATTCATTTATGCTTTGTTGTTCGCGTATATTACTGTTACACATCCATCGGAGCATGCAGGCTTCGTTTCTCTCTAATCTATGTAAGTCTTCCACCTTCAGCGCCCAGGTCTCACTACCATGCAACATCGCTGTTCGGATACACGCATCATACAGTCTGCTTTTCATTTTGAGGGAGAAGCCTTTTCTAGCAAGCAGTGGTAGTAGTTCCCTAAACTTCTTCCATCCCGTTCTTACCCTAGTTATTGTACTTTCTGAACACCCACCTCCGCTGCTAATTCGGTCACCTAGGTAGTAGAAGCTGTCTACTGTTTCTACAGAGCCCTCCCAGAGATTGGTGGTATTTGTTTCCTGTGGCTGTTTGCTGCTTGCTGTCCCAGCACAGCTGCTGCATGTGAAGCCTACATTCTTAATTAAGCTTCCTGAGATCCCGCTACATCTCTTGTGTACCCATTGTTTGCATTTGGGGCAGAGAATGGAGTTCCTACCTACACCTTTCCTACATACTGAGCAAGGCCATTTCCCTGAGGGGATCTGGGTTCTGTTTTCTCATCTACTTACAAGGACCTTAGTCTTTGTCATGTTGACTTTGAGACCCTTTCTTTCTAGTCCCTGCTTCCAAGTTTGGATTTTCTTCTCTAGTTCTACCATAGATTCAGCTATAACTGCGAGGTCATCAGCATACAGGAGTTCCCATGGCATCCGGTCTTAAACTCCTCCGTTATTGCCTGCAGGACTATGATGAACAGGAGGGGCTAAGAACAGAGCCCTGGAGGACCCCAACCTGTACGCTAAATTCCTCGCTATACTCATAGCTAATCCTAACTTTGCTGACTGCTCCCCTATACATGGCTTGTACAGCTTTCACAAGTCATTCATCTACTCCTAGTTTTCTAAGAGCCCACCAGATTACAGCACGTGGAACTCTGTCAAAGGCTTTCTCAAGGTCGACAAATGCCAAGTAGAGTGGCTTACTTTTAGCTAGGTACTTTTCCTGTAACTGCCTGACAAGGAAGAGGGCATCAGTGGTGCCGCTTCCTGCTACAAACCCAAATTGCATCTCGTCTAGTTTCCCCCGGTCCCTAATCAACTGTGCTATAACTCTTTCTGTTACTTTCATGACCTGGTCCATCAGCTTTATACCTCTGTAATTACCTCTATCTAGTGCATCACCTTTACCTTTGTAGCAGTTGACAATGATGCTACTGCACCAATTTGTTGGTATGACACCTTCTAGTATTACCTGGTTAACAATACGTGTGGTTATAGTGTGACCTACAGACCCAGATGCCTTCAGCATCTCGGCGTCTATACCCGATGGACCGGTTGCCTTCCCCATCTTCATATCTTTGATTGCCTTACTTACTATATTGCTGCTGACTTGTACTGCTGGCCCCTCTATAGGGTCTACTTGAGGTAGGGTCTCTTCTTCCCATGCATTCTCCTCATTTAGTAATCTATCATAATGACTCTTCCATGCATCTTTCTTCTCAACACTTGTGAGGGCAAGCTCACCTTTATCATTCCGGATATACTTCTCTACAATGACATCACAATTCTCTCTGACACACTGCCTCGCAATCTTGAACACCTCCTGTTTCTGGTCCTCACGTTGCAAAACATGCTTGAATATATATATATATATAAATACACACATGCACACACACACTCACATATATATATATATGTGTGTGTGGGTGGGTGTGTGGGTGTGTGTGCATAGAGATATGTATATATATATAATCAACACAGTTCATCTAATGCCAAAACATACATTTTAGGAATACTAGATAGACAAACTAATACTACAAAGTTTAGCTTACATCATCTCCCTGGCTGCAGTTTTGGGACTCAAAAGACAATACTAAATATCTTTATATATATATATATATATATATATATATATATATATATGTATGATATAACTATATCTATACATACACACATGTATCTATATTTATACAGACATACATGTATTATATCTTCTGGTTTATTTACATTGAGAAAGTTCATTTACTAATATATATATGAATGAAATCATCGTCTTTGTTCTGTATAGATTCACATTCATACCTATGTGTGCAAGTAATATATATATATGAGAGAGAGAGAGATGAGCAGTTATATGTAATTTTAATTTAAATCAATATCCTGTAATATTTTAAAAATATGTTTCCTTGGTAGTTATTTGATTTTGAAATGAAAACAATTATTTATTCAGTAATCATACATGGAGGTAAATTTATGTGCATAAGATAGACGTGCATGTATAATTAATCTATGTTAGAAAGGTGAAGCACTTGATGAAAATAAAATCATTTAGTATATGTACTCAGCAGTATAAGCACATTAGCAATCACCTACTTTGAAATCAAAGAGAGAAATCAGCCCTCAGGCTCTAAATTGCACATCAGTAAATGGCATACAAACAAGGTAATTTCCTTTGCCAAATGAGTCATGTGATGTACCTACTCATCTGTAATTATATACATACATACATACACATATATATATATACATATATATATATATACATACATATATGTGTGTAAATATATATATATATATATATATATATATATATATATATATATATATATATACATACATATATGTGTGTAAATATATATAAATGTACACACATATATATAGATAGATATGTATATATATATATATATGCCTAGATACATATGTATATATGTATATATGTGTGTGTAAATATATATAAATGTACACACAGATTTGTATATATATATATATATATATATATGTGTGTGTGTATACATATACATATAAATACATATATATATATATATATATATATATATATATATATATAATAGGAATTTAATCAAGATGAATTAATTGGTCTGTTTAGTCAGCAGTATCATTGTACACAATAATTTGATTGTACAGCTCTTTAAATATTACATAGTGTATGGTAGGATGCCAGTTAATTAAACAACTTTAATAGTGTGATTCCATTGTTTCTATTCACCCAACTAATATAATGCTATCAACAACATGGATAAAATGATTATTATGTTGAAATATCTGGTGCTTATTCATTGCTTGTTTTTTCTCTTCATGTGGTTATATTCTTTGTATTAATACCCACATGATTACTTTCATGCTGTATTGTTCTTCAAGTCCATTATTGTTTCACTTGGAACAAAAACAAATGTTGCTTTTATAGCATGCATTGTTATTGCTTTGTAGTTCATACATTATCACAACAGGCAATATTAAAATAGATCTCTCATTTTAATTACAATATATATTAATTAGCAAAAGACTCCAGATAGTAGGGTGTGAAATATTCGTTTTGGATCACTAATGAAATATTTTGCAACCTTGTATTTGTGGGTTGTTTAAAATTTACTCTCTTAAACATGCTATATAATTTTAACCAACATTTTAAAAGCATGCTCGTATATAATTTGTATTATCTAAGAAATACAAATACATTCTGTGTATATAGCTTAATTAAATTCTTACATGTTTGACAATGATACAGCTCATACATATGCCTAACACCACATCATGTGTAAGTTGAGAACCAACTGTCTTAAATTTAAACATATTGCATGTTCATATCAAAATGTTCCAATGAATAATAAACAATGAAATATATATCAAACTGAAATAAATTCTGGGGTTGATGTCATTAGCTAAACACCTTTGTAGGAGTGGCATTTACATAGTGAAAGTCAAAGAAACTGAAACCAGAAAATGCTCAAAAGTTTATATATATATAAGTAATGAAATATGGCTGGTGCCACTACAAAAGCACTAAGACCAACCTGTAAGATGGTAGTACTGGTGCCATGACAAAAAGCACCCAGCTACAGAAACCATGTTCACAGTACCCACTGTAAATCTTTTGGCAGTAAGAAGGACATATATATATATATATATATATATATATATATATATATATATGTGTGTGTGTGTGTGTGTAACATTATCATCATTGTTTTCCATGCTCACAGAGGTTGGATAGGTCTTTTCAACACAACCTCTCTCCCCTTGTTGTGATTCTTTGTCATCTCCTCTGAGAGTCACATCAATTTGAGATAAGGTATCTCCATTTCCACCCAAGTCTTTCTCAACCTACCTCTACTATGGCTTACTTCTCTCACATTTACATTGCATATTCAACAAAGCGTGTCAAACGCAGTCTCTGCCCATATTTCACTATCATGCAGCATTGCACTTTGCACACAGCCATCATAAACTCCTCCTTTTGTACATAGCAAGTAGCCTTTTGTTGTTAACAATGGGAGTTGCTCTCCAAACGTCTTCCATCCTAACCTCATCCTGGCTATTTTGATCTCAGAGCATCCTCCTCCACTGCTAATTAGGTCACCTAGATTGCAGAATCTATTAACATCAATGGATCCTTTATATGATTGGAAAATATTTATATCACCGATGCTCTTTCTGCTGATTACTCCAGTACATCTACATACAAAATCTTCCTTTCCTTTTTGTCTGCCTGTTATCCCACTACATCCCTTGTGTACCCAAGATTTACATTGTGTACATCACCTACTCCTTTTCTACATACTGAGCAGGTGAGCAGGGCCCACTTCCCTGAAGGAGTCAGAGTTCTATCTTCTTTCCTACTGTGTGTATATATATATATATATATATATATATATACACAGTGAGCAAGACATGGCCACCTGACCTGGCATTGTCCACAACAGGGCAACCTGTCTAACCCATGCTTGCATGGAAACATTGATGTAAAATGATATGAACAATGATTATATATATATATTATAATAGAATATAAAAGAAAAACGAACACAGATATATAAATATTTGTGTTCAAATCGTAAGGGACCTGATTCGCTAAGATGAAAAGAATACTAACTATAGACAATTGGGTTCGCTTGTCTCAATTTAAGAAAAAATTAAGAAAATAAATACAAACCGGAATTCTGGTAACTACCAATCACCCAGACAACTTGTTGTTTCGCAAAGTTAATTGTGAATATAAATACCAATCCAAGCTCATCAGTGGGTGAGGAATTAGTATCCTAGTCACATCTATCTATGCTATATATAAAATATAAAACAGCGCACATGGCATCCTAGCGAGTCTCACAAACTCACACCACTAAAAATAGCAGCCAGGTTTACTCGACATTTGAAATAGCTCAACAAATTAACGGAGCCGAATATATTGAAGGTTTATATTGAGTTAGGAACTCAAAATAGTCTCTTACAACAAAATGGCTCTAAGAAAGAGATATTTCTGTGCCGTATATTATAATAGAATATAAAAGATTGGATTGGTATTTATATTCACAATTAACTTTGCGGAACAACAAGTTGTCTGGGTGATTGGTAGTTACCACAATTCCGGTTTGTATTTATTTTCTTAATTTTTTCTTAAATTGAGACAAGCGAACCCAATTGTCTATAGTTAGAATTCTTTTCACCTTAGCTAATCAGGTCCCTTACGATTTGAACACATATATCTATATATCTGTGTTTGTTTTTTCTTTTATATTCTATTATAATATACGGCTCATAAATATCTCTATCTTAGAGCTATTTTGTTGTAAGAGACTCTTTTGAGTTCCTAACTCAATATATACATTTTATATATATATAACAAAGGAAATGTAGTAAGGAACCAGATGGACCATAACGCACCAAAGTACTCAATACTTAGGGTAGTAGAGTGGGTAATAGGGACAAGTATGACCCCGACGGCAGAGCTCAAGCCGTTTCGACGGCTAATTCTGGACTCAGAATTAGCCGTCGAAACGGCTTGAGCTCTGCCGTCAGGGTCATACTTGTTCCTATATATATATATATATATATATATATATATATAAAATCTATTATGTTAACATATCTTAAATCTACTCTAATTTACATTCATGCCATTTGATTAACAACATAAATGTTTCTTTATAGTTTTCTTGGTCTAAAATGAAAATGTTTTAGAATTTCATATATTGAATAGTATGTTGTTAAACAAAGAGACACGCACAAACGAATTCAGTTCCTGTCTCAGTCATGCAGCCTCAGTTATAATGTTTGTTCATAAGTTCATATTTTCTGAGAGTGATTTAGGCAAAACAATTCATGTGACACACCTCATGTTTATTATGATTAATACAAAAGGTTTGTTGTTTGGTGTTTAGCCTTAGGTAAATGCTGATCAAGCAGGCTTTATTATCAAAGACATTTTGTGACCATCTGTTATTTTTAGAGGAATGTAGAACTACATTATCTAATGTGTCGTTTCCTTACATAATATGATGTGAAGGAGATGTGACTGCTTCAGTAACAATGTAGAGGATCCCACACTGGCTCATATTAAGGGATACTAATACAATGAAAAAGGCTGAGCAAAGGCTGGTTTCAGAATAAATTCCCTTGTAATGATTCACTTGGAATTGTGCATAAATGTAAATAAGACAATTATTGCTCCAAGAAGTCCACACATAGAAACCACCCTAAATCGAATGCCAACCTGCTATCATGACTCCTGCTACCATGACTCCTGTTACCCCCCTCCCCAATATAATAACCAAACATAGACCTCAGACCTTCACCAACTTGACAAACTAAACATGACGGCAACAGCCACCAAATGCGCCACCAAATGCGCAAAACAAATATTACCAAGCTGCAGCTGTCATATCAAGCAGATTCTATATAATAAAGCTATTATTATTATAAATAATTTTGATATCAGTTTTTACATGTCATTTCTCCACTGTTGGTAACTTATGTAAAAGATGCTTCTAGGACATTTTCACACGGCCTTATTGTTAATATTCATAAGCAGCATCACTATAATCAATCCTTTCTCTTTATATATTAATCAACTGAGCTGCAAATGTCTTTCTGAGGAAATCTCATGAGATCAAAATATGCCTGTTGCTTTCATATGTTGACTTTAAAGACACAATTCACTTTTATCTGAATACTCTTATTTGCCTAAAGATTTGATTTGTCATTTTTAAGTTTTGAACTTCCCTATAGGGGAGCTTTTATCTTCTAATTGCAATGATTATCATCATCATCATCATCATCATCATCGTTTAACGTCCGTGTTCCATTCTTGCATGGGTTTGGACGGGAGTTTTCCCACTTGAGGCAAGAGTGGTTGTCTTGCTCGCATAGGACTGTCTGGCGGGTTTTCTACAGTTGGATGCCCTTCCTAACACCAACCACATTTACAGTGTGGGGCTGGGAGGTTTTTACTGTGTTGCCTACACGGCCACATTACAGCGTGGACTGTCTGGCAGGTTTTCTACAGCTGGATGCCCTTCCTAACACCAACCACATTTACAGTGTGGGACTGGGACGTTTTACCGTGTTGCCTACACGGTCACATTACAGCGTGGACTGTGTGTTTTTTTGTCGTGACACTACACGATCTCATTTGTTTCGGCCTGGATTTTGTGGCACCAACATAACTTTACATTGAAAGGGGCGGTGTGGATGGGGTGGGACGGGGGTGTATTTTGTTAGAGATGCCTACTGACTGTAGTAGGTTTTACTTTGTATTTAGGTAACGCGGGTCTTCTCTATTACTGAGTACCGCCAAAGCTCTCGGTCCAGTGACATTGTCTTGGAGAGGTGTAAGTGTGTGAGGTCGGAATTTATCAGCTCGTCCCAGGTTTTTCTGGGTCTGCCTACTCCGTGGCTACCATCTATCTTTATTGCCCTGCACTTTGTTATACAGCTGTCGTCTTTCATGCGCATCACGTGACCATACCAACGTAGCCTTCTCTCGAGTAAACAACATCTGATCCCTCTTATTTCTAATTTTTTCCTTAGTTCGTTTATGCTTTGCCGTTCGCGTATATTACTATTACACATCCAGCGGAGCAGGCAAGCTTCGTTCCTCTCTAGTCTGCGTATATCCTCTGCACACAATGCCCAGGTCTCACTGCCATGGATTATATTACAGTTAATTTTTCTATTCCCTATATTTCAGTTGTATGAGAATTTTGGATGCTGTACATTCAACTGGGGCATTTTTCACTAAGCCATATTCTTAACATTCATAATCTCTTTATGGTTATAACTCTTTATCCTACCAAGTAAAAATGCTCCACTGTTCAGGGGTAAAACGAATGAAGTATCTCTTATTTTAACTTTTTAATATCAAAAAGACTATATTTGATAAGCCTATTCCTCTTGTATGCTTGAATGTGATGTGAATGTTTTCATATTCACATTGCACACTATACATTTATGCAAGTATTTCATTGTGGAAGTTCTTTGTGAATAAAGACTAAACGACCTAACAATTAAAAAAATAACTGAGAGAAATTAAATAGAGAGACTGCTGTTTGAAATAAAGTTGACTGAATTTATATAATTTTTCGAAAAGTAGGCATCCTCAATAATTTTCACTTGTAAATATTTCATGTTAATTCATGAGTATTGAAACCACTATATATATCTAGTCAATTCAAGAAATAGCAGTCATGGTTAGTCTCACTCCCATCTATATGTTATATCTCAATTATTTTAATTGATTAAAATATCCTTGATTACTACATCATGTATGCTACTGTCTAGTTTTTATTTAAGGATTTAAATGAGGTTTAAGAATTTTCAAAGACTGATTCTGAATCTTTTTATCTTACTTGTCTTATCAGAGACTAATTCTTAATCATTTTAACTTATTCGTCTTATCACTTGAAACTATGCTCAATCTTAACATTACACTTCATCACATTCTGATGTTTTATGTTGATTTCTCGGATTTCAAAAAAGTTATTTTTCCCTTCTATTTCCTGACTGAATGTTATGATATTTTCTGAGTTTTTTATCGAACATAATTTATTCCTCCTCTTCTTTTTAAGATAGTCATTAAACAACAGAAACATCTCCAGCCAGATGCTTTTATATTGCTAAAGGTATATAAAAAGAGGATGAAACAAAAATGTTGTTCAGCTGTGTAAGATTTCCTATCATGTTATCTTAAGCCATTTTCAGAAATCTTACTGCATCAATAAACCTCTTGACATGAATCAGATATTTCATGATCCTGTATTTAAACCTTAGCATAGCTGGATATCTGCAAATGTTTTCTTCCATTACTAATCTAGGATTAAGTATTCTCTTATTGGCTTGAATCATTATCTGTTTCCTGAATGCAGTAGAAACAGAACGAGAAGTCATTTTGAGGGCAGAATGCATATCATTATTAGACCAAGTGTGTACAGTTCAGAAGAGTTTGCATAGAAAAAAATCATGCATAATATATGAATCATGTGATGCTCTGCATTGATTTGTTTCACATTCACCTAAGTATTTAACAACAATTTATTGAACAACTTGTGTTGTATATTGATTCTATCATTTCAACATCCACTTTCTCAATCTGCTTTTTATTTCACTATGCTAGTCAATCAGTCTACTATTTATCTTTCTCCTTCTCATTATTCTGTATATTACAAAATATTCCTTCACTAAATGGAATATTTTTTATGTGTGAATTATCTTCCTCATTATTATATATCTGGGGCATATATTAAGGTTGTTATGAAATTACAGACATGTACACTAAATAGTTGTTAAGTCTACATCATCATCATCATCATTTTACGTCCGCTTTTCCTTGCTTGCAAAGGTTGGACGGGTCCTATTCAGCACAGCATCTCTCCGTTTGTCACGGTCCTTTATCATCTCCTCGGTGAGTTTCAGCGTTCTGAGGTCTGCTCTCACCACCTCCGCCCATGTTTTTTGTGGTCTACCTCTACTGTGTCTTCCTTCTACTAGGATTTCTTGGTACTTCTTTACTCAGTGGTCATCCTCCATATGCATCACATGTCCATACCATCTCAGCCTTCTTTCCTGCACACCACAACTTATCCCTCTGATACCCAGTTTCTTTCTCAACTCGTCAATGCGTGGTTGTTCACGTACATTGACATTGCACATCCAACGGAGCATACTTGCTTCATTTCTCTCCAGCCATCGCATATCTTCTGCATTGCTGCCCATCTCTACCATGCAGCATCACGCATCACACACAGGCATCATATAACTGTCCTTTCATACGCAGTGAGAAACCCTTCTTTGTCAACAGAGGAAGCAGCTCCCTAAACTTCTTCCAACCCGTCCTTATTCTAGATACTATGGCCTCGGAACACCCCCTCCCATGCTAATCTAATCACCTAGGTACCAGAAGCTATCAACCACTTCTATAGAACCCACCTGTATTGGAAAATGTGTCTATCAATGCGATTCCTACTGCCAACTTTCCCTGTACATCTACTGCATACCTAGTTTTCCCTACCTGTTAGTTTGACTGCTATCCCACTACATCTCTTGTGTATCCAAGATCTGCATTGCATACATTTTAATTTAATTACCTATCATGATTGTATTACAATTTACTAATATCTATTATAAAGGATATTATGTTGCATACACTGAGCTATAGTCGTAACTTTAGTTCGTTTATCTACCTTTCATTTTGTTCTGGTTTTGTTAGAAGAGAAAACACAGTGCTAGGCAGGAGACCTGATCCTTGCAACAAACTGACATCTAGTAAATGGGCTTAAGGTTATATGATGATGTTAAACTGGATAATGGATTAAGCTTAACAACTGGAAGAGAAACGGTTTCTGTGATGGGCTTTTGCACAATTTTGATCTACATATTTTCAAACACAAAGCTTTTATTGCATTAAGGCTTGGTAAAATTTGCCTGTTAAAGTTGCTGCCCAGTTGGATTGAACCTGAAACCACATAGTTTCACAACAACGTCTTCACCACAAAAGCATGCTATTAAATATTTAAATACTGAACTGTTATCACACCATTTTAATGAAGCTGATAAGCAGAGTTCTTGTGTGGTAGACTTAATTTGTTGCCATATTTAACACCACCTCATAGTATTTGGGTGCCTTTAGCAGAGTTAATTCTGGAGCAAGAATTCCAGCTATGACTCGTATTTGAGTATTCCTACATCTCTTGTTCTGATCAGTCTCAGAATCCTTAAAAATATAAAGTAGCAGGAGAATTGCCTTTCCTTTATGGGTTAAGCAATAAAACATAACTCATATATACCTGCTCATTAGCCTAATATATATTTATTCATGTCGGCATGCACTTATAGCTCTGAAATCCTTCTTCTCACATATCTTGATCACATGATGTTTTGACTGACATTTGGCAGTTTTTTTCTAACAATTCGATATTGTTTCTAATAACAGTGAAATACATAAAGGTAGACAATTAAAAATGGCAGATTTTACATTTTGAAGCTATGTTAAAGCAATTTCTTAAAATGATATTTAACATACAGTTGCTATTTATCTGTAGCTGCTGTTTCTACTTTTGGCACAAGGCCAGCAAATACCCAGTACATTACTGGTACTATATTTTATCGACCCCGTAAGGATGAAAGGCAAAGTTAACCTCGGCGGGATTTGAACTCAGAATGGCAAGGAAATGAAATAATGATTCAAGAAAACATTTTAATTCACTCAGAGGGCTTTCCTATGCTGAACATAGAAACAGACATAATTGTTTCTACTTTAGGCACAAGGCCAGCAATTACCCAGTGCATTACTGGTACTTTATTTTATCGACCCCGTAAGAATGAAAGGCAAAGTCAACCTCGGCGGGATTTGAACTCAGATCGTAAAGGGACGTAACTATGCTGGAAAGCATGGTGTCTGACCCTCTACCGATACTGCCACAGACATAATGACATTTATTCTAATCAGGCAACACCCACTGATTTTTGAGTTCTTTCATGTTACCATTCTTAAAACAAAGCAGGAAATAGACTCGAAGCAATTATTTAAATTTGTAATTCAATAAGATATTTTTCTTTACAATTCAGCTTTAAGGGACCATTCAAAGTATGTTGTCGCTATAAAACCTCCATTGAAAATGTTACTATTGTATTTCTAAAAGCAATGTTATATTCAAATTTTCCCTTTTGCTATTAGCTTTATAGTTTTAAACATTTTATAGCTGAAAATGTTCAATCCATTGTTTCAGCTTACACTGCATGAATCTTAGACTAAATTGAGATGGAGTTGAGTTTGTTACCATTTGTTTAACTTACGTCAGATTTTCTGATCTAACATATTTCTTGAGATTTCAGTAGTGTGTTGGAATACATATTGAAAATGCTACTTTCACTTTCCATGATACTCAAGAGTGTATGAATTCAAACATTTTATTGTGTCTGGAAGGAGGAGATACATGTCTCCATTGACATCATAGGATCTGACGAGATCAATGCAGTTGAAACGTTGCCAGTCAACTGCTGCAGGACATTCATGAGCTTGATACGAATTCCAGGAAGCTGACATTCTGGAAAGGATTTGGGTTTTGTGGTTAGTGTAAAGAAACAGAGGAATGAAAGAATTTAAAAGATGGGATGATCATACTTGTAACGCGTTTCAGCATAGGCTTGCTCCATCAGGACCAACGTATGGGCTAAATAACAACAGCTAAGTAATTTAGACTCAGAATATTTGTCTAGAAGCTAATGATTTTATATTTCTCATATTGAAAGATTATCGAACTTCATTTCTGTTTACACTTATTGGTGGGATACCAAATTGAAACCGGAAAATAGAATAAAGATATAATCAGCTACATCTTTATTTTCGTAATTGAGTTTAGAAGTAATGTTGTTCTGTATATCTATTGATCTTTTCAGCAAAGTACGATTATCAAATTTCATCAGGTATCCTTGACGGCGTGAATACAATGTAAGCCACAGTAAAACTGCAACTCAATGAATGCATTATGTTGTATCGGATATATCTTGAAGTCGCATTTTCAAAACACTGTGACAAAATAGTGGTGTATGAAGGTATATGCGTGGCAAAAAGTTTGTGTGTGTGATGTGCAAAGTCCATGCATATTATGGGCACCTTTTTTCCATTTTCATTTCTGCTCGCTTTCTCCACTTTTTGCAAATTTGAATGAAATTAGATTTACAACTTTCGCGTATGATTTGTGAAGTTTTCAAAGAAGCCAAGTTTGAGTGTTATGATATAATTACGTAGTGAAAATTCTTTGAAAGAGAGTCGTGTATTACACAAGTATGTGTCCGGTTGGTAAATAGAACGTCAGATGTTGTATTCTTTCATGGCATAAGTTATAAACAAAATACTAGATAATTTTGAAAAAGGTTATGCCCCGGCAAAAATGTTTATGGGAATCGATAAAATAATTTTATTACGATGTACTTTACCATTCATTACAATATATATCTGTATATATATATATATACATAATATATTTATACATATGTGTGAATGTGTGTATATATATATATATAAATATATATATATATGCACATTTATATATATATGTATGTATACATATGTGTGTATATATATATATATATATATATATATATATATATATATATTTATATATATATATATATATATATATAGGAACAAGTAAGACCCCGACGGCTGAGCTCAAGCCATTTCGACGGCTAATTCTGAATTAGCCGTCGAAACGGCTTGAGCTCAGCCGTCGGGGTCTTACTTGTTCCTATTACCCACTCTACTACCCTAAGTATTGAGTACTTTGGTGCGTTATGGTCCACCTGGTTCCTTACCACATTTCCTTCGTTATATATATATATATATATATATATATATACACATTTATATATATATGTATGTATACATTATATATATATATAGAGAGAGATATATATATATAATATATATATATACACATATTTATATATAGATATTTATGTATATATATATGTACATATCCATCATAATTATGTGTATATATAATCTATATATATGTGTATATATGTACCCATGTGTTTATATACATATGCATAATATATATTTATACATATATATATATATATATATATATATATATATACATAATTTATATATATACATATATATATATATAAACATAATCTATATATACATATATATGCATAATACAGTATATGTATATATATATTTATATGTATGTATGTGTATGCGTATATATATATATATATATATATATATATATATAGGTATGTATATATACATATGTAGATGCATATGTATGTGTATATATATCTGTATGTATGTGTGTGTATATATATATACATGTATGTATATATATATGTGTACATATATATGTATGTATGTATATATATATGTATATATGCATATATGTATCTCTCTATATATATATGCATATATATGTCTATATATATATGTATGTATATATGCATATATATATATATGCATATATGTGTCTATATATATATGTATATATGCATATATGCATCTATATCTATATATATATGTATACATATTTATGTATATATGCATATATATATATATGTAAATATAAGTTGATGTGCTTTGATGTTTTTGTGAGATGTCAATAACCCACGCATCAGGCATATCGACCCGATTCTATTTTGACATTGGAATACCCAAGAGAGAGAGAAAAAATATTTTCATTGTTCTTCTGTTCAATGCTGTCTTCGACACTGTTTTGTGTAAAATGATTGTATTGGGGAAATTCACTTTGTTTATTGGCCTCCATTTATATAATAGTTCGTATGCAAATAATATAGCCTTTTTTCACATATGCAGCAATTTCCAAAGCTGCAAGCTGACTTGAACTGAAGAAAAGCGTACAAAAAATATAGAAGATAACTAATAACCTTCCTATACACAATGGTTATGCTATAATATAATATATGACAATATATTATAATATATTATAATATACTATAATATTATATATTATTATGCTGTTGCAGTACTTCTATGCTTCGATTTCATTTTGAAACAAGATAGCGAATGTCTACTGAAGATAAATCTATAATTCTATCCAAAATTTTTTCATATATTTATTGTATCAATAGATTCTATTATTATACTTCATATAACGATGGTGGCATGGCAGTATCGGTAGAACGTCGGACTACATGCTTTGTGGCATATAGTTACATCCTGAGTTCCAATCCCGCCGAGGTCAGCTTTGCCTTTCATCCTTACAGAGTTGATAAAATAAAGTACCATTAATGCACTGGGGTCGATTTAATAGACTTTCCCTTCTCCTCTATTTTGTTGGAATGGTGCCTAAATCAGAAATCATTATTATACATCAAAGAGGGTAGAGAATTGGCAGTATCGGTAGAGGGTCGGACGCCATGCTTTGACGCATAGAGTTACGGCTCTTGCCATTCTGAGTTTAAATCCCGCCGAGGTTAACTTTGCCTTTCATCCTTACGGGGTCTATAAAATAAAGTACCAGTAATGCACTGGGATAATTGCTGGCCTTGTGCCAAAAGTAGAAACAATTATTATACATCAAATAATCCTGATGCTACAAATAACTCTACTGAATTAATTTAATCAAGTAAAAAGATGTCTCTTAGTCAGGGTTCCCCAGCCTGATCGATTTCAACTGTAGGATTGATGTTGAGCCGCTAAACAGAAAATAGTGGACCATTGGATTTTGTGTAGTAAGAATGTATTTCAACATATGCTACTCGAAAAAAAATATTCAGCGCAGATGTATAAAGAAACTGTATAAAATAAAACAAGACGATGGGAATAACTGGACCCCATTTCTAGATAAGATACAAACATCCCCACGGTCAAGGGCGATTTTAATATTTTCAATGCTTTTGAGAAGGATGACTAACATTCAAATAGTTCTTCGAGCGATATAGTATTGTGTGTTCAGATATTCATCAGATAAGGGAAGACCAAGAACAACTTTGCCAGTAAAATTAAGAAGTGGCCTCAGGAAAAACTCGTCACTGCCGCCAGCACCGAGAGACCACACTTAGAATTGATACAGGTGATGATGTTTAAGAACTCCAACGACATGTTGTAGACAATGAGGCACGGATGACAATGCCAGACAAAATATGAGAATCCCCAAATGAGATCTGCTCACAGCTCAGTGCGTATCCTTATACGAACAGATAGCTACTTGAAGTTGTTGGACTGTATTGATCACCAAGTAATTGCAACATTCTTATGTTCTCGTATTTGTGGATTATTGAAAACGGACTACGAGTAATAATATAATTTGGTAAATGAAAATTGTTATATATTGTTCCTACAACTTTCTCTGTGTATTGTACGTGTTTTAAACACCTCAATATCTCCATTTAGGAAAAAATGTCGTCAAATCAGCATGTTTATTTATCTTATGGAGTTGTCTCTTCTCTTTTGGTGTCTTATGTGTAACCAAATATTAAGCAAAGAAGCCATTTATATTCTAAACATACTGAACAGATGAAAAAAAACATTTGTCATATTACCTATAACTTAAGGCGACATTCGAAAATCAGGAAACATTGATTTCAGAATTTCAGAAAACTATTACGTGACAATATAACGGGATGATTTTGTCATACATCATTGCGCTACTAGTGGCATATGTCAGTGTGTCCAACATCATAGGAGAAACATTATTTTGACCTTTTATTGAAGAAGTCTTTCGACTGTAATGCATAAAAACCATTTCCGCAATTTCCGCAATTTCTCAACGTATAGATGAAATGAACACCGAGGGCAAATATAAAATCATCCATAAATCTCCGGTATTTTGAATATTCCATACAGGTTGACGAATTAGAGTTGTGGTAAGTCAATGCTTGATGATAGTGTATGTTCATTTGTTAATGAAAATATTCAACTTTATGAGGAGATGTTGTTTACTGATCAATTGTTACTTGATTCAAAATGTATGTCTAATTCAGAATTAATGAAGCTATTTTTTAATGAACACAGCATCACATTGAACAATATTGTTGCCTGTGCATCTGATCGAGCATCTGCTATGTTTGGTAGATACAGATGTTTCTCTTTTCTCGGAAAACTTGAAATTTCATATCCTGTTTTAACGGTCATTGCGTGGTTCACCGGTAGCTTTTAGTGGTGCAAAATATCGACGGCAGGCTGAGTGATATAAAGCAGTTAATTATTAAATCGGTGGACAAGCGTAAATTGAATTCTTTGTCTGAACGCATTTTCCGTCAACCCTGCATTGATAATGATTATGACGACCATATTGAAGTACAATGTTGATTAAAGGCAACAGTGTTGTCCATTATGTCATAATGTTTGATACAACAACGATATCTTTTCCAAAGCACTCCACTATCCACTTCTCTGATTATTTCAAAATGTGATAAATGTTCCGTAGTGAAACTTAACCTTCCGTAGTAAAAATTCTCTTGACCTTAAAACTAAATTACATTCTTTATAATTAAATTTAATAAAATACAGTTATAAATGTTTACGCTAGCTTTCATTTTGTTTTTTCTTTAATACAAAAAATAGCAGCAGCCGCATAAGTCAGCGCTATTTGTTACTTCCTTTTGACATTTTTACTACATCATAAAATGTCAATTTACGAGCCAGTACAAACTTCTATCAAACATGTTTAGTAAGCTTTTGAAGATTTACAAAAGAAGTGAGTGGTGGAACAATTTTCTGTGTGAAAAAAATATTGGGAACTCCTGATCTACGTATTCACTCGGTCTCCTAGAAATATCAGCCAAAACACCCCCGATATCTCACCCTACCGTCTTAAAAGGCATGATCACTTTACATTGAATGAACAGTAATATGTGCAGTAATATACAATATATATTCATATTGTGTTGAAAGATTCATAAGATGTGTGCGACAATTCGTGAGTAAATCCGCATTTGATATTATATGAATGTTAATCTTTGTATAAATATGCAAATACATACACACACACACTTAAATACATACACACACACACACACACACAGACAAACATACATACACACATGCACACATACATACATACATATATGCATATATATAAACATGCATATATATATATGCATATATATATATATATATATATATATGCATATATATAATTATGCATATATATATATATGCATATATATATATATATGCATATATATATATATGCATATATATATATATATATATATATATATAGATGCTTATATATATATATGCATATATATATATAGATATATATATATATATATATATATATATATATATATGCATATCTGTATATATATATATATATATATATATATGCATATCTATATATATATATATATATATATGCATATATATATATATATATATATATATATATATATATAAGCATATATATATATATATGCATATATATATATATATATATATATATATATAAATGTGCATATATATATATGTATGCATATATATGTATATATATATGCATATATATATATATATATATATATGCATATATGCATATATATATATATATATGCATATATATATATATATGCATATATATATATATATGCATATATATATATATATATATATATGCATATATATATATATATATATATGCATATATATATATATATATATATATATATATGCATATATATATATAGATACATATATATGCATATATATATATGCATATATATATATATATACATATATATGCATATATATATATATGCATATATATATACATATATATGCATATATATATATATGCATATATATATATATATATATATATATACATATATATGCATATATATATATATATACATATATATGCATATATATATATATACATATATATGCATATATATATATATGCATATATATATATATATGCATATATATATATATATATGCATATATATATATATATATATATGCATATATATGCATATATATATATATATACATATATATGCATATATATATATATATATGCATATATATATATATGCATATATATATATATATATATTTCAGTATACATATGTGGATGTACATTTTTAACTTAATTGTTTAAGCGCCAGTCATACAAAAGTGAGTTACAAACGAAACGAAATTTAATTTCGTTTCGTTATTTGTTTTTATCGTCTCCGCTGAACCGGTACGTACTCACGCTCTATGCAAATTAGTCTGCCCACTACTAATTTTCATAGAAAAAGCATATAACGATATGTGCTTTTACGATTCTCTAGAAAGGCCGGAAGATAGGTAAATATTGCTGATGAGATGTAACAACATCGAAACTAGTCCAATATTCCTTGTCTGGCTTTCTGGAGAATAGAGGAAAGGTGTTTCCTCAAAAACCAGTATGACTCTAAAAACCGGTTTGTCTGTGTGTTTACATACAGAATAGCTGGACACTCACAGTAAAGTGACCAGTGAAAAACTCGGTACATCTACATATGTACACGTATGTGTATTCATATGCATACTAGTATTTCAGTATACATATGTGGATGTACATTTTTAACTTAATTGTTTAAGCGTCAGTCATACAAAAGTGAGTTACAAACGAAACGAAATTTAATTTCGTTTCGTTATTTGTTTTTATATATATATATATATACATATATATGCATATATATATGCATACATATATATGCATATATATATATGCATATATATATATATATATACATATGCATATATATATATATATAAGAGCAGAATCCCTAGAAATAGAAAAACGCTCATCAGAAAAATTAAGAGAACGAACAAAAAGATCAACAAGCTGAATTACTGTCTGCAGCAACACATCAACTTGACTGCCATTTCATCACTAGAGATTAAAAAACATAACCTCCAAAACAACATAATGTCCCTCATCAACAATCAGAGAAGAGCTGAAGAGGCCTGGGCCATTGAGAAGATCAAACTCAATCCCAAAGTGTTCTTTTCATTTGCAAAAAAAC
>OZ024740.1:185263078-185265578 GCA_964016885.1 Eledone cirrhosa
ACGTTTATGTGATTGCTCACACTGCTCAAAATAGTACCTAATGTCCCATAGAAAAGTTTTTGTAGAATGTAGTTCTAGGTATAGGAAATGAAGACATGGTTACGGTAGGATCACTATTCATCATGGATGTTTTCAGTCAGGGCTTATCTAGGTCTAGCCGTCAACACCCAAGTGTACTGGGAGACATTGAATTGCACACTGCCGATATTACCATTAATGAATAACGTGAGAATGTTGACGTTAACGTTGCTATACCTGTTAGTGTGTTACTACTTCTGCTGCAGATATTTATTTCTCTTTATTTCACATATTTGGTTTTTAGGAAGTCGATTGACAAGATCCAAGAACCCATTTGCTTACTGAGCTAGGTGGACCTCATCAAATCGGACCAAGAGAAAAATATTTCAATTAGTCATTCCATTGTTGTTTCTATCTACCGTTTACAACACCTGGTAGAAAAAGCAATGTAAAATAAGGTCTAGCTCAAAGATATAATGCATCACCCCGGGCCGGGTATCGAATTCGCAATCTCACGAATCCAATTATGTAAACACAAATCCACTCGCTTCATTATAATTAGACACAAAATATAAAAGCACACACACATGTTCTTATCTGATGATTCTGTGATAAAGAGGCGAAACTCCAGAGCAACAAGTCTGACTATTTAGCCTTTATGCAATGAATATATATATATATGACTAGCGAGCAGAAAATAATATCATCATTAGCAGTAGTATATTACACATCACGCGCACGAATACACACAAGGAGCGGAGAATAAATAAATATTTAAAATTGTATAAAGACAGTTAAGCATTCAGAGATGGCAACATTTGAATGAAACATACGATAATCAGGATATTTTTGACCATCAGCTTTCTCTTTTATATACCAGTAGTATCAACGTTTCTCATTGTAACAACATTAATTTAACAAAAAGTAGTTTTAAAGATCCTCGGGAATTATACATAAAGAGACAAAATGTATAAACGACTAAATAGGATAATTTCTAGATAAAAATGTGACATAGATGTCTAAAATGTGGCATTAAAAAACATATGTAATACATAAAATACGCAATTGTAAGATAAGGACTATATATATATATTATATATATATATATATCTGTCTCTAGCTTACATCTCTCCTCTTCGCCACCCTAATCCGAACTCTTGACCTGTCCTTTAAAAAACTTGAGATACACACACACATACATATATACAGAAAATTTCCTTCTCCCTAAATATAATTTTGTTGTGTGAAACGACACAACTACCAGTACTACTGCTACTACCTCTCTCTCTCTCTCTCTCTCTCTCTCTCTCTCTCTCTCTCTATATATATATATATATATATATATATATATATATATATATATATATATATATATATATATATTATATATATACAAGATTCCATTTTAGACTCAGTATTCTTCTCAACAAGAGAGGTGAACAAACCTACTTCAACTCTTAATTTTAAATATTTAATTTTTAATTATTTTTAATTGTAATATTCAACATTTGATAAGATGGATTACACTGATACATCGAAACTGATTATATTTTATATATTTTATATACATTATAAAACTCTTTTTTTTAAATAATTGTTCCTCTTATTTTTTCAATAATATCACTTTAACGAATCAAAGAAGGAAAACAGATCTTTTAAATATACTTTTCGCGCTATTTCCAATTCCACCCCGAATGCAAACAAATAACAAAGCAAACGACACAGTAAAATGAAGAAATATATTATTAGTTTTTATGTACACAAGTATCAGCTTGGGGAAGACCAGTAGAAACATTGTTTACTTGGTCCGATTTCAGGAATCACAACCTACACGGTAAGCAAGAGGGGACTGAAATCTTGACTCCATTGGTCTTCCCCTTGCTGATTTTAGTGTACGTGGTGGATTGACAGTATTGATAGAGAGTCGGATACCATGCTTTCGGCATATAGTTACGTCCCTTTACATATTGAGTTAAAATCCCACCAAGGTGAGCTTTGCCTTTCGTCCTTACGGGGTCGATAAAATAATGTACTGGGTAATTCCTGGCCTTGTGCGAAAAGTAGAAACAATTATATGTGTGTACATTATATATATATATATATAATAAATATATATATATATATATATATATATATACATATATATATATATATAAATGTAATATACACCAGGTTACGGGCAACCATTTGTTTCAGGTTAGTCTTATCAACTGCGGTGGTAGCAGCTAAGTAGCTTAAACGGCTGCAACCACTGCTGGTAAGGCTAAGGTCAAGACTGAGAGAGAAAGAAGGGCTACAGACAAAAATGTGAAATTTCCTCCCTAAATATGTATGACAAAACAAATATTTTCCGCATATTCTTATTATTCTTATTAATATGCCATTTAATTGCATTATACACTTTCGTCGTTGAAAAAGGGTATAAGCTGAAACCGGTACAATTAAATGCGGAAATACCTATTTTGTAAAAAAAAATGTTTTG
>OZ024740.1:185270578-185275578 GCA_964016885.1 Eledone cirrhosa
ATATATTTACATATATATATTTATATATATATATATATATATATATATATATTGTTATACTTTGGGAGGGTTATGTTGCCAATAAGAAACACACGCACCAGTTGCTTTCACTTCAATTTATTATATATTTATAAATTTATAAATTTACAAATCTACAAATTTATAAATTTCTGGTTGGTTGGTTGGTACCACAACCAGATAGTTGTTTATATATAGTCATAGTCCTTTTGTCACACACTCTGTGACCTCTTCAGTGACTGGGGATTCCTTTCTTTGTTTCTGTGCCTTTCCTTTCTTCTGTCCTACGCCATTTTCAAAATGGCGTAGGACAGAAGATATATTTATATATATATATTTATATATATATATATATATATTTATATATATATATATATATATTTATATATATATATATATATATATTTATATATATATATATATATATATTTATATATATATATATATATATATATTTATATATATATATATATATATTTATATATATATATTTATATATATATATATATATTTATATATATATATATATTTATATATATATATATATTTATATATATATATTTATATATATATATATTTATATATATACATATCGTAACTCATAACAACAATACGGCACAATTATACCCATTTGGTCTACATATGTTCTTATATTTAATATAGAAGTTTATCTAGTGTAACATTTATTTGATATATTTGGAGCATCAACTTTTAGGGTAGTTTAATTTTTCATGAAGAATGTTTAAAATAAAAATAAAAAGAAGAATAAAAAGAAGAAATCGAAAGATTTATCGGCTAGTTTCATAAATAATTACAAATCAAACTAAATATACTACATTTTAAATTTAAATTTATATTTAAAAGTTGAGTTCAATCTATGTTTGCAGCAACTGAATAAATTTGTCCGTAGATTAAGGGAATTTTTAGATTTTAGTATAAAGAATATCTCCTCCGCGCAGAGGTCACATGTCTCAGAGGATGAATTAAAAGGAATCCCTCTTGAGACTATATTCCAAGCCGTCGAATATCTAACGTTATCATGCCTAAGTTGCCAGAGTACGCCTGATAGTGCTGTTGAAGATTTTTTGCTTGGATCTGTGAAAGAATTCTTGTGGTTATTATAGCGAAGTTTAAATTCCGTCGATGTGGAACCAACGTAGTTAAAAGAATTAAAGTCCGTTTTAACATTACAGTTGTATATTATATTTTTAACTAAGCAGTTGTTATTTAACGGACATTTAGATCTATCTCTACAGTTACATTTGTTAACTTGTATATTATTTATGCTATTATCGCTAGGTTTTAAGTTCCTATTATTTATTCTATTAATATTTTGTGCTAAATTTTTGGTGGATGAGTAGGTTAATTTTATAGTATGTCTATTGAAAATTGAGTGATACCTATGTGTTCTAGGGAAGCGATTATCAAGAGCTTTAAAAAATAGTTTAGCGATGTGGGTTTTAATGTTTAGTGAGAAAGGGGGGGCAAACCATATGTTCCTAGTTCTATTTCTTTTTTGGCTTTTGGAATTATTGTAATGCTTTCTATTATAGTTGTTAAGGTTGTGGCCGTAATTAAAATAGTTGTTATTTTGTTTAGTTTGTCTATCATTATCTATGTACATAATTTTATCACTATATCCTGCTCTAGCTAACGCTTCATTGTAGTACTGGGCTTTTTCGTCGAAAATCTTTCTATTAGACGAGATTCTAGAGATACGTTTTTGAACAGAGTTTACTATAGTATTTTTAACAGATCTGGGGTGGTTAGAGTTAAAGCTGACATAGTTTAAGTTTTCATTCAACTTGTGAAATGGATAGTGAAGACATGTGTTGAGATTTAATGTTATATCTAGGAAATTGACTATTCTATGGTTATTCTCAATTTCTATTTTTAGATTAAAGTAATTAAAAAATTGTGTAATTTGTTTTCTTTTTTTATTTAGTTCAGAGTTATTATTATCAATAAGTAAAAGCATGTCATCTCTATATAAACCTCCGGTAGTACCAGGTATTTTCCTATGCAGCGAATTGATTAAAAATAAGCCCACAAGTTCAGTTACCTGAGCTGAGTCGGATGATCCCATAGTAATGTCAACATTGCTATCTCTATCTGCTCTGGTCCATAGTTGGTCATTAAATTCTATCAATGTTTTCCTAGCCGATAATATAATGTGCATTTCATTGCTAGTTAGGTCTGTATGTTTGAATGCGTAATTTAGTGCCTTATTTAGTAGATTAGGGGTAATAGAAGAATAATAGTTAGCAATATCAAGTTGAATAAACTTATTATTATTGTTATATTTAATTTGCTTAAACCACTCAACAACCTCTCCAGTTCCCTTCCACAAGCTCAGGTTAGGTAAACAATCCAAGTTTTTAATTTGCTGTATCACCCTGTCAAGAATGTTTTTGCTTAATTTACCCAGGTCCGATTTTGATGGTGCGATCAATCTGACTGGCAAGTCATTTTCAAAATTCCTTTTGTGATCTTTCATATTGATCTTCGGTTTCCTGGGCACGAAAGGTTGTGTTCTGCTCTCAATTTCCAACTCGTGCATTATACAAGATGCTTCAACATTCATTTTCTCAAGCTCGGTCTTATCTGCTACCTTGTACTTTTTCCTCAGTTCTTTCAGTATGAGGCCACTATACATGTCTTTCTGCACTCCATAGAGGTTGTTGGTCTTGTCAGATTTCACCAAGATCTTCTCAGTTTTCTCTAAGCTCTCAATATTATCCTTAATGCCTTTCAGATATTCCTGGCCTTTGAAGTTTCTCTTGAATTTGACTCCTTGTATGATAGAAATTATATCGTTTTCAAAGTCGGATAAAAGTTTGTTAGGGGGTGGATTTCTTTTAGATTTGAAAACTTTGTTTAAGTCCGAGACATTTTCATTTATATTAGATTTATCAAAGTGGAATGCTCGCCACCTGATTCCCCTTATAAAGGAGTCAGATTTATCTATTAATTGTTTTATAAAGTCTTTGTTTCTAGGTAGAGGTATGTCTTTTAAAGAGGAAGTAATCTTAAAGAATTCCATTTTTTTCAGTTATAATATAAAGCGCTCAACAGTATGGAGCAAGATACATGGAAAGTTATATTTAAATTGTTGGATTACAAAGAGTAAATATTTATAACTGATATAAAAGCACTCAACAAGTATTTGGAGTATATTTACGGTATTAAATAAATGGAAACTATATTTATAAAACCATATTTATTTCATTATATATATTTCAGGGATATCATATTAACAATATGTTATGCCTTCTTCAGACAAAATACAATATAGACAGTTTTATAAATAAATAGATTTGACATACCTTTCAACATCGACTTGCATTTGAAAAGTTGAGTTGGCAGTGAAAATTGTAAACAGAAAGAAAGAAATCTATTTATTTATAAAACTGTCTATATTGTATTTTGTCTGAAGAAGGCATAACATATTGTTAATATGATATCCCTGAAATATATATAATGAAATAAATATGGTTTTATAAATATAGTTTCCATTTATTTAATATCGTATATAAATATATATATATATATATATATATATATATATATATATAACGGAGGAAATGTGGTAAGGAACCAGGTGTTCCATAACGCACCAAAGTACTCAATACTTGAGGTAGTAGAGTGGGTAATATTATATTATATTATATATATATATATATATATATATATATATATATATATATATATATATATATATAAATATATATATATATATATATATATATATATATATATATATATAAATATATATATATATTGTTATACTTTGGGAGGGTCATGTTGCCAATAAGAAACACACGCACCAGTTGCTTTCACTTCAATTTAATTTAATATATATTTATAAATTTACAAATTTATAAATTTCTGGTTGGTTGGTTCCACAACCAGATAGTTGTTTATATATATATAGTCATAGTTCTTTCGTCACACACTCTGTGACCTCTTCAGTGACTGGGGATTTCTTTCTTCGTTTCTGTGCCTTTCCTTTCTTCTATCCTACGCCATTTGAAAATGGCGTATATATATATTTATATTTATATATATATATATATATATATATATATATATATATATATATAAATATATATATATAAATATATATATATATATATATAAATATATATATATATATAAATATATATATATATAAATATATATATATATATATATATTTATATATATATATATATTTATATATATATATATATATATATATATATTTATATATATATATATATATATATTTATATATATATATATATATATATATAAATATATATATATATATATATATATATAAATATATATATATATATATATATATATAAATATATATATATATATATATATATAAATATATATATATATATATATATAAATATATATATATATATATATATATATATATAAATATATATATATATATATATAAATATATATATATATATAAATATATATATATATATATATATAAATATATATATATATATATATATAAATATATATATATATACATATAAATATATATATATATAAATATATATATATATATAAATATATATATATATATATATATATATATAAATATATATATATATATATAAATATATATATATATATATATATATATATAAATATATATATATATATAAATATATATATATATAAATATATATATATATATAAATATATATATATATATATAAATTATTTATACAATAACAGAGATAGTTTAAAGCTAATCTCTGACTGGTAACCATCTCAATCAACAAACATTATGTTATATTTTAATATAAACCCAATTTAAGTGTTTGGGTTGCTAACAATATGTATTATGTGGAAAAGCCAGTTGTATTATTTTAGGAGATATAATTAAAGTTAAAATATATCTCTCTTTCCAAACAATTGTTTCATTATAAATTTTCTACAAATTCGGAGAATATTTCCAGTTCATGTAG
>OZ024740.1:185280578-185288078 GCA_964016885.1 Eledone cirrhosa
GCAATGATATCACCATCCTCCCCAGTATCAGCAATAATATTATCATCATCATTTTCGCAAACGCTATCATGCTTTTTGCTGTAATTCTTGCTAGACGTAAATTTAATGATGCAATTTTTATCTGGTGAACGATATACTAGAGTGGTGATATCCCACTGGAAATTAACATTCAGAAACATAGAATCTGATATTTGTTATGAAATTTGGAGTTGTGACCGTGTTCTCTTTTGCAAAGGTCAGTATTTTTTAAGAGAATTTATTAATTAAAATATATGTAGACCCAGGCAACGAGGGTTGGATAATATCTATGAGCTTGTTTGGTCTCGCCTGGGGATCTAGTCAGATCAATTGGAGAAGGTTTTTTCTCACAGGACCCACTGGAAGGAGTGTTTTAGGACACTTCCCCACGACCCTCTCATAAATAAGTGAGTGAAGAAGAATCAGATATGATTATTTTGCCGGTAGCTCTGAATTTTCTAAACACCGTCTCCTATTCACAAACACACATGACGTTGGACTTCCATCGATCCGATGAAGAGTTTTCCAGTTGTTCGATCAGCGTAACAGCCTGTTCACGAAAATAATATGCAAGTGATTGATCATTCTATACACATGTGAACCTGTAACGTATGTCTCACGGCAGGACTTGAATTACAGCTATTCTTTACGACGTGGTTCTTAATTTCCGTCTACCCAATTCCACTCTCAATGATCTGTGTCTAACGTCAATGACACTTGCCTAAAATATCAGGCCCTTAATCAAGTCCGAACAAGGGACTTTATGATTGCGGATGGAAAACCTTAACGGTTCGGCTTGCGACATCCATAACAGAGGCACGCACGTAAATACATACCACCCCCTATATATATATATATATATATATATATATATATATATACACTACTACTACTATTACTGGTCAATGAATCAGCCGTCGTTTGGTGGACATTTGACCATTTAAAAATAAGTCACATCCCACTCTAAAGTTGAAATTCAATAACGCATGGCATATAAACATATCAAACAATAACAGGAGATAATTTGCAAGAGTGTAAGAACATATAATTACAAATGTGCAGTATGTTGAAATTTAAACTACTTTCTATTACATACTCTGTTAAGGCTTCAGAAATGTTTCACCTTTGAAATGGTAAAGTTGAATATTTAATACCCCACTACGTCTTATAATTATCCCTGTGACCTGAATCGGCTTCTTGATAGCTTGAAATAGCAGCCACAATCTTTTCAACAGTAAAAGGCTCTACTAAAATACTATTTAGGAGCATATGTATATCACTAAACTATATGAAGATATCATGTCTGGGAAAATTACGAACACGCACTATATCGCCTGTAAAGGAAGCTTAAAGAAAGATTCAAATAGGAATGGCATATACATATAAAACATATCAAACACTAACAGGAGATACTTTGCAAAGAACATATAATGGCGCGTGTATATAATTTTGTCAGACACATTTTCCCTGCCACGCTTGAATTCAGTGACCCAGCGTTTGAACGTGGCATATGACAAGACTTCTTCTCCATTATGTATCTTGCATGTACTTATGGATCTCAGCTGGAGCCATGCGTTTCAAAAGAAGATACTTCATCTCTGCTCGATATTCGAGTTTCACAATTTTCCATAAATCGCCTGAGTACCACAACTTTAAGAATCTGCGAAAGGAAAGGAAAAATTGTTGAAACCATGAAAACAGGTTAGCACTGTAGGACTATGCTGCAGACTCCAGAGACAAAATTGCATTTGAATAACTATTTTTTTCCTGTTTCAATGCGTATAAATGTCCATGACCCCCAGAAGACAACCGATGAAAGGGAAATTACCTATTATTTATAAATACACTTTATTTCCTATTATTTATAAATACACTTTATCCGGCAACAACACAGCCCCTGTACCTTCACACATCTTTATTATATATAATGAATGTTAAATCAATAATTATAAATGTAAATCAAGTAATATAGCTTGTATAAAGTTTGTGTTAACGTATTAAGTTTGATAGTAGAGATCTTGGCAAAGTTGTTTCACATTCTTATCAAAATTTGTATTTTCAGTCTGTTGGCAATGGGCCAGTTGTATTCTATCTGTCTTTATCTCAATATCGGTAAAGTTACGATCAAACGTCTAAATATCTAAACAAATGCATCGAAAAGTAAATATACTCAATTTAAGAAAATATTTCAGGCTATCTGTCGCTAGAAGCATTCTGACATCAATAACAGTGATTGGTCGAGGAATGAATTATAAGTATAAAATAAACATTCCAAAACTTCTGTAAGGTGTAGAAGCAGCACATAAGATATAATAATTAGTTATCTGTCAGAGAAAAAAAAATAACACATGGTAATATGATTACTGCAAATAGCCCTAAGGAAGTTTTGAATTTCTGGTGGTAGGCATCTTAAATATATAATTGGAATTATTGTAAGGGATGATTAGGTAAATCGCTTCGAGTTATCCTGAATATATATATATATATATATATATATATATATATCTTGTTTGTTTTTTCATAAATGCTCAGATTTCCGATATAATTATATCTGCTTAAGAGCAAATCGTTATGGAAATATATATATAACTATAAAAATAATTTCATAAAATTGGAAGCATACATGAAATCCTAGAGAGCGTGAAATCATCGTATCTGCTAAGTATATAAGAGAGCTACATAATTAGATTAAATGCAATTGGACCGTTAAGGATCATTTGATTAGAGAATGATATGCAAATTGGTTGGAAATATTTATCTGTATGAAGACGTAGAAACCGGGGAAGTAGGTGAGTCGAAATAGAATTGCACGAAAATCCCATGAGGTTTCCTTTAAAATTCTTGTCGTTTTTGTGTTCTAGGTCTCCTAAGGAAGATTTTCACTCTAAGTATTTCGGATGTCAATACGAGTCCTACAATGGAAATACATTGTTTTCTTATATCTACCAAAATGCTTGACAATGTGCCAGTGTAAGACCGCAATAAAGACAATAAGAGGAAACGTTATATTACCGTACAAAAGTTCTTGAATTCTATTACATGTTTCACATTCTGAGAGCAAACCTCACCGTTTTCCATTTAATTTCCTTCTCTTCATAGGAAGTAGGGTAATACGCTATCAACCATTGATATACCTGTTGTCTATCACAATGGTTATTCTTCACATTTATAATTGTTACGAATCGTGTACATGAACGAAATAAAAATTACGATTGAGAAAAAGAAAATTAAAGGATCTGAGATAAAATCCCAAGTAATTATATGACGTTTCTTTACGTTTTCAAGGTGTGGATAAAATGAATACAGTGGCCATATATTTTGGTCGGAGTGTTGATGATATTAGATGGCTAAAAAGGGGGATGTCAACTTTGTCTAGCAACGTTTCCATCACAAGTCTTTGCCTCGTAGTGAAATCGTAGTGAAATCGATTCCGAAGACGATATTAATATTTGTTGAAAATACATGGTTTAAAAACAATACATTTTCCTTGTTGTTTAATCTCACATATTTTCCTAACAGGTAGACCTATGACAACACTGTTGCATACAGATTTTGCAATTTTAACTATTTTTTAAAGTAGTGGGTTGTGATTTGCGTGGGATTTACCGACTATGTTGTGCCTGTGAAGCAAAGTGGTAGAATTTCCACCCAACATTCCTTGTCTACTAAGTATTGTCACAATATGTCGAGTAGCATTTCTGACCGCATTGAAAAGTCTCGAGAAGGATGGTTTAACAATGCCAAGATTTTACTTGATATCTAATATATGTAATTATGTAATATAGTTAAAGTAACACGAAATGCATCCCAATATACCACAGAGTGAACAGAAAACCAATGAAATACTTCACCTTATGTACTATATCGAGAAAAATCAGCTTATAGGCATCAATTTCCCTCAACCAATCTATATTAAGTTTCAAGTCATAGCTTGGTGATAGCACTCGAAATAAATCCTTCAAATTACATAAGACGAATAACCTCTTAAGTAAACAGTAAACAATAAGCTGGAGTGATCCGTCAATTTCTCAAATTATTGGCTGTTCAACTGTATTGTCTTCAATGCAGAATAGAACACACTTTTATCGAGGGTTGAAAGAAGATAACTATTTCCAGCTATTCGATATTTGCACACTAATGTATTGGCACGATGCAAAACAGTTAAATGAAAACGTATAGTCGTTTGACTCGTAACCACTATACAGATGTTACTTATTCTATCGGACCCAACAGGATAAAAAAGCAGCATCATTCCTGATGTGAGACGAACTCATAAGTAAATATTTCTATAGATTTATTGGCTGATATCTATCAATTCTGACATCCTCCTCTCGAACAGAAAACAAATGAATATTTGTATAGATATACAGGCTCTGCGGGGATAAATGGGTATGTATGTCTTATGTATGTATATTTGTATTTATGTATGGATGATTGTATAGATATATGCTTGTTTTTATATATATTTTATATTTATTTTTATATGTTGGAATATATGTATGTGTGATTGTAAGGGCACATATACTTATACATGGACGCGTAACACACGGAAACTTTAGAAATCAATAAAATAAGCGCTGGAGTATAATCAATTTTATGCTTACACTGTGATTAAGTTGCGAGATGACTTTAATTTTTTTAAATTATTAATTACACTATTTTGATAAATGGATAACTCATGAAATCACTGACATAAATGTGTATATAAATTAGCAAATCAACATGAAGATATATGCTTGAAAGGAGATTCTATGAGGCAGATAATTATTTGCAATTAAATGTGTGCATGAGTATGAATGCCTTAACAAAATATAATAACTATTATACCGACAAAAATGTTACTATACAAATATAAATTTAAAAGAAATAGTTAATTGAAGGATTTACTGCAGCTACGAAGGGGGTTATGTCTTATATATATATATATATATATATATATATATATATATACGAATATCCATATAACAGAGAGAGTGAGAGAGATTCTGTGTTTAAATTCTTCCTGACAATTCAATTTGACTCCGAGATTGTTAAAGGGGTACGTTACATTCCAAGCCATTTGTGACTTCTCATTTAGACAAGGATTATAGTTGCAGTGTATTTCTTTTTAATTTTAGCTACCTGGTAAAGATTTGGGTAACGTCGTAAATTTAATTATAATACTAAGGATAACACTTTAAATAAACAAGATTTAAAAAATATGGCTATATTTATCTTAAAGTTATTCGTATTTTGTTAACAGGAAGGCATAAGAATATAATAAATTATGTCAGCTTTTACGCCACTCTTCTGAGAGCAACGAACATAGCTAGATTTTCGAGGTTAAAAAATCATATAGAAGTTTGGGTAGGTAGGTGAGTTCTGAATTTGTAATAATGGCCGAAATTGGACACTCACATAAAAGTGGTTTCGACCAAAAAAAATACAGCAGCAAGTGCAATATTTTAAATAGCCGATATTCAAAAAATCTCACTATGATTCACACATTTGACAACATGAATTTATTCTTTGATACACTTTTTTTTTCAGAGTATATAGAAATGATTTATTTGGAGTTATTTACATCACACAACATACACATACGCAAACACTCACATAACATAGAAGTTCTAAACAAAGTATACGGAATTTTCTTCTTTAAAGCTTTTGGAATATTACTCATGGTTCAATAACGGTAACACACCACAGTAGAATATGATACAGCATAAGCAGTTGCAGAATGCTATCAAGTTGAAATGTTTGCTCACTTTCTATTCTTATTCGTCAGAAAAAAAATGATAGAAACGTTTCACGATTCGATTCAAAGAAAGATATACTTACTTAAGATTAGATTCTGCACAGCATATTTTTACAATATATTTTATTTATCTGTTTATATATGTGTATTCATTTATTTAATTATTTATTTATTTCCTATTCTCGATTGATTTATTTAACAGTGTTTTCCAATATTATTGAAACTTACGTCGTTATTATTACATCTGTTGACGTTTTCTATGTCTCCTGTTTGTTGTGTAACATCTGAACGTGGGATTAATTTATCATCTTGCAGTGAAGAATGCGATCTTTCAAATTTTCATAAAATATAACGAGAAAACTGACGTAAGCAACACGCTTAGTAAATTTTGTCTGTATACACAGACATACCCCCCCCCCCACATACATATATATGTATATGCAGTCTATGTCTCTCTTTCTCACACACAGAAATGAAGTAGTATTTCATGATCTCTTCTTATCTATTCATTTCTTCGCTCATTATTTATTGCTATGTGCTTTCACAGAGTTAGTTATTTTTAGGAAGCAAACAGGTCTCCGTAAATATTTGTATATAAACATGTAAGAAGATGGTATGTCCGGAATGACTATGGCTGGAATCATATTGAGCAAACATTTCTCTCTCTTATATATATATATATATATATATATATATATATATATATATATAGGGAAAATGGGTTTGAAAAGTGCAATGACTGAATATTTGGTTATTTAGAAGGTTTCTGTATTCATGTGCCAAGTATTTCAATGATTATTTACATATTTGTATTTACATTTACCGGTTTCAGCTGTTATTACAGCCTTTTCAAAGATATTTTCGTTAGTCCTACGATTTTCTTTCACGATTATCTCACGTGATTGGTCGCTTGTATAATTGTCGAAAACAAGGGTCGCAACTGGTTTTATATTTGACGCTTATAGCGAGGAGAATATAGCACGTTATAATACACCATAAAATACAGGTGTTAAAAAAAAAAAAATGGAATTTTAGTTGGTTTCGGCTGGAACTTATGTATGAAAAGACTTTCCGTATTAACACGTCCTGCCCGAGTGAAATTTTCACTAAACTGGTAGAATAGGAAGTCAGAAATTTGGCAGTAGGTGCCTTCCAGATCACTCTATATGTTGACATAGAGGGACATTTCTTATATATATATATGTATATATATATATATATGGATATATATATTTGAATATATATATATATATATTTGGATATATATATTTGATTAATTGACTATTTCTAATTAACTTAAGGATTTGAAAATAAACCGTCATATAACTACACCCAGATATATCTTTGATGATGTGATTAATTGACTAATTCTAATTAATTTAAGGATTCGAAAATAATCATTCACCAAGCTATGCCCAAATATATGTTTATATATATATTTTTACCTCATCTAATTATACGTTGTTTATCCATTACAATATAAGTCTCCCTCCCTGTGTATACTATTAAACTTATTTTTTCTCCTCTTCTCTCTATCCTTAATCACTTTACTTTTGCTTTCGTGCATATGATAATTCTATATTTCTAATCACTCCCTCTTTCCTCATCTGTTTCTCTCTTCGACTTTCACTTCCTTTATCTTCAATAATGTGTTATCCATATATTACTTTATTTAAATTATTTAAATTTTTAACAGTTATGTAGGTTTATATTATATTAGAGGTTATTTATTATTATGTATTTTT
>OZ024740.1:185293078-185298078 GCA_964016885.1 Eledone cirrhosa
TCTCTCTCTCTCTCTCTCATATATATATTTATATATATATAAGTACGTACACGTACATACATATATGTATACAGACGTACAGTAGTATGTATATTTAATATACATACATGCACACATATATATATGTACGTATGGATTCACCGTACATTTATTATAATGCTCGGTGTGTTTGTAAACACACATCCCGTATTAAGCCGTAGTGTCTAGCAACCATCGTTGCTCGTTTGTTCAACACTGACAAAGGAACGCTGTACTAGTTTCAAGCTTATTAGCTATCGTTAGCAACGTATACCTTCCTGCCAGATTGTTGAACGTACATACTAACATTATGCATATTAACGGCTGAGTAGCCCAATTTGCATATCGAGTGGGTTAATCGCCCGGGTGCACCGAAAACGATAAATGGAAAAAAATGAAACGAAATTTCATTTCCCACTCTTAGTACGGCTGTTACTTAAATATAAGTATGTACACTACATACATATATGTATATAGACGTACAGTAGTATGTCTATTTATATACATACATGCGCATATATATATATATATGTACGTATGGATTCACCGTACATTTATTATAATGCTCGGTGTGTTTGTAAACAAACATCCCGTATTAAGCCGTAGTGTCTAGCAACCATCGTTGCTCGTTTGTTCAACACTGACAAAGGAACGCTGTACTAGTTTCAAGCTTATTAGCTATCGTCAGCAACGTATACCTTCCTGCCAGATTTTTGAACGTATATACTTACGTTATGCATATTAACGGCTGAGTAGCCCAATTTGCATATCGAGTGACTTAAACGGCGGGGTGCACCGAAAACGATAAACGGAAAAAAACACACCGAGCATTATAATAAAAGTACGGTGAATCCATACGTACATATATATATATATATATATATATATATATATATATATATATATGTGTGTGTGTGTGCATGTATGTATATATATACATACTACTGTACGTCTGTATACATATATGTATGTACGTGTACATACTTATATTTAAGTAACAGCCGTACTAAGAGTGGGAAATGAAATTTCGTTTCATTTTTTCCGTTTATATATATATAGTAATAATAAATGTGAAGACTAAAATCCGAAGAGGGCTCGATAAGGGTGAAAGCAGCGATTATTTGTATAAACTTTAATCTGTTCTTATAATATATATAAGCTTAATTTCTTATTAGCCGACTAAGATACAATTTTGTTATAAACTTGGCACACACCTCTTCATATCTATATACCACTAATAGATTTCAGTTCCTTGCAAAATATATTTAATCAAATGTTATTCATCCATAATATATATTTGGTGCTTGCCTGTTTTCTTTTTTCAAACAACTTTTATTATTTATAATTAACATCATATGTTCAAATTGAATAGCTTTCTACATGCATACACACACAGGCCGGCACATTGATGAGACATGCATTTCAAACATTTATTTAATTAAAGAAGAGAAAATATTTACAAATCATTAGTACATTTCTCCCGCTATGCCATCTATATTCAGAAAATTAGCATGTGGGTATACATAGGTGCTTTTCCAGGGGAGCTGATTCAGCTGTCTAGATCTTGGCTCATCTACTAAATGTTTTCCACACCACTATTTACACTATTATTATCAAACTTTATCCTCTATCTAGAAATATTTAAGATTTATTTATTTAAGGTTTATTTATGATATTCTAGAAGAATCTAGAAAAACGAAAGAAAATATAATGATTTGGCAGATAAGATGAAATTTATTTCATCTACGTTTAGCTTTGCTATTCATTGTAGATTTGACAATATAGCAATGGTATTGTATTATCTTCATTGCAGGATTGGCTTAGACATTCGATATGCCTCGTAATATACACATATATGAATAAACGTTATTCTGTTGACAGAAGTAAATTCATTAAAATTAATTTATATCGTACTTTTAAAGGTTGAATGTAAATGAAATATTTAAAGAAATCCTTTATCAAAATATTGAAAATGTGATGTTTTGGTGTTCGTTCTGGTAATTGTCATACTTGTAACTTATTTCGATTAAATAGTATGTGCGCGAACTACTCTCGAAAAACGTTTTTAAAGCCTTATTTTCAAAAGGAAAGCCGGTGCAAAAACAATGAAAAATGTTTATTTATAACGCTTTTGAGGTTTATAGGACTGAAATAATGTTTTTTTTTTTTTTTTTTTTTTTTTTGAATGCTTTACGGTGAAATAAAGAAGTACTACAAATTCAGGTTATGACTACAACTATTTATATATAGATCTAAGTATTATCTTTATGGGATATTGCAGAGCAATAAGGCCAAATAATGGCTTTAAACTGACCAGCATTCGATTAACTGGCATCTGCCACTTGACCTATTTGTTTGCGGGAAGTTTGATGTGATTGGCGTTGATAGTAAAATATCACCTTCTCATCTCTACCAAAGAAATCGAAAGATGTCGGATGACATAAATGCATCGAAGTGTGTTTAATGGGATTTTTGTGCCAACGTTTAAGAGTGGAAGCAATTATAACAGTTTAAAAGGGGAAACAAAAACATACGCTAACATTATTCGTGATAGAGAAATTGTAAATTATCGGCGAGAGATGGATTCCTGATAAAGAAAATTGTCTCCTAAATTTAAGATAGACGAGCTGTTTCCAGGTATAACACAGGCATATGAAATATATCAGAGAAAGAATTAGATAATTAGAATGACAATCAGACTGATAAAGAGACACGCCGATCCATAAATAGATAAAGGTATGAATAGTTTGTTGGTTAGAAACGTGGGAAGTGAACATAATGCTTTGATAGGCTCTGATTTAACTAATTTTAAGTAATAATTGTTTCTACTTTAGGCCCAAGGCCAGCAATTACCCAGTGCATTACTTGTACTTTATTTTATCGACTCCGTAAAGATGAAAGGCAAAGCTAACCTCGACGGGATTTGAACTCAGACCGTAAAGGGACGTAACTATGCTGGAAAGCATGGCGTCCGACCCTCTACCGATACTACCAATTTACCGTTTATAATAATTGTTTCTACTTTTGGCACAAGGCCACCAGTTATCCCAGAGCATTACTGGTACTTTATTTTATCGACCCCGTAAGAATGAAAGGCAAAGTTAACCTCGGCGGGATTTGAACCCATAACGTAAAGGGCCATAACTCTATACTATAAAGCATGGTGTCTGACGCTCTACCGATACTGCCAATTCACCGTTTATAATAATTGTTTCTGCTTTTGGCACAAGGCCAGCAATTATCCAGTGCATTACTGGTACTTTATTTTATAGACCCCGTAAGGATGAAAGGCAAAGTTAACCTCGGCGGGATTTGAACTCAGAATGGCAAGGGCCATAACTCTATGCGTCAAAGCATGGCATCAGACCCTCTACCGATACTGCCAATCCACAATTTTAGTACAAAAATAGTCTGTTGTTTGTTTTGAGAGGAAGGGCGCGAAAACCACACTTTTCGCCTACATCCCCCATAACAGGAGGTAGGGAGAGAATACTATGTTGATCACACTAATATCTTCTGATGCAGATGAGGTGCATCTAGGAGCGATAACTATCTCCTCAAAGGCTAATGTCACCAAAGAAATTAGAACTCAAATGTGGCAAGGCATCTGGGGAGGATAGAATTCGACCCAAATTGTTAAACGCTTTAGTAAAATATTCTTTAAACTCGTTCTCTGGGAGGGCACGTAAACAATAAAAATCAGGAGTGATAATCGAAATTAAATCAATTAAATCTTCTCCAGTGCATTACTGTTGTATTTCTTTTATTGACCCCGTAAGGATGAATATCAAAATTAACCTCGGAGGGATGTGAATGCAAAACGTAAAGGGCTGTAACTCTATGGTGCAAAGTACATTGTCGGGCACTCTATACATACTGCCAATTCATCGCCCTAATAATAATAATTGTTTCTGATTTAGTAGACAAAAGGCCAACAATGTGAGGTGAAGGAAAATCGATAAATTTGGCCCTAGTTCGTTACTGGTATTTTATATTATCGACCCAGTAATGATAAAAGGCAAAGATAACCTTGGTAGGATTTGAACTCAGCATGCTGTCCGACGCCCTACCGATACTGCGAATCTACCACTTTCCTCCTCCTCCACCTAATAATAATAATAATAATAATAATAATGATAATAATAATAATAATAAAATAGTTTTCTGAAAAGAAAAGTGAAAAATAGAGACTAATTATATTTTCTCTTGATCCCTTCTGATAGTGTAGAGTGGATTGGACGTTCTATTGTTGTATGATGAAATTAATTTATGTATTTCTTTGACAATTGATTTGATCTGAAACATCAATTCAAACACTCTTGTTAAAGATATAAACGGAAATAAAGCTGATTTTCTTTCGAGGAATTAGTTAAAATTTAATTAAGTATTTCCACATTTGAAGCACATATTACCTTGTTTGCCAGGAACTATCATAATTAGAAAATAATTAACAAAAATAATTACAAGACAAAATTATAATATAAAGGTTAGGGAAATATGGAGAAATGGAAAAAATATAACAACGAAAGTATATATGAATAAAAACCACCAACGCGAAAATAAAAACGATCTCGTATTTCTTCTCTACTAAGGGAGAACTGGAAAGTTGCTAAATACTGAAGTGGTAGTATTGTTAATGTAATTAGGTCAACCTTTTATTATTTTATTTTAGGTCACGCAAAGCAATTAAAAAGGGAAGAAACTACTACAAAGGAAAATGATATTTACTCTTTTATATAGAAGAACGATTAGATCATAACGCAATTGAAGAAAGTCTAAAAAAAAGAATGATTGGTATACTCTCATTTAAATAGCATGCATAAAGAAAGTGGTCTTGCAAAATTTACAATGTAATTAGTAAGCTTTTAGAGAACTATTTAAAAATCCATTATATGCTCATACGTTACAACTGTATTTTATAGTGCGGGCATTACGTATTATCTATATGAAGAAAGGGAGTACATACTGCACTCTGAGAAAAG
>OZ024740.1:185303078-185308514 GCA_964016885.1 Eledone cirrhosa
CAACACATATTCAAACATTGATACATATTCAAACATTGTGGGTCAACATTCATTACAGAATTTAGAGTGGCAGTACACACTTCTAGATTACATTTATATTAATAGGTACAATCAAAAATCAAAGATATAGGTTAAAGTACAACATGAAGATAAGTGGTTATATAGTGCAAATGTTATATGTATGGCACGCATGTGCGTCTTGTTTATATAGTGTGGCAGAGAGATATGTGTGGTAGAGGCACTTAGGTAGGTAAATAAGAGTGTTAGGTTGGTAGATCTGGTGGCAAAGTCTTTATATGATTGATATAGTCTGTGTGTGGAGAAATATTATAAGCATTAAAGATAGTGCAAGCATTAAAAGTGTTATAAGTATTGGAGATGCACAGGGCAGGGATGTCAAGAAATTCGTGTACTTCGGCATTTTCATGGTCAAGGGAGTGTATTTTTCGATTATATGCCTTTCACATAATCCACGACAATCCAGTTAGAGATCGTAGTCTGGTGTTCTTTAGTTCGATACAGGTGGTTGTTACGTTTCGAGAAACGCCATTGAATACCGGAAGTGTGTGTGTGGCTAAGGGGAGTTAATGCATGCGGGGAGGTAACTCTGGGGTTTCTATATCTAGCCATTAAAATGTGTCCCAATATAGACCCTAAATTCTATGGTGAGGTGCACCTTCCAAGAGAGACTTTTAAAGCATAAAGTGTACTAACTATAGAGTAGTTTAACTAAATTATGCTGAAGGTGATCATATTATTATTAAGGTGGATTAACCCATCTTAAGGTGCTACAAATGGAAATTATAGATGATGAGCGAGTATTCTAAATTAATGATCTCTGTGGTTGTAGTCTGCTCATATGACCAGGCGCGGTGATTGCAGGATTGCTTCAGGACCCAATGATCTCTGGTAAGATCTGGGTCATCGCTTGCTACATTGGATGTCGAAAGATAATCGTCCCCAGGCATGCCAAAGGTCAATCCGCAGTCCTCGCGACCCCTCTCTGACCGTCAGATCATCCATATACGTACAACCCGCACGGCAGTTGCATTGCATTCACTCACTGCGCTCAGCAGCCCGGTCCTACTGGTCAACAGCGCTACTCGATTAAATCATTTTACATCTGTCTAAGGAAGGCGTTTCCTCTGCCCAACACCATCCAACCGATCAATTCATGCTCAAATTACCCTTAGAGCGGTGTAGTGCCGTCCAAGTGGGTGGATGTTGTCTCACCTGCCGTAGAGGTATAAATGGGTATTTTCCCTGCGAAGGGTTCCAGAGGGATGTCGTTGTTTGTGTTATAATGGATCAGCTAGTGTTGGGTATGTAGTATAGGGTGTGTCTCTGGTGTTTGATGCTAGATGTGGTGTTAGGTTCCAGTCCGACATTGCTATATATAGGGCTTAAAGTTTTGGAAGGAATGTCTGAGGCGGTGCTGGCAAGTTGCAAACACCTCAGATTTTTTGTTAAGTAGGTTACGGTTGGAGAAGATAATATTGTGTGTCTCTAGTATACAGAGGTTACAGAATTTATTAGGTGGTTTGTACGAGGTCGCGCTGCCTATCCCTTCCCATTTGAGTGTGTATGGTTTATTTTTAGATTTTAGATAGTGTATGTAGCTAGAAAGTGAGGTGGAGTTGGCTAGGCTGTGCTTTTTGAACGAGTGGATGTGCGAGTTATATCTGATTTTGAAGCAGTTAGAAGTGGAGCCTACATAGGTTTCTGAAGAGTTATTAGTCGTGACTGTGCATGAGTATATGACATCCTTGGTTAGGCATTTTTTATCTAAAGGGCAGGTTCTATTAGCTCTACAGTTACAATTATTCTGTGCGTTAGTCCGCTGGTTATAATGCAATGCGGAAGTCTGTGTGGTGGATATAGGATTTGGGGTGTTCGGGTTGGCAACCCTGGTGTTATTACTTATACTAGTGTTATTTCTATTGTTACTGCCGTTGCTATTATTGCTTGCTACAGTGGTATTTAGAGGGTTTGCATCCCGTTGTGATTTTGTTTGTTGGAAGTAAGAACTAATTTTACTATTATTGCTGCTAGCTATGTGGTATGCTAAGTTAGGCGTCGTAGAGTATGAGATTTTAATGGTGTTTTTGTTTAAGAGGTTGTGGTACTTGTGTCCTAGAGGGAAGTTTTTATCTAGTAGTGAGAAGAAAGCCCTAGGTATGTTGGTGGAGACATTTAGGTTGAAGGGAGGGTTGAAAAATGTATTATTTCTTCTTCTATTTTTGCTTTTAGTGTTTGGTGTGTTGCTTCCTCCTAAGGCCTCACAGTAGTTTCCATGGTAATGGTTACTTCCTGTGGCACCCTCCGCTTTGGTGTACTTGTGGTTGCTATTCCTATTATTAGATTTCCTCATGGACATGTTGTGCGAGATTATGTTGTAGCTATGTGTTTTCTTAGGTAGGAACTCAATTTCTATATTATGGCCCGAGCTAGCTAATGCTTGATTGTAATATTGTGAGTTTTTGCTAAATATGTTTGCGTCATAGGACAGACTAGAGATTCTATTGGACACCCCCTTAGAGATAGAGTTTAATATTGATCTAGGGTGATTAGACTTGGTATCTACGTAAATAAGTTTCTCATTAGGCTTATGGAAAGGTGTATATATTTTTGAGTCTAGGTATAGTGTGGCGTCTAGGAAGTTAACATTTTTAGTATTTTTGTCCATGGTGATACTAAGGTTAAAGTTTTTGAATGTCTTATGCAGTTGTTTTCTAGTTCTTTCTATATTAAATTTTTTATATTCTATGAGTAGAAGTGCATCATCGCGGTACAAACCACCGTTGAGGTAAGGGAGGTCTTTATGGATTTCATTGAGGAGGTATAGGCCGACCAAATCAGTGACCTGCGCCGAGTCGCTAGATCCCATGGTTATGTCGAAGTTGTTGTGCGTATCCTTGCGTGTCCATAGTTGGTCCTCGAAGGTGATTATGGTTTTACGGGCCGCAAGGATGACATCAACCTGGGCTCTAGTCAGGTCGCTATTGGTCATGGCCATGATAAGTGCCTTATTTAATAGGATAGGGGAAATAGAGGTGTAGTATGAATTGATATCAAATTGAATAAATTTTTTGTTCTTATTATTCTTGATATCCTTAAACCATTCAATTACTTCACCCGTATTTCCCCATTGTTTAAGGTGTATCTTGTGTTTAATTTGTGGGATGATTTTATCCAAAATCTTCTTGCTGATAATACCAATGTCGGACTTGGAAGGGCAGATAAGTCTTATCGTGGGGTTGCTGATGAAGTTCTCCTTATGGTCCTTCAGAGAGAATCTAGGGGGGTTCGGAGTGAAAGGTTGTGTATGCCTCTGTAGTCCTAGTTTAGACACTATATTATAACCCTCTACATTAATATCTTCTAAGTTTTTCAAGGTGGTTTTTTTGTAGCTTTTATGTAGTTCATTATATATAAACTTTCTATAAGTAATATAATCTAGGCTGTATATGTTATTAGTTTTATCTGCGTGTACAATAATTTTATTACTAGTTTTGAATCCACTAATAGAAGTGTTAAGTTTGTTTAAGAAGGTGTTGCTTCTAATATGGTGCTTATTGTATTTAATGTTCTTAACTAGTTTAACTAGGTCATTTTCAAAGGAGTTAAGTAGAGTGTTATGAGGGGGGCTTTTAAAGGTTTTAAAGCCGAAGGAGTCAAAATTGTTAGTATTATTCAAGTTGTTAGATTTGTTTCTATCATAATGGAATGTCCTCCATCTCACTCTATTGATAAATGAATTTACACTGTTGATCAGCAATTTCTCATATGTATTCCTGGATGGTATTGGTATGTTCTTGGTTGACATGGGGAGTTGGTCTTTGATTAGCATATTGGCAATATTATATGTCAGCTCAACGATATGGAGCAGTTAATAGTATTAGTTATACTATTTATGGTTATGTAAACACAAAACCTTAAGCAGTTGTAAGTATTTTACACACACCCTAAATAGTGGTAGGCAGTAATGTATTACTACCTTATTACCAGTAAGTTAAGTAGCTCAATGTAAAAACATCAGATGATTTACAGAGCAGTTATATGAAATATAAGAATCAAAGAACTGTTCAAAACATTATTGTGCTTACAGCTGTTTCCTCCAAACCGAGGTTTGGATTCTTCGGAGCAATTTATTAATGCATGGACAGTTATATGACCTCCTTTTCAGCCGAGAGACATACCAACACATATTCAAACATTGATACATATTCAAACATTGTGGGTCAACATTCATTACAGAATTTAGAGTGGCAGTACACACTTCTAGATTACATTTATATTAATAGGTACAATCAAAAATCAAAGATATAGGTTAAAGTACAACATGAAGATAAGTGGTTATATAGTGCAAATGTTATATGTATGGCACGCATGTGCGTCTTGTTTATATAGTGTGGCAGAGAGATATGTGTGGTAGAGGCACTTAGGTAGGTAAATAAGAGTGTTAGGTTGGTAGATCTGGTGGCAAAGTCTTTATATGATTGATATAGTCTGTGTGTGGAGAAATATTATAAGCATTAAAGATAGTGCAAGCATTAAAAGTGTTATAAGTATTGGAGATGCACAGGGCAGGGATGTCAAGAAATTCGTGTACTTCGGCATTTTCATGGTCAAGGGAGTGTATTTTTCGATTATATGCCTTTCACATAATCCACGACAATCCAGTTAGAGATCGTAGTCTGGTGTTCTTTAGTTCGATACAGGTGGTTGTTACGTTTCGAGAAACGCCATTGAATACCGGAAGTGTGTGTGTGGCTAAGGGGAGTTAATGCATGCGGGGAGGTAACTCTGGGGTTTCTATATCTAGCCATTAAAATGTGTCCCAATATAGACCCTAAATTCTATGGTGAGGTGCACCTTCCAAGAGAGACTTTTAAAGCATAAAGTGTACTAACAAGACGCACATGCGTGCCATACATATAACATTTGCACTATATAACCACTTATCTTCATGTTGTACTTTAACCTATATCTTTGATTTTTGATTGTACCTATTAATATAAATGTAATCTAGAAGTGTGTACTGCCACTCTAAATTCTGTAATGAATGTTGACCCACAATGTTTGAATATGTATCAATGTTTGAATATGTGTTGGTATGTCTCTCGGCTGAAAAGGAGGTCATATAACTGTCCATGCATTAATAAATTGCTCCGAAGAATCCAAACCTCGGTTTGGAGGAAACAGCTGTAAGCACAATAATGTTTTGAACAGTTCTTTGATTCTTATATTTCATATAACTGCTCTGTAAATCATCTGATGTTTTTACATTGAGCTACTTAACTTACTGGTAATAAGGTAGTAATACATTACTGCCTACCACTATTTAGGGTGTGTGTAAAATACTTACAACTGCTTAAGGTTTTGTGTTTACATAACCATAAATAGTATAACTAATACTATATATATTTATATACT
>OZ024740.1:185323714-185341214 GCA_964016885.1 Eledone cirrhosa
TTTAGAATCCTATGTTAAGAAGCTACAAGATAATATTTACCATTTGCAACTTATTCTGGCTTCAAAGATAATTTAGTACATTATATCAGTTAAATGAGACGTTTCGAAATAAATAAGTAAATAAAGAGGAACGCTTACAGTGTTACGTAAATCAAAATATTGGAGAATATTCCTATATATGTCTTTATATTCTAAAGCTACATGTATTTTTGCAGCAAATATTAAAGACCACTTTATGGTTTCGAATTCTGAGTAAAACCATTTATTGTTCAGTTATGTTCTGAAGTAAATCCTAAAGCTTTCAATTTCTTTTTTGTTTTTAAATAAACAAATAATTCGAAGCATACTTAGAGATATTTAAATTATAAGAGGGAAACTCACGTTCAATTAATTCCGAGGTCCGGGGTTGGTCGAAAAAGTATTTGTTATTTAGTTTAAGTTGTATCCCCTAAAACTCCTGGGAAATGTATGACCCTAAATTCATCCGAATAAAATCGTTTTATTTTAACAATATATAATCCCGAAAATATGGTAATATTCTTTCTATATGGTAATTTCATTTGCCATCTCGATATCATTTTAATCAGGTGCTATTCTCTGTTAAAGGGGTTTCTTTTATCGTTTCATTCCTTAACAATTTGGAATGGGCGTCTGAGAATTCTAATAATATGCAAACTAGAAACGTCTTAGTTATGTATACCATATCATTCATCCTAAGTCTTTCGTAATCGTGTTAATTATATATACTAGTGTCAGCAAAAAAAAAAATATATATATAATTCCAAATGATTCATTGTATTTATATTCAATTTGCTTTACTGATCTCATTTCCGGGAGTTGATATATTGCCTACAGAGTTATTTCAAATCAATCGATTCAGTTGGCATCGATTTCTGGGAAGTTGACACAAATGTTTAAATAACAATTCTATTTTGGTTCTGACAAAATTTACTTAACATCATATATTTTCTCGTAGTAACTATATTTCGAATCTTCAAATGTAAGACTAGTAGCTATTTTGTTTGTAGCGACTGTGGTCAATGAATGTGGTGAAATACTTTATTGCTAGAAACTGTATATAGAACGTATAGAAATAGTTGAATACGTCCTTAGGATTACAAATATATTGAGTGTATGGTTATATTAAATTACGTCGTGTTTTAAGTTTCGGGTCATTATGTTTAAAGGTTGATTTGTTCGTAGAAATAGTAGAACATGTTCAAAACAAGCACGTCACAACTCGACTGAAAATATTTCCGTTTTAATTCTATTACCTTGAATTGTGCTCTTGTACAAATATATACTCGTATAGAGTGGCGCTAAAATTAAATGAAAAAACAGTATTTCCAAAAACGTGATATAAACAAAATCTGAGTTCAATAACATACTTATACTAAATATACTATTGAATGCATTTTGTATTATGTTGAGGTTCAATTTCTGAATATCTGAATAGAAGAGATGTAGTATAATTGTTGGTTCTAATATATTACTAGTACATATCATATCGGCTTGGAAAGAATGAGAGACAGCCGATTATTGCAAAGTTTGAATTCGCTACGTAATGGGTTAAACCTAAATATTTTATGATATTCATATTGCTACTCTAATGTTTCTGACAATTCAATAAATAACAACAAAAAGTCAGTTCATGTGTTGTATACCTGTTTCTTTCATATACATTCCATAAATGCATTTTTAATGTTTCATATCATGATGGAAATTTCTACAGCATTTGATTTTGGTTCGACACAAACATTTTATATTGACGCTTTTCCCTTTCATTTCACCATCATTTGTATATCTCTTTCTATATATGTTAGGTTCATTCGCTCTCACTGAATTACACATCTTCATTTTCGTTTGATAACAATTCTACAAAGCCTAAGTACAGTGTTGTACCATATAGTTTCAGAGTTAAGAGAAACTATACGCGTAGATGCATGCAGATATATCTGTATACAACTGTTTGCTATCAAGCAGGACATTATAATATTACTCATATTAAGGTTCCTCTCTGAAATGTACTACCATATAGTACTTCCTTTCCAACCACTCTTTTTGATAACGGATGTAATTCGAAAGTGTTAATGCAAACTGTCGTCATTGAGGAAATAGAATAATCAACTTAGACATACCCTCGCACGTACATACCTCCCCATCCGTTAAGAAATCGGAGGATCCTAACTCTTACACAAAGTGGATAAAATACCTCATATGTATGTATGTGTGTGTGTGTATATATATATGAGAGAGAGAGAGAGAGAGAGAGAGTGTTTGTGTGTGGATGTTTGGATTTTTCCATTGTCAATGTACAGGGGAATGATGTGGGTGAAAATGTACATGATATTTGTCTTCAAATTATCACGAACAAGTATATAAATATATACAGTATTCCCTAGATTCAACAGCGTTATAAATCAATCTGCCGATGCATCGTTAGTGCAATAAAATGCATCACATTATATTTGAATATTTAAGGAAGAAAGAGGGTTAAATTAATAGAACGAAAATAAATGTTTTGTGCAGTTTTAAAATGCAGAAACTCGGGCATCTATGTGTGTTTTAAATGTAGATGTTAAATTTATCTAGCGTTTTTGTTTCTGCCTCTAAAGAGATGGGGTAGTCAATCAGGAATTAATTTTGTTTGTATTTATTAATAATGTTCTTTCTTTTGACACACGGTGCCTCTTCAGTATAGAGAATTACATTGCATTATTTTCCAATATCCGATTAATGTATCTATATATTTTTCTTTGTAATTTTACTGGTTTCAGACATTAGACACAAGCAGAATACTAACTAAAGCTTGTATGAATATATATATATATATATATATATATATATATATATATATATATATATATATATATATATATATATATATATATACATATATATATATATATATATATATATATATATATACATATATATATATATAGATACACACACATATATATATAGATACACACATATATATACATATATATATATAGATACACACACACACATATATATATATATATATAGATACACACATATATATACATATATATATATATATATATATATATAGATACACATATATATATATATATATATATATAGATAGATACACACACACACATGTATATATATTTACATAGATACACACACACACACACATATATATATATATATATATATATATATATATATATAGATACACATATATATATATATATATATATATATATATATATAGAGAGATACACACACACACACATATATATATATATATAGATATATATATATATATATATATATATATATATAGATAGATAGATACACATATGTATATATATATAGAGAGAGAGAAAGAGATACACATATGTATATATATATATATAGATAGATACACACACATATATATATATATATATATATATATATATATATATATATATATATAGTCAATGAAATGAATACTTCAAACATATATGTTCAAGATGTCCTTAAAAAAGATAAAATGTAAAGTAACTGTTTATGTTATAGAAATATATTCAGTTTAAATGGATAGCATGCTTATGACATCATTAAAAATTATACAAATATTGAATTAGTACAGACATTTAGCTTTGCATCTGTGGCAGGATTTGCCATGAAATGGGTTACGCATTAATAATTTCAATAAAAATTCTATATAATATTTTATATGTCTGTTGTAATCAACTTACTGCAAGGCTTCATACAAAATTCTATAGTTTTTCCCTTTTATTAAATGGAGCATTCACATACACGTGGCAGCTTAATGTGAAGGCATTAATGTCTATCTACCGTAAAATTTGACTCTTTTGTTGTTATGTTTTCGTTTTTAAATGCCATTAAAAATCAGCCTATATTTTACACAGTAAAGGTCAGTTTTAAGGTTAGTGGTAAGTGTTGGTTCAAGAAAGAGTATGACAAACAAATTGATGCAAGTCATAAGTTTGTAAGCCAAATAAGCCGTCAAATACACTCTATTGTTCATTCCATTCTATATTATTGTGTATTTGTTTATATTGACACTAGTATTAAACTATTTGTGATGTCGAGTATATGATTAATACTGAATACCTTGTAAAGTACATTTTTCATATCGACATATATGAATGTACATGGGTACTTGTATATTGTAGGCGTTATATATTCAAACGTCTCCAAAATATTATGATACTTAATGCTAGATTATGACGACATACTCAATGTATGGCATTATAAGTTATGTTTGCAATGAGTTATTTAAGCAGATATACATTCTCTCTGAAAATATTAATCATGTGTCTGTATTCACTACTGTAGATAATAACCTCAAACTTGAAAAAACGATTATATTGCTAAATAGTTTATCATTTCATGCTTTCACAAATATATCTTCCGTAAACAAGAATCAGAATGATAGATCTTTAATATATATAACACATGTATGCCTACATTATTTCATTGTGCTTATGCACTATAAACTATTTCGCACTCGTATGGATGATTAAATAGTTTCCATGAATAACTTCAGTAATGTTCCCAAATGAGATAGATTTTCAACAGGAAATTACTGTAACGTAACAAAATATCAGGAACATATCTTTTCCGTGGTAATATACCAGGTGGACCATAACGCACCAGAGTACTCAATATCTAGCTGTCGAAACGGCCCGTAGATTGGCAGTATCGATAGAGACTCGGATGCCACGCTTTCCAGCATAGTTACGTCCCTTTACGATCTGAGTTCAAATCCCGCCGAGGTTGACTTTGCCTTTCATCCTTACGGGGTCGATAAAATAAAGTACCAGTAATGCACTGGTTAATTGCTGGCCTTGTGCCTAAAGTAGAAACAATTACTTAATTCTATCGTGCAATGTCAGTGCCTCCATCATGGATCAACTAAGCACTCTTGGCATAACACATTTGAACTGCTTATCTTCAAGAACTATGCCTGTAAATAATATTATTTTTTCTTTCCCATTGCCTTATCATGTTCCACATTACCCCCTCCCTTTTTTTCTCTTTTTTCTTTTTACTTCAAAAGCCTTGTTTGTAAATAACATTATTCTTTCTTCACCATTTCCTTAACATGTTCAACATCACCAACATTTTACACCAATACAAATTTCCCCCTTTGATAAAGCATAAAATGTTGAAACCGGTAATACACAATTATTAAATATATAAATAAATAAATAAATGCCATTGTTAATTAGTAAATAAATTAACTAATACCTTAACACTTCACACAAATTAAAATATTTTGTTTTAAACATTTTCTAACCCAGAAAAAAGAGAAAAAAATAAAAGGGAAAAAAAAAAATTACTCTTCCTAAGAATCGTCCTCTTCTCCCCATTTTCATATATATATATATATATATATATATATATATATATATATATATATATTCCAACTCGTGTGCGCCTTCTCCACATTTTATTATTATTATTTACTCCCCCACGAGATACAGAAAATGCCTACTAAAACAAAAACAGACTCCACTCTCATTAGCATCAATCAAGAGATACTCCAAGAACTATATATATATATATATATATACATACATCTATACATATATATATATATACATACATACATACATACATACATACATATATATATATATATATATATATACATATATATATATATATATATATACATATATATATATATATATATATATATATATACATATATATATATATATATATATATATATATATATATATATATATACATATATATATATATATATATACATATATATATATATATATATATATATATGTATTTATATACGTATATATATATATACATATATATATATATATATATATATATGTATTTATATACGTATAGATATATATATATATATATATACATACATATATATATATATACATACATATATATATATACATACATATATATATATATATGTATTTATATACGTATATATATATATATATATATATATATATATATATATATATATATATATACATATATATATATATGTATTTATATACGTATATATATAAATATATACATACACATATATATACATACATATATATATATATATATATACATATATATATATATGTATTTATATACGTATATATATAAATATATACATACACATATATATACATACATATATATACATATATATATATATATATATATATATATGCGTATATATAAATATATATATATATATATATATATACATATATCCCGCCGAGGTTAATTTTGCCTTTCATCATTTTGGAGTGATAAAATTAAGTATCAGTCAAGTACTGGGTATTATTTACACGACTATCCCCTCCCTCCAAAAATGGCTGGCATTGTGCCTATATAAGAAATCATTATATATATATATATAATCCCGCTGAGGTTAACTTTGCCTTTCATCAATACGGGGTCGATAAAATAAAGTACCAGTAATGAATAATTGCTGGCCTTGTGCCAAAAGTAGAAACAATTATATATATATATATATATATATATTACCTGGTGTACATTCTTCTTATTTAAGTGTAGTGTGATAATTTTGACTGTAATTCAACATAACAATATCCTGTCACTTTTCCGTTTGCTAATTGGTGTTTTGGTTAGATACGCAGCACAGTAAATATGATGAAATAAATTGAAGATATTCCAGTATTCTAGCCGACAGATTATTTTACCAGTTATTTCATCTCCCACTTTATATTATACCCAGTAAAATTGGCTTTCAAATAGGTAATTGACGTTTGGGCAAAAATGTTATTAACTGTTCAATGTAGGTTAGCTTGCAGACCAATTCATATATTAACGGATAATACACTAAACAGAAAACAATATTTCAAATATAGTAGGATTCCTATCAAATAATTTATGACCATAAATCATAATTATGGCATATTGGACTTTCCGTCCCACATTAAATATTCATATATGTACCAAATAAATGTTTAGGTGTTAGCGTGATAACGGCCTCTCTATATGATTGACCATCTTCTTCCTCTCTTTTTCCTCTTCTCTCTCTGCATATATATATATATATATATATATAATGTGTTGTGTGTGTATGTATATATATATACTTATATATATATTGGGCAAATATCCGTGGTCATCGGCCATCAAAATGGACGAACATAGTTTCAACACCTACCGACATTACTGCTTTTCCATCCGGCGTCTCAGTATCTCACAACATATTCGCACATTGTATGCGGAGTATTAAGACGAAAACAGATGTTAACAAAACAAAACTCACGTGTAAAGAATTAAATGTGCGATATTTAAGTCGCAAAGTGTACGACAAAATAAGCCAGTGAGACGTGGATACGAAGGTGCATACAGAGCAGTTTGCCAATATTACAATATCATCCGCAAGTAAATAGTATTAATATTTAGACGATGCAGGACACCTTTGAAATTTATATTCAGATACTTAAATACTTGAATGTATTTGCCAATTTTGACAGAAGGAGAGTGACAAAAATCATGTTTTAAACTCAGAATAAACGATGCATTTAACACCAGCACTTTAAACATAAACTAACGGAAAAATAAAATTATGTAATTGGGCATACTGAATGAGTCACTTCAAGATAGACAAAAATTGACTTTCCTCTCTCCCAAACTTGTTGGCCTTGTGTCTAAATCAGAAACCATTAATGTGAAGGTAGGTAATATTAAAAATAACAACACAGAAGTTCGTTTATTTTCACCGCAAATTATTGAGGCAATGTCAAAACTAACCCTATCACTAACCAAAACCCCAAACTAACACTATTTATATTTACCGGTAAAATAACCTTCAAAATCATGTTTGTCTATTTTATTGGGACCGGCAAAGTAGCCTATTCCTTTTTGAAAAGGGGTAAAAGGTTTAGTTAGGTTGATTTTTTTTAAAGACGACTCTCCCAATTTAGAATAGTAAGTGTACTAACCTAGTAGTTGTTTTACCTGTTTAGAATCGCGAGGGGCTGTGTAATCGAAGGGGGTTTCAAACTTTCTGGATCAGGTTGCCGAGAAGTATCTATATTAATAAAGCTGACGGTTGTATGTATGTATCTATGTATGTAACACACTGTTGGCCAAACGGCTGGACCAAAGGGCACCAAATTTGCACCAAAGATTTAACCTTTTTCAAGGAAGAAAGTGAGGGTATCATTTTTTGTCGAGTACCGACTCGATTTATGCAAAGATCACGGCAATATAGTATATTCGAAAAAGGAAGCATTTAGAATAGCGGATTTGCCTCCCTTGCATTATGCCAGTGCAACTGTTTCAACATACAAACACAATTAATAATATTTTTATCTACATGATTTGCTTTAAACAAACGGCGATAAAGATTCTGCTATAATTCATACTTTAGTTAACATTCAGCAATCATATTTCAATGGTCAAATATTGAAACTTTAATAAAATATCCGGGAATTACCGGGTAGCTCAGCTAGTATTCTATATTACCTTCTACTTTACACATTATATATGACGGAATAAATATTTGATTTTGTAATTGTTTAATGTAGACATTTGTCTGAGTGTCCGTTTATATGCACGAGAGTGACATCAAATCAAGCCAGTGTCAGTAGAATGGCATATCTCTCAAAATATAACATATCTAAAAATAACATACAGTTAATATTATAAATATAATTTCTTTGTACGTTCTCAGCCTCCTACACAGATATGTATTAATTTGTTAAATTATACTCCTCTTTCTCGCTCTCTGTCTTTCTCTCCTTATATATATATATATATACATACACACAAATATATATGTGTGTATACATGAATCTATGTATTATGTGCATATATTTATTACACACACAAACATATACATATATATATATATATATATATATAATATGATGGTGACAATGTAATGACATTTACCTTTATTCATGAATGTATACAGACTTTTGTTTTATAGAACATCCTACACAACCAATGGGATTTAATTTTAGTCAGTTTATTCAAAGCCTGTCCAGATCTCTGTACCTAATTGTTTAACTTGAACTCCTTCATAGCGTATCACGTACGGAACTAAAATATGTCCGTTAGGCAATGCAAGAATGTAAAGTGCACACTGATCTATGCTAATCTTCCTCAACACAGCTGTAGACGTCATATACAGTGACGACGGTTATCTAATAATACTACACATGCGACTTTTTCATAGTGATACTTGGAATTACTCTTACATATATAAGAAATGTAAGGGGATTGTTCAATAAATATGAAACTAGTATCAAATTTAGATGAATATTAGCTGAAACGGAGAGATAATTAAAACCTAGCTACATCATAGATATCTACCGCCGAGACGCAGACTCTGGTCTGCACGTTTTTCCAATCAAGTATAAATGAATGTGTATTAGTTGCTGTCATATTAACTCATTGGCCAGGTCAGGGGAAGTATGACGCAATTTTCTGACAGCCGATAATATATTGTAATACTAAGACGTTAACAGAAAGTGAATAGAACAGATTTTGTGTTTTATTAAGAATTTTTAAATGATTGTTTTAATTTCGCTACATCTTCTTTAGTTGGTCATTTATCAAGAAAGTATAAGGTATATATATATATATATATATATATATATATATATATATATATATATATATATATTATTGTGTTTGAATGTTTGTTATATCTATTGTGCTTCTAAATATTTGTATATATTTAGTATTTTAAAACTGGTTACATTTTGTGATCAAATGTAGGGAGGGAATTATGTCTATTTTTATATACAGTTTATATACACTTCAAGCCTCTTGGTAAACTAGTTAATAGATAATCTAGCACCTCTGCAATATAGAACTTCGTTAAATACATGAAATTTGAGTAAACAAGCGTTACCTTTATGATTTTGAATGGAATTGTTTAATTTTCTGTATGTTGGTTGGCGCTATCAGTAACATCTGTGTTGATTCGCTAAGCTTCTCGATATGAGAAAAATTATCTCTTGCAACAGAACGAAATAAAAGTAGTAGTAAACCCAAATATACGTTGTTAAATAAGAGAAATCAGATTTACAGAAAAATATATCTGTGATTCTTTTTACCTGATTGTGTGAAATGTAGACTGTTCACAGCTTTGGCTCTGATTCGTATTTCTTTTCCGTTCAGACAAAATCAAAACAAGCATATATATATTTTTTTTTGTTTGTGTGTGTAACAAAGAATGTGATAGATCTCATCAACAAATCACATATCCTATTTTATATCCTATTTACTCTTTATTTTCAAACAATTATGCTACAATACACGTGGTTTAAAGTGTTACAAAAAGGAAGACTTCCCAACCGATTGAGATGTTACGGATGTTTGGAAGTAAGTTTGATGAAACTACACAGTTCCAACTTAATATTTCTTGGTTTGGTATCCTTTAGCGTTAAAAGTTTGCGTATTGCTTAATGAATAAGGTAAGTTTTAGAAAATACTGATACAGTTGCATCAGTTAAATGACAGCTCTAATAGAGAGGTCCTCCATAAAATATTTCATTTTCTCCGTTGTTAGTAAATTGTACGTCAACATTTTGTTCATCTATTATTATATAGATTTCCTGTCAGTATAATTTAGCAATACAAAGTCTTACAATTACTCCAATTATATCTACACGAACTGAACCGTTATCCCAATGGAATTTGGTGACTGCCGACGTGTCTCGAATAATTGTCATGGCATAAGCTGTATCCGTAATAATTGTAATGCTGGATAAATAGTGTCACGATCATAGTGATGGATCAGAAATCACGGATTTGAATCGACAATGTTTATTTTTTGTCAGAAGAAATAATGTGTAATTAAGTTGATCTGCGCTTGGCTGCAAAAAAAGGGATTACCGGAACTTTGAAATTCAAACAGACAAACTTTAATTATCTCTTTATTTTCAGAAAAATGTAAAATAATGCTACATTTTCCAGAAAACCTATCCAATCAAGAACAATGCTGGGTACACCTGGACTGACCTAACCTCGCTCGATACACATTATGAAAGAATTTCTCAAACGTATCTCGGTATCTGTCTAAAATGTTTTCAAAGCTAAAATATAGTTAATTCTAAGGAGAACGCATTTTATGTGCTAAATAGTAGTGCTCCCTATATGTAACCAATACTAGACGTGTGCAATAATATAGAATTAGAGTACATCCTCTGTATAATTCTGTCACATTTCTAACGTGCAAATATATATGATGTAAGGAAAAACATAAATGTAGGAAAAGTAATTTTGTTCCTACTGAGCTAAATTCAATTCATCCGATAGTCATTCATTTCCCTGAACTGTATGAAAAGAAACGAAGAACATAACAACCACTTGTTCAATTAGTAAAAGAGAATAGAAATATGTTGGGAGAAAAAATTCAAGCGTGTACTTAACTGCACTATTTTTATAAAGTAGGTTAACCGTACGCTCTTTACAAATGAACTTAGTAATTGCCGAAGACAGTTTTCTTTCTCGATTACTTCTGAGAGCGACTGATTATATCTCTTTACTTTTTTAAACTTATATTTGTATTTGTTTCTTTAGATTTTATCATATTTATTTTCCTTATATTGGTATAATATCTAATCTCATAAAGTTCTCCTTTGTTTTTGTCTTCGAACAATAGAAACAAAAACTACTTTATTAACTTTAAGTTGCTCTTTAAATACACAATATTTATTGGAGTATTATTGACAGTGAATCATCCTTTAGCACTACCTAGTTAGTTGTTCTTTTAATGATTTTTTTATAAAGTGCGAAAACTACCACGGCCGCTTATATATAATAACACTAAGTTTGAGAATTCCCTCAATCGTAAGGAAATGTTCGATTTATTAAGGTCAGTATTTACTGGACATTTTATGAAAGGGACATTTGAAAACTGACTCTGTAACAGCAAAAATTTCATTGTGTCTCTGCGCTCGATATTGCACAATATAACCACAGATTGACAGTCCTCTCAGTAACTAATAATAGCATATAGCAGACATGTTCTATCTCATGTACGTAATACTACACCCCACTCCCCGCAAAAAACATTAATTTGATCTCTAATGATATATTTTGGTAGAACATGTGAAGAGTGAAAATATATAGAACGTGAATTTTCAATTTTAGAATGCACAGAGAAGGGTTTGCATTTCACCATCAGTTAAAGGAATCGTAGAAATCAGCACGTTCAATTTTATATTGGCCTCATATAAGTTACTTTAAGAACATTAACGAAATCACATCAAGGGACCTATTTTTCACCAAACTAGATTTATTGATATATTTGATTTATAATCAGAGATTTATTTCTTTTCGCTTCAGTTTGAATTCATACTTTGGATTATATATTATATAGAAAAAGGTCAGTCAATGATTCTGGGGAAAACTCTGATATGTGGCTTGAGGAAATATCCTACTTCCATTTTATTCCCTGTAACGACTTAAATTTTATTTATCAATGTCTCAGGAAGTGAAATCATCCGTTTCTAATCATTACAAGTTATCGTTATTTTTAACGGAGTTTTCACTTTCGTTGCTAATTAATAAAAATGCTTGCCAAATTTTTCCTCATCCTCTACATGCGTCTTTGTTCCGTAACAACTGTTCTTTCAATACTCAATCTCTCGGCAAGTAACCTTATTGTTTTGATACAATGCCATGACGTGAACTATGGAATACTATTCAGATTAATCTTCATTACATTTACTCCTGGGTATTTCACTCTCACAACTTCAGTGGGAGGTTATAACGCCATCAACACTACGGTATCTTTCTCTTGGTAAAGAGCCATATTTCACTATCAATAACATATTAATGGAAAAGAAAATATATTCTTACCACATACTCATCTAGGAAGATGTGTAATAGAAATAATACACACATGCTCATGTAAAGAATCTTTGTAAGTATACTTTCATTGAATCACCGTAAATTATAATCAATCAATGGGCTAGTTCCATATATTGTTCAGTCATTACAATGGTTCATTCTACCCTGTTAAAAGATGAACTTCAATTGTGCACTAGAATTAATTTCAGTCATTTTGGCATATCAGTAACTGTAACCAAAATAAATAAATAACATATGTAAATATTTTTGAACATGATCGTTTACATTCAAGATGGCGAGACTATAAATGCCTTCACTATATCATTTTTTCTGTTGTATTATGTTTTCTATTGGCTTTCTAGGTTTATGCCACTTTTAATTACTTCCGCAATTTCTGATTGATGTTTTAGATTTTGTGTTAATGAGCGTTGATTCCTAGCAATACGGAACAAGTTTATTAAAAGCAAACTTTCATAGACATTTAACAAAGACAGATAATGTTGTTGCTTGTAAACAATTGGTTGTAAAATATACAATGGAAATTACACTGAATGACTTTAATTGCTACTTCTATAAAATGCCAAAATTATCAAACGAAAGTTGAGTAATCAAATATTTAGTTGGATATATGAACTGTACATGAATTCCTTTACTTCCTTTAGTGATACTATTAACTACATTAATGGCTGTTTTACTCTCATTTTAACCAGACTCTGCTAACAGTAAACACAGATAAAGTTCTATATTGATAGTAAGCTACAAAAGATTATTGAAAATATTAATATATAAGAAAAATACTCCATTTTGACAAAAATCGATATGAATCAATATGTGCAGAAAACAGCAAATTATAGTACTTCAAAACATTATACCAAAGTACATCCCACTCCTCGAAATTATTGTAGGCAAAATTTATTTCTAGTATTAAATTTAAAATATAAGAGTGTTGTGTCGAAACTGCATGGAAGTAAAGTATCCTGAACCATCATGTAAGTATTTGTTAGTGATCCTATTGTTTTGAAGTGCGTGTATGTTTGCGAAAATAGAATAAATGATTGAATATATCAGTGGAGACCTTTATAAAGCGCAACGTTTAATGCACTTTTAGTTACGACTGACATCATCTTAAATATTTATGAGCATATTTCGCTACCTAGAGGATATACATTTATAAACACTAATTTAGAAAACGGAGATTTGAGACTTTTGCTGAGTGGGGTAGATTTTAACTGGTTAATGTGACTCAGAGAAAAGTATAAGTTGCATTTCTTGAAGTTAAAATCTGAACACTCTGGTATCACTTTAATAATGGATTAGATATACATTGACATTGTCTATATGTTATGTGAAAATCACGAATGCAATCTATATAAATTGCAATAAATATTCACTCATACGATTTACTTAAACTAAGCTAGAGGTAATGAACCATTGTATAACTAACAACCGTTGAATACACGATTTAAGTAGATATTCCTGTTTCATTGTCATATTGTCTCTTTCCTTTTCTGAGAAGTTTACAGTTAATAAATGACTGTGGAAGTAAACAAGTTACATTGCTCTTCGCATACTGAACATTTCTATAATTTATTAACACCAGTTTAAACATATGCCTAAGGTATAATCATTTTGACTGCTTTTTAGTCCCATTTTTGCATGGTGAACATCATCAGTAAATCTCTATATATTACGCTTATTAAACATTTCCTCGAAATAAAATATCTTATCGACAGTTAATAGAGAACAGAAAAGTTGCCTGGGTATTTACTATTTGGATATTAACTTCTAATTAAAACAACATAACTTATACGTGTGTAACATGTGCGTGTGCGTGCGTGCTTATGCTACCATTATGCGTCATTTTACACAAGCGTTAAACTGTAATTGAAAAGAAGAAATGTTCTAGCATGCATTATTTAAACTTATTCATGTTGCGGTACATGATATCAATTCTGAAGTCTATTTTCTCAGAGAGAAGGGGTATGTAAATCGTTGAGTTACGTTCTACGAAGTCGAATTAAGTGAACGTACTATTATTCTTATGTTTGGTATTGTTGAACTAGTTGGCTACAGCATTACTGTTATAACATTACTGTAAGATAGGGTCTCTTATAAGGTTGCCGTCGATGCAGCTTAGGTTTCTTTATAGATTTACCGGCTTTTATTTGCTCAAATATCCTATTTCCTATCAGTTTTACCTTACCATCATAAGGTTTCGTCGGTTTCCTATGTTTGGGAAAAAGTTGTTTCGTACAATTTTGTTGTGTCTGTATCCCCATCATAGATGATGATGATGATAATGGTGATAGTGATGATGGTGATGATGATGATGATGATAATGATAGAAGCAGCAGCAGCAATCATTTCAGCAAGCTAGATCACCAGCTATGGCTGATATGTCTACAGTGAAATATAATCTTGATGTGAAGATAAGAATATGTGTGTACTTACATTCGTAGAAAATTATAAAGCTAAACAAGTTTGCGTAATTGTTCAGGGTAGCGTTTGTCGATTGCTATCTAGATTTGTGATCTGCACATTCACACAGTTATATACATTGACATATCAATACATACAAACACAGACACCCATACACATTCATTATATATATATATATATATATATATATATATATATATATATATATATATATATATATATATATATATATATGTATATATATATATATATATATCGGGGAAGCGTAGAAATAATTACACCAGATAGGTAGAGAAAAAGAGATCTGACGTTTCATGTTATGTCTTTTATGAAAGTAAAAGAAAATAAAGAAACAGATTATACAAAAAGTTGTAAGAAATCTAACGAGATATAATATGAATGTAATATATATATATATATATATAAATATATATATATATATATATATGCAATATAAATGTAATATATATATGTATAAATATAATATAAATGTAATATATTTATATATATATATATATATATAATATAAATGTAATATATATATATAAAATAATTATACATAAGATACATGTAATAGATATATATATATAATATGGAGCGATCGACTTTCGTTAAATCGGACCGAAGATCCAATCTTTTCATTAGTCTTTCAAATTGCTAATACTACCTATCGGTCGCAACTCCAGGTAGAAGGAGCAACGTGAAATAAAGAGTCTTCCTCAAGGGCATAACGCACCGCCCGGTCCGGGAATCGAACTCACAACCTCACGATTACAATCCAATTCTCTAACCTCTCAGCCACACGCCTTCACTATATATATATATATACACCCCCCCACACACAATTAACCGTGGATATTTCTGTGAGTGTGTGTGTGTGTATATATATATAGTGAAGGCGTGTGGCTGAGTGGATAGAGAATAGGGTTTGCAATCGAGAGGTTGTGAGTTCGATTCCCGGACCGCGCGGTGCGTTATATATGTATATATATATATTGTTATACTTTGGGAGGGTCATGTTGCCAATAAGAATCACACGTACCAGTTGCTTTCACTCCAATTTATTTTAAATTAAATTTATAAATTTAAGAATTTATAAATTTCCGGTTGGTTGTTTGGTTCCACAACCGGACGCTTGTTCATATATTGTCAAAGTTATTTCGTCACACATTTGGACCTAAATTTTAGAATTACGCACACTTTCTCACTATACGTATACATGTGTGCATATACATATATGCACATCTGTGAGCGTATATACATACATATACACACACCTAACTATATTTCTTGATAGATTTTTATATATTTCAATTTCTATTTCATTTATCTATATCTTTTTTTGATTTTCTTGATGAGTTTTTCTAAGTATTTACCCATGTTTTATATTGCCTCGTCTGACGAACGAATGAAGTCGTTTATTTCGTATTCGCCTCATTCGGGAAACCTCTGGTAATGAGGTAATTATATTGTATTGATTTTTATACATTAAATTTTGCTCTGATACTTACATAGAGCACTCTTCATTTCTATGACCTTTTCTGTTTCCAACGGAACTTTCAATACTTATATATATATATATATATATATATATATATATATATATATATATATATATATATATATATTCATACATATGTGTATATATGTATATATATTCATATATATATATATATATATATATATATATATATATATATATTCATACATATATATATGTATGTATATATATATATATATATATATATTCATACATATATATATGTATGTATATATATATATATATATATATATATATACATACATAAATATATATAATGTATATATATATATATTTATATATATATATATAAATACATATATATATATATATTCATAAATAAATATATATATAAATATATATATATATTAATACATATATATATATGTATATATATATATATATATATAAAGAAAAAGAGATGAAATCGAAAATGCAACTGGAATCTTATTTTTGTTTTAAATATATATATTTATTTGGTTCCTTTACCGGTTTCGCAGTTCTTCTGCTTTTCAAAAGGTGAGTTGAGATGGAGGGTCTGTGGTTTTTCTCACTGAGAAAGTAGAAACAATTATTATGTTCGGTTTGTTTGTTTGTAAACAAACAAACAGCCCGAATTACGCCGTACAGTGTTCAGGAAACAATCGTCGCCTTTTTGTTCAACTCTGACGCAGGAACGATGTACTAGTTTCAAGCGT
>OZ024740.1:185351214-185361214 GCA_964016885.1 Eledone cirrhosa
ACAGTTCATCCAACGGGCTTCCAGACAGTTTCTGCCTACTGAATTTCACTGACAAGCATGACTTGATCTGGAGTTATTTTAAAAGAAACAATGCCATCGAGTGTGATGTAACCTGATCCAAATGACTGCGTAGCGTATGTCTTTACCATTCGGAGAAAATGTAACTTTTATTCAATTACATATAAGAAAGAAATCAAACACATATTTTGAGAATATTTTCAAATCTATGGGATTTCAGTATGCCGTTGATATCTGAAAGTAAAATACTCATGACGAATGAGCAGAAACAGTTCTTTCAGTTTTCGGAAACTATATACTTCACTATGGTTACTAATGGTAAATAGAAATGATTTCTGAAAACAGCCATTATATAACAATTTGGATTGGTAATCCTCACATTTTATGTTCATAGATGATTTACCTACAATTATCAATTGATCAGTGTTTCTTAATTAATGTTTATTGATTTGTGTCAAACAAAATAACCTCCTTCCTAGCACATGTTAATATCATTGAGTTTACCACTTTTTAAACGACAACGCTATTGATCTTTTAAGAGACCTATTTCTCCAAAGCCCAATATATCTTTATATGCTGTAATGTTGTCAAATATTAGGAAACTTAGTCTCTTTGTACAGCCGTGGCATTTGACAAATTTTAGCGAGAATGCTTTCTTCCAATTTATATTCTTGTTTATACTTGTGTTACAGATCGGCTACATTAATATGATTATTAACATGCACAGTGTTACTTCCTTCTTAGCATCTCTTTAAGTGAATTTGATATATAGTATTTTATATGTTGGAATAGCTATATTCATATAGATGCAAATTACACGCTTAATTATGTTAAACAGAGCCCATATTATGCAACTTTCAAAAGTGAAAATATCATTTGTATATGAATATAATCCTCCCTGTTTTATTATCTCTCAATATATGGTTTCTCGTTTGCTTTACGTCTCGGATTGTTTCCAGTTTTCTTGGAATTCTTCAGTTATGCAACACCGATCACCTTTTGCGTAATTTAGAAACAGCAAAAACAATAATAATGATAATATTTATTATTATTATTATCATTATTATTATTAATGGGGATGGATTGGCAGTATCGGACAACATGTTTTGTAGCATATAATTATCGGCCTTTATCTTCTGAATTCAAATCCTGTCGAGGTTAGCTTTGCCTTTCATCCTTACGGGGTCGATAAAATAAAACACCAGTAATGCTCTGTGCTGATTTAATCAACTTTCCTCTCTCCTCAAATTGCGGATCTTGTGCCTATAGTAGAAATCATTATTGATATTGTTGTTGTTGTGTTTTAGCTCTCAGCAGAAGAAGATATGTTTTCGTAACATTCGTTAAGATGTTGAAACGAATTTGAAACTCCGTTTCACATGCTATAGAACAATCATTGGCCGAGCATTACTTTAAATCTCATCCCCATTCTCCGAGTATGTGGATAGATGCATTATTTTCAAGACATAATATTTAGATATTACCATTTCCATTGATTGCTTCAAACAGTTTCTATTCTTTGTCATAAGATATTTATTTGTTATATTAATGCTATTTCGCGACAACTGCATCATTGTCCATAATGTACCAAATAGTGTATATCTATTTCAATTTGTTTACACTGCACGTAGCTGACAACAACGTCGTATGAGATCCAGTCATTAGCGGATGCAACGTCTTTTCTTTTCTTCCCAAACTCATTTAAACTGATAGAAAGTCTGAATAATCAATAATTGGACATGATATTTAAACCAGAATTTACGAGTTTAATATAAAAGATATATTGTAAACGTAATATAGCAAACATAATTTGATAGAATAAATTGTCAATATTAACGAAACTACAGCAAAATATATAATATACGAGTTTCCTCAAGAAATGAAACTGCGTGCTGTATGTTCTTTCACTTTTTTACGCGAGCGCATATACAGCTGTGCACACACGCACACATACACGTACGCGGCACTCATACACACATCTGATTTTAGATTATTACAACAAAAAAACGTCTTTATTTTTCCATGAGTATATTTTCCATCATTTTTAAAATAGTCTTTCATAACTCTATCAAGAAAGGAATTTATTCTAATATTTCCTGCTAATTGTTATGATTAATGTTCTTTTAACACAAATTATGATGAGGAAGTAGACGTGATTTGTGAATTGCTTGATCGTTCCCACCTACAGTGGTATTATTTTTTCTGTTGAATAATTGTTTACTGTTTTATGGTTTGTCTTTTAAACCCACACTGAAAGGAAACTCTTGAACAGGTACATATTACATTTCTGTTGTCATCTACAAACTAAGCTATAATAAGTACTTTATATTTCATTGAAAGGAAATTTTCTTCGCTAATAAAATGAAAAAATGTGTCCATCTAATTACTTCCAGTGTTATGAAAATGACACATAACTACAATATGATTAAACATGGATTAACACTACAACCTGAAAAATCGGTCAAGATCTTCAGGCTGAAGACATCCTCTCGTCTCTTACGCTTGTACAAAAAGCTTGTAGGGCCTGTCCTTATACATTTAATAAAGTCATAAAAATCAGTTCTGTCCACCGATAGAAACAAATTGCTAAATTATTGATGTCAAAATATCTGAAAAGCTGTTTTTAATAGAGTCTAAACTACCACAGATTTCATTTAGATGTGTAATTTGTGTAAAGATACTGATCATATAGCCTTATATCATATTCTGAATCGTTAAACAAATAATGATATATCATTTGGAATAAATCTACTTTTAATAGATTGCTACATCATATGTCCTCCAATGCTATCGATAATTATTAATGTTTATATTGGTCTTTCATAAAACGTTCTGATTGCGGTGAGGGCTAGGGGGAATTTGTGTCCTTTAACGACGTTTTAAACATCTATTGAGTATTTCTCGCCTAGATTATTATACTAAAACATACTATTTTATCATTCTGTCTATAGAAGCTACGATGTTTCATTCACACTTTTCTGCGACAAAGTTCCATTCAAAAACAGATGAAAAGCCTACTGACTACAATTACCTCTGCCAATTTGGGTTTGGCATTGAGCGAGTGTAGTAAAAGCATATTCATGTTAAAATATGAACGAAAACATTAACAGCACACAGATTGAATAAGGAAGATTCAATGTAATACATCGTGAAAGAAAAGAAATAGATATTGTTGTTTCAGGCTATGTCATAGATGAAAGACGAAAAGAATGAAGAATCTAAGCAAGAAAGTAAATGATGTGGATAATGTATTGGTTGTGTAAATGCGTAGTGGCTGGATGAACAAAGAATCATAGAGTGGGCGTGTTGGGTAGATGGATGGCCACGAGTGTGTATGTATCAGAGAAAGAGAGATATAGTGGGGGGGGGGGATGTGTGTGTGTGTCTGAGAGAATGAATAAGAGAGAGTGTTTGATTGAGAGAACGAGAGAGATAGAGAAAAAGTATAGTTAAAAAATATGGAACAGGGTTGCATTTAGATATGTACAGAGCAGGAGTGAACAATACCCGCGGCGAGGGTGTAACTGCATGCCGCATCGACGGTTTGTTAGGGCTATGTAGGAAAATTCAATCATTACTTCACGCCTCTCTATTTCCACCTAAGTTCACCTCAAAGCATTCTCATGAAGTCTTCATGCCACTCACATATTAAGGCTTATTCATTCCACCAACATAATACTAGGTGCTATTTATACACACAACTTATCACATCTGTTATTCCACACTATTTTACACATACATATATTTTCAAGGTGTCTATCACCCCGACTTGATTTCCTACTGTGTATTATATACATTCATATATATGCACACTCATACACATACACACACCTTCCGCTGCTCTGTTTCTATACATCTTGACACACATCGTCTCCTCTTAGCCAACTAAAATTGCTTATTGACTGCCGTTAAACAGAATGCTTTGCTTTTAAAAATAACTCATCGCATTTTACGTTTTTATTTTCTTCCACATATGTTGACAAACTACATTTTCTTCACAGTTTACAATATTGACTTTGGCCTTCGTTTTTTTTCATTCTTTTATTTTGCAACGCTTGTGTTCATTGGTCACTCCAGATTTAAATTGCATGATTTGCATAATTTAATCACGAGTGAGCTTCAAATATAAACGTAATATTCTTGAATTTAAACTACCTTAACAGAAGAATATTCGATACTGTATTTCTAGATAAAATATCATTGAAAAATGACTAGAGGATCATGACTGGAATGCTTTTGGGTATAGGTATTTTTGTTTATGCTGAATCATACGCTGCATGTCCTACTAAGTAGTTATATGCATATAACCGTTTGTTTTCAATAACCAGACACGGAAACTAATTCTAGAGATCTGTAGTTTCAGAAGGTTTATATATAGTATCTGCTCAGTCATTATATTTTCACTGTAACAAACAAAAGATCGTTTGTATAATTGCATCTCCAGTAAATTTAGTATACTATAGAAACATAATTCAATACTGGATTTGAGAAACGGAACTGTTAAAATCTATTAAAAATTGAAATAATCTTATTTAAAAAATTTGCTTATTTGAGACATTGCTTTTCCACATTTACATTTTAGGTTATTCTGCTCAATGATATATCATCGGTTTTCGTCTTTAGAACTGAAACCAATCGCTATAAGGATCGCACGCTCATGAATTCCCTGAATAACTATTCTAGATATTTGCGACGACTTTTCCAAAGGAAGCAAACATGTAAAAGCATGAGATTGTAACATCTATAGAAAAAAGTTTCAATCGTTATCTTGGACAAGAAAACTAAATATTGTTGTATTGGCTAGTGTCCGATACACATTTTGCTTGAGTTTTCTTATTGCCTATCGACCGATATTCACTTTGTTTCTTTTCTTCCCTTCCCACCTTAAGGTCTACAGGAACAAATAAATGTAAAAGTGCAAAGCAGATGAATCTATAATAATGACACACACTTGTTTGGAATAGAATACATTAGTTTATTCATTATATTTCAAACATACGCTTCTCGCTTCATTACTAGTTTTTATGATATCAATAATTGTTTTTCGTGTGGATCAATCAATGAGATTACTTTATTGTGTCTATTCACATATTATATGTTGTTGGAACCCGCTAAAAGAATAATGCTATATGGGTTCATGTTTATATATTAAAATGTCTTGTTAAAAAACGAACTCTGTTAAAGAAATGAGACACGTAATTTGTATTCTGTCTAATTTCGTGATTTGAAACTAAACGAAACATGTACATACAAGAGAATATCTTTGGCTTCAGTGCTTTTATTCAATATCAACATGTGAGTCTCATGGAGACGAATAGGCTCCGGCAGACTGTAATAATCTAAATAATATATTTCACAAGTGTGTTATCGAGTGAGGCTCTGATGAAACGATTATTTTATAGCACTTAACACATTACATTTAAGAGATTTTGCATATCTTAAATATATATATAAATGTTTAAATTACATATGGTACAATAACAGAAATATTGCCAATTAAAACATAATTTTGTTTGTCATGAAAGGCTTATAGCGTCGTTTGTTATAGCAACATATATCACACATTTCTGTTTAATTATTTTCAACTTGCAAAATATTGTAGAATATATAGTTTTGGTGACAAATACAGTGAAGGAGGCAGATGATTTGATGCGGGAGGTTGAGACTGTGTCGATGAGTGTGGGGCTGAGAAAGAATGAGACTAAAACAAAATATCTGGTAGGAATGTTGAAAAACCAGAGGGGATCACTAATGTAGGCGGGAAGCCGCTAGCATTGGTTGAGGGCTTCCTGTATTTGGGAGCAAAGATTGGGAATACAGAAGATGATGCGGTTGAGAGAAAGAGCAAAGCCTGGGCGGCGTGACACAGCTTGAGCTCGGTGTGGAAGTCGGACCTTCGTAAAGACCTGAAAATCCGCCTCTTCATTGCTATAGTGGAGTCTGTGCTGATGTACGGGTCTGAGACTTCGACACTGACCAATAAACTCACTCAGATGGTGCATGGGTGCTACACGAGAATGCGGAGGATGGCTCTGAACATTAATCTGTATACACTAAGGATGAGAAACTCAGAGCAGTATGGGAGCCGCCCATAAGTCAGCTCAAAAGTGACACAGAGGAGATTGAGGTTAGCTGGACATGCTCACCGACATCGAGAGTTGAATTATATATATATATATACACACAATTAAACTAGCGGTGTCCATGTAAATGATGTAAAATATCTACCAGAAAGATGTTTGGGGATGGGGGGGGGGGTAATCCATTGGCTAATGTAGTCATGAATAGAACGTTTGCATATATGTGATGCTCATGGTTGTAAAGGCTCATAAGCCTATTCAGTCATTACTGATCTGGAACTAAATAACAGCATAATTTAATTAAATTTCTGGTATTTCATCCAATTTTGAGAAGAATTTAATACGATATCTGTAAGCTAATAAAACAGCCATCGATTAAACTGTACTATGTATCGTGACATGGCATGTCTTGAGATATAGATGAATTAATTTATAGAGATTCATGTGACTTGATACAGGGCAAAACGGAACTATTGTTGATACGCAAGTTGTTAATCTGTCAGTCGCTAGAGTAGTATTTCTATGATTCGCGCAGTTGCAATATGTACAGAAATATTTTGATATACAGGGAAGGAGATATATATATATCCCTGCTTTCGTCAATGACTTGTTACTTAGTAAAATTGCTTCTACCAGGGATCGAAGCTGTATTGCTCTCTAATGGAATGTTTTGTAAACATATGCGATAAAACTGTTTTGCTTGTGATGTCGTTTCCTATCCCCACTGGATTTTTATTTAGAAATGTAACATATAAAAAATTAAATGTTATAACTTCGCTTCCGTTTCTTGCAAATTATTATTATTATTAATATTATCATTATTATTATTACACGAATCAATCATGTATATAATATTGATTTTATACGTTTATTAAACGTTTATAGTGAAGGATTATAATCGATTGAATCTACTTTCAAAATACACTCTGTACTTATTTTATCAACCCTACACGGATTTAAACGTAGAACATAATGAAACGTAACTTCATACGCAAGCCATTTAGTCTGATAGCCGGCCATTTCTACTTCACCAACACTCTAGGTGTGTATACAAAAGCAAGCAGTTTATTTGCTCTCTTGTGTATTTTAGATTGTTGTCTCAGATAAAAACCTCTTTGAAGATAAATTACTCGTATATAATGTCTTTTTAGATTTCTCTCGACAGTAACAATTTTGTTTTGAAGTTTTCAAAGAAAATGAACTAGAAAAGTAAACTTTAGGATAAAAACCTTATTTGAATATTACAAACGACGTCTCATATGGCTTTAATTGCGTATTTACTGAGGTTTATTGCCAAAGAATTACAACATAAAATCTATTTAGACTATTCAAACATCGTCAGATGATGTAAAACATGTATTTCTCATTAAAACTATATAAATCCTAACAAGATAAGAAAAAGAGATGTTCGCTTCATTGCGAACGACATTATATGGAACACATTTTGTTTTCTTCTTTTCCGTTTTTTCTTTGGCTGTCTCCCATGTTCCTGTTCTTTAAATGTGCACTCTACAGACACTAGTTATCGTTTGTAATTCTTTTGTCTTGTGTGCTTCATCAACAATTTTGCCATCCGTCGATTTGATGTATACCACATACATTTTAACCTTAAAAAAGCATTGTATTGTCCATACGTAATGTTTTTGTTTATATCTTTTGTATTTTTAAAAACATTTATTTAAATATTTTTCAACGAAGGAATATGATTATATCTCAGCTTTAATGATTTGAAGAGATTGACTATCTCCACAGTTATAAATATTTACTACACAGCGATAAAGCACGAGCTATGCGAGAGAGAGAGAAAGAGAGAGAGAGAATGAGTGAGATAGAGAGAGAAAAATAATTGAGTGAGTGAGATAGATAGAGAGAGTGGGAGAGAGTCAAATACGAAACATACATATAGAATATTCTAAATAGACTATTAGCTTTGCCGTACGCACATCTGAGACTGAGAAGCGGGTTGTTAATAACATTGGTCTAAATATGCTCCTCCACATCTCATCACAACAATAAAAGCCAAAATCATCACAAGTTTTTGCAATGCAGATGCATAGGTGAAAATACTGCTACCAACCATAGGAAGAATTTGCACATACTGAAAGGTGGTGTTATGGAGCATAGAAGAAAAGCAAGGAGAGCTTCGTAGATTTTACAGTATGAAAGAATTTTCCCCTCATACTTTACATTTGGAAATGTTGGTCTCTTCTCAAAATGATATCTACTAGATGTTGGTGACCCTCTTTCTGATACTTCACAAACTAAATGTTATTTACATGATTCTCTTACATGATTCTCTTGCGTCCCGACTGTAGATATATACCACACTACACACAAACACATACAATAAAAACCCTTTCAAGTGCGTCAGTGGTCGCTCGGTCTATTCGAAACAGCAGTCAAATACCCCTGATATCAAGCCTAACTTTTATAACAAATGAAAAGTTACATTGCTTAGTGTACTTCTAGACATCTAGTATCTGAAAACAAAAATACGGTAAGATTTGGGTTTAAAATCCCTCTTGACCTATCATAACCATGTATACGTAGGTGACACCTGTGTAGATGTTTCACGAAAATAAACGCTACGAACGTCCATTATCCTCAAATAGTTTTCACCTGTGTTTGGTTTTATCTTCGTCGTACACTTGGACACAATCTCTGCAAATATTTCTCCTAATCTAAAAACCACAATTCAATGCATTTCATTACCAAAGGAAGCAATTTCTTTGATATAGGGAATTGTCAACGTATTTTTCTTACTTCAAAAATCAATACCAATCAACTAGCCTCTTTATAATATTTTTCCTGGGCCAAATCATTTTCCCTGAAAAATGAAAATATTAATCGACTGAAAATTAAAAGGAAATCGTTCATAGTGTTTAGTATATTTATACCATGAAAGTGTCTATACTATGAACAATACAGCATCTCGGAGAGTAGATTTACCTTCATCTGAGAAAGAAAGGAATGTTTTCAATGTTTCAGACAAAGGGATAGGCCCGAATTATCAGAATTGTCTACGCCTCATTCTATACAAACCTACACAATTTACAAATTGCGTTGCACACTATTCGCTCACATAAACCACCACCAATTTGCCTGGAATCTGTAAAAGGTATGCATTTGTAGAAGTTAATGATGAATTTCATTCAATAATTTTATGTCTAGCACTGGATGAAGTTTATCCTGGTTGTTGGTGTCCATATCAAAGCAGGGCAATAATGGGTTGAATGAGGTGCTCTCGTGGTCGGATAGTATCAGTGCGATAGTGTGTACTACAAGACGGATCAATTTAAGCAATGGTACAGACCATCCAATTGGCGCCAAACTATTTCTGTTTTCAAAAGACACTCGTCCAAGATGAGATGATGAATCGAATCCAATACCTCACCATTGCTTAACCACACGGATATGCATTTGTCCACATACATGCATGTATGTACATATGCATACAACTATCTCTCTCTAATATTACCGGCACGTATGTACATGACGTTGCTCATGTGTGTGTTTATATTAAATTCGCACCATATCCCTGATGGGAAAATACTTTGTAGATATATATTTAGGTTTTGAATATTTTTCGTTTCAATGAAATTTAGTGTATAGTAGAGTGCTTACATTGCGCTCATGTACTTCTCCTATTTAGTTGATCGCAATGTTCTTTATGTTTTCTATTGACGCATTTTCGCTTAAGTTTTGTCTCTGGCATTTCATTATTTGTTGAGAGTTTAGTAAATACATGTAATATTTTTCTATAGTTGCATGACAAAAATGCAAATAATTCCTTTGTGTAAGTAGATAAATGGGCGCTACATGCACTCAGATGCTATTAATTTACCGAGCACATTGAAATAAAACTAATTTATTTGCCAACGTATTCAAGTTTTAAATACTTA
>OZ024740.1:185381214-185383714 GCA_964016885.1 Eledone cirrhosa
CCCGTAAGGATGAAAGCCAAAGTTAACCTCGCCGTATACATTATACATTATACATTATACAAAATAATGATCTGTTTTACTTTCGCGTTATCGCATTCTTCGATAAAAATATAACGAAATATCTAACTTGACATATGAAATGAATACGTCGTTAGTTGGATAGATTGTTGTCATATTTACAAAAATTATACGTGATGGGGCCCACCCACAGCCGCGGCGGACAGAATGGAGAAGGCGTTTCCCCGGAGGACGGCAAGGGAAAAGCGCTGGGAAAGCTACTCCAACTCGCGGGTCTCACACCTGCGGCTGTCCAGCTCAGCGCCTGTGGTGGTGAGTAAGGAGGTAGCCCGGGGCTGAGGACACTAGAAGTCTCCACTACCAGGGGTACGACTGCAAACCTGTCGGAGAGCGACCGGTATTTGAGGAGTTTGGCCTCCTCAGCCCGACGTGCAGTAGAACCTGGGTCAGTCGCAGGCTGCACCAGGTTGCGGCTCCAGAAAGTGTCGTTGCAAGTGGCGTTCTAGTAGATGGGTTTGCCACTGTACAGACCAAGGATGCATTTCTATCTTAGAATCCCTACTTTCCTGAGCCATACAGATATTAAAGAAGACCTCCGGGTTCAGCAAGCCTGGGATTAGATCAGAACATATTAATCCGCATTGGTTTATGATAATGCTGGAGATATTATATAAAGTATGCATTGTAAGGCTGAAGTATGTGATTCGAGGGTGATTTCCTGCTTTTTCTAGTGGCCGAGATACAACGTAAAATATACTATCTCATTATGTTACTTCAAATTCTGCTGTGTGAGATGCTGTTTATAATTCACTTTGTATTTAGCTGCCTATCGGAAATCGATGTGTACCTATTGAATAGAATCATCTGGAGTACCCCATAGATCTACTTCTATCACTGATAATTGAATTATAACTTCAAACAACATTGACTAATATCGAATTAACTATGTATTATCAGTAATACTATGCGACCATTCAGTCAGTAATATTAAAGTTATTCTGAGTATGACAGATGAAATGTTTCTTAATTAGTGAAAAATGTTAAATATGTTTTCAGTAACACATTTATATTGTAGAACTTAGGAACTGGTTTGAGTAACAATTAGTTGTTGGTTAATTCACAAATTGTTTTGTTCTAACAAATGCATTGCGCGTATGCGCAGAGTATAACATATAAATAGGATTGAAATTCGAAAATTGCAGTACTAAGGTAGATATATGGAATTCAAATTATAGAAAGGAAATATAAAATGTATAAGCGGTTACAAGGAACTAAATTATAATAATAATCTGTAAAGAGCGCGTATTCTTCATAGCGTTTCTAACGTCAATCTCATACATATGAGATGACTTAATTTACCTGCTCACTTGCCTTGAAAGGAATAGTTGTCCAACCACCCGCAAATAAGGACACATTGGATAACGTAATGCAATAATAAATTAGCGTTAAAACGATTGTATATGCGATGAAGGCAGGTGAGTTTGTTGTGAGAGGAACTATATTTGCAATGTTTGTTGTGTTCAGTATTTCATCACCTTGTAGAAAGGAATGTATTATAACATGAGATCTAAAGACTTAGTGTATCGAATCCTATCACACACATCATGAACGTCGATGAAGACACCGTGATAATAAGATAAAGAAGCAAATTAATGAGTTAAAATTCCACCGGGATCAGGTTTGCATTTTAATTTACCTCAGTTATTTAAATTATTTCAATATATAAAGAATAATATCGCTTATATTAATATTAATATTATGTCGGTTGTGTTAATATATCCGATAAAACACACTGGGAAGTCTGAGTGAGATATAAATAATTTATGGAACTGAGTCCGTCGATTGCTTCAACATCTCCTTAAAGATATTCCTTTGCTTAGGAAGCCAAACAAATCAATATTTAACTTTCATTTAGAAATGTTTTTCTCTATCAAATTCAAACAAGTTTATTTTCCTGTGTATGTGAATATATTTCTGTGAGTATTTGTATCAATATATGTATGATATCACATTAGATGCATTTCTCATAAACATAGGTATCGATCTATTTTATATGCAAAACTTACAAACAAGTATAAGTATCTATCGGTTTAATATGAATACACATACATTTAAAATATTTGTAATTGCCAATATAAAACAGGAAGTATTTGTGAAATAAAATATTGTCTGGAAAGTGATTTAACAGTGTATATACTTCAAATTACAAACCAACATATAGGCAAGTATATCTATCTATCAATCTCTCTCTCTCTATATATATATATATATATATATAGAGAGAGAGAGAGAGAGAGAGACTTCAAAAGGACGACGTCAGTGTTACAGTATATGTACAAACTTTATTTGCATATCAGAATTGTTTCGGTACCCTTCAGCTCAGAGTCGGGGCCTGACCCTTTTTCGACATCTCATCATTTATGCGACCTTATATGTGCGAAGATTGATCTAAACGTTTGTTACATACCTAACCCCCCCCCCA
>OZ024740.1:185386214-185433714 GCA_964016885.1 Eledone cirrhosa
GGAAGGTGGACAGTCCATGCTCGGTTTGCCAAATTTGGACGATGTGTCGCCGGCTGGTTTAGCAGGAATCGCGTGCATATTGGCCTTCTATTTAGGGCGTTTGCGCAGTATTTTATGTAAAGATATAGCAATAAATGTCATGCTTACGCTTTCATAGAAATAAATATATATATATATATATATATATGTATATATATATGTATGTATATATATGTGTATAAACACACACATATATATATATATATATATATATATATATATACACCTACATGACAACACGCCTCTGGTCACATTTTTCATTGTGTCACCATTACCTAACTTATGTTGATTACCATGCGGATTAATTTATTGATTACTCTCTCATTGAGTGCTTTGTCACAACCTTCAAAAATCGATTGCTAACATGCTACTCGCAGCTGGCTGCAACATCGGGTATAGTTCTTCTTATTATTATTAATTATTATCATTTATTTAATGATTTCATTTATTAATTAATTAATAAATGAAATCATTATTATTATTATTATGAGCGGTGGTTTGGCAGTATCGGTAGAGAGTCGGACGCCATGCTTTGCAGCATAAAGTTACGGCTCTTTATGATCTGAGTTCAAATCCCGCAGAGGTTAACTTTCTCTTTTATCCTTATGGGGTCGATAAAATAAAGTACAGGTCACGCACTGAAGTCGATTTAATCGACTTTCCCCTCCCCCAAATTGCTGGCCTTGTGTCTATATAAGAAACTATTATTATATGTTTATATATATATATGCGTGTATATGTGTGTGTGTATGTTTGTATATTTAAGAAGCTATACATAAAATAAATATGTTTCAAATAAGTAATCTACAAAAAATTAGATGAGGCTTAGAAAATAAGTAGCTATGGTGTGTACAGACACTGATACACATTCGCTTACAAGCATACTTTCTAATTCTTTTCTAATTCTTTAACTAACATTTTTTCTAATCTTTTCTCTATTCGTCCCACACTCTTTCACTTACACATGCGTATATAATTTATCTTGCATACAGCGCGCAGCGTTCTACTGGAATTAACGATTTCAGCATTCTTCGACTATACTACTCATTCCTTCGAAAGGTGCCGAGCAGTTTTGTTACTATCAGGAAATATACGTGCTCTTATAATACAAACGTTTGTTATCAATCCAGCTACTACCACAAAGCCGGTAGAGGATTAACCGCTGCAATAACACAGAAAATATACAGCTTTAATTATTGCTGGTGATTTGGTATTTGTTTGCTAGTTTAATGTTTCTGTCACAGTTCCATTTCCGAGTCGTGATTCCCTACTTAAATATAGCCCAAATAGTATGACGTTTAGGATCAAACTTTGAGTGAATATAAGAGTTTTAGCGGCCGATGCCGTAGCGAGCAGACACGGACAAATTCTTGAAATTCCAGCCCTTTATCCAACCTCAGTTCCAGAATGTGACAGCTGAAAGGAAAAACAAAACAAAACAAAAAAAAAACCTTGCACAAGCACTGTATACTAGTTATTTTATCGGACTGCAAATCATAAAAGTTAAAGTGAACCTTGATGAAATTTCAACTCAGAACGCAGAAACTCTGAACAAATGAACATCCAACGCTCCAACGTGACACTACAAATTAGACCACCATATATATACATATATATATATATATATATATATATATATATATATATATATATATATATATATATGTTTGTGTGTGTATATATATATACATATGTATATATATATTTGTGTATATATATATATTTGTATATATATATATATATATATATATATATATATATATATATATATATATATATATATATATATATGTATATATATATATATATATATATATATATATATATATAGGAAAGAGTAGGACCCCGACGGCTGAGCTCAAGCCATTTCGACGGCTAATTCTGGACTGACTCTACTAGTATTGAGTACTTTGGTGCGTTATGGTCCACCTGTTTCTTTACCACATTTCCTTCGTTATATATATATGTATATATTTATATATGTATATATATATATATTTATGTGTGTGTGTGTACATATGTGTGTTTATGTATGTATGTATATATATGTATGTGTCCGTTTGTGTGCACGCGTATGCGAGTATCTGTGCGTCTGTGTGAATCGTATTAAACAATGTAACTTTATTCCATAAAGTGTAATATGTACTGTCTTTCTGTGTAAAGATTTATCGATCGACTGATGGACCCATATATTACTACTGTAATCATCTTTCATTTAACCCTAGCCTCGTATCCTTTCTTTCATCGATCTGCACTCATAATTTCCCATTATATATAAATATATATATATATATGGGGGTTGTGTGTTTGTGTATAAATATATACAAATATTTATAAGTTTGAGCCTATAAATATGTACATGTGTACTGAGAAAATAATTTCATGAAATATGAAATAAAATGACTGCATCAAGTTTGTGTGCAGGAAGCATACTTGTAATGTAAGAAAACCTTTATTTCAATAAAGAATAAGACTAATAAAGCATGTAACGTTTTCTATCTATATGTAATACACATGGTGCACCATATGGAAATAATTTAATCATTAATAATCAATGTTTCTTCAGATCTCTCTGTTGATTGTGTTATCGAACTACACAAAACTGGATGCCAAATATGCTGCATGCACTGATCTCTCTGATTCAATCATCGATCTTAGTTTCAACATATTTCCCCCGGGCAACGTCTTGCTTCTCTTGATCCATAAAGGAAGAAAATGCACATCACACACTCATATATATATATATATGTATGTATATATATATATATATATATATATATATATATATATATATATATATATATATATATATATATATATATATATATATATATGTGTGTGTGTGTGTGTATACACCCACACATATACACACGTATATATGTGTCTGTAGAATCTTGAAGTAATTCGGTTAGTGACCACTGTTAAAAATTATACTCAATAAGAATATAGGCATATTCATTTTATTATAGAAATGACTTCTACAAGACTAGGACTGTTTCATTTGTAAGTCATCATCAGGAATTTCTTGATGTAGAATGGTTAAATGTTGAACTTGTGAGACACCGGAATAAAAACCGTCAGTATAATCTGATTGAGATTTATACGAGAGTCGGTTTCATCTAAGTATAAAAGATATGTATTGTTTGCCTATTATCACAAAATAACATATATGTATCAACATAGAAAAAAAAATTACATTCAATAATTTTCTTTCGAAATTTGACGCACAGGTTTCCATATTTAATGGAAATTAACATACTTAAATTGCTTAATATGGAATCAAAGTTTATGTCGTTGTAAATAATGATTGGATTGTTTTTTAAACTCTGTATGTAAATAAATCCAAAAGAATAATTTTTGAGGTTCATGCATTTAGGAAAACTGCAACATTATTGAAAGAATGCTACTTTCTTACACGAATGCCTTAAAGCTAAATATTCAATTAGTTTCTATCTAGAAACGTTAAAAAGTATTCTTATAAATGTTTAAGAGATACCTTGAATATATATTCGCAGGTGGAATATTTTATTCTTTAGGGACACGACTCTTGTTTGAATATGCTTCGACAACTTATGAAACATTTCATTTTTTATATTTTTTTTTTCTAACGGATATCCATCAATTAATTGTATGAAATTGTATGTGTTATTCATTGAATTATGTTTTTGTTTGTTTAATACTTTGTTTTCCTTGTCCTTCTTTTCATCGTTCTAAAGTGTTTTCACTCGATATGCTTTATTTTGTTCTACTCTCATTACTCTCAATTTATTTGTTTTTAAATATATCATCGTTAATATAATATTGAAATATATTGTTTTATAGTATTTTATAAGGAATTATCTTTAGCTAATAATGTCTAACTGTATTTTTCATCGCACATTTATACATTTATTTTTAAACTATACATTGTATAATACACGGTAAAGTTACATAGCGTTTGTGTGAGAAGAGACTTTAATTACATAGTTTTGATTTGCCATTGGCTCTATACTTATATCAGATTTATCTAATATTACCGTCCTTGATAACGTCTAATCTATTTTTTCGATTATATTTATGTTGCGTTGAAAAAGCAATTTACTTTTGAAATCCGTTGTGTTACAGTGTTATTATCTGAAGGTCTTCTGTAAATACCTTTTTGTGCAATACTGTGTCAATAGCCCGAGAGGTAAATGAAACATGAATGTGCGAGATCGATAATTTGAGTGAGAATCAAGTGGTAAACGAAAATAAGTGCTTAGCATAGAATATATATGTAAGATCAAATGATATGGATTTGCTATGGTGTGTCAAAATAGAAATCAGCGCTGCTTTTATCCCAATATATAAGGTTTACCCCCAAGAAATTAATATTGAAAAATGCGATTTATGTTTTGTGGCTGTATGTAATTTTTTTGTGTTATACAAAACGTATCGTTGGGAATAGATAACAATTCAGTTTTCATAGGCATTCATTGTATGCAAAATTGTCTTCAAATCAGCATTATCACAATACCTATTTAGGAATTGACACCTCGGGTGAAAAGAGCTACACTGAATCTAAATTATTGTTCAATATATATATATATATATATATATATATATATATATATATATATATATATATATATATATATATATATATATATATATATGCTAGTCTGACAGATAGAATATTTACAAACAGCCCTACTTGTCTATTGTATGTCAGTGGACAGAGCTAATTCCAAGACGACGAGTGCACCCTTACCAATCCACAATAGTCCCTCTGGGACAGATATGTCTGCAACCAGCATAGATAACACAACAGCTGAATCAGGGCTTTATCCAGCAGTGAATTGAAAAAGTAATTGAATATTGATTCAGTTACATATTTAGCAGGATTCATTGTCATATATTGTACACCTGTTTTATATTTATAAACGTTTGCGAATACTCATTCATATATGCAAAGTTTACTGATAGATATCTCTAAATAGAAAACATATCATTTTTGTTTATATTCTAAATATATGGTAATGTAATTGAGAACATTTCTCTAATTACCATATTTTAAAATTAGATCAACTTATATTGAATGAAGTCGATTTTAATATATTACTACTGATGATTATTTTATCTATTTTAAAAGTTAATAGAGATTCAAACTTAGAAACATTTAACATTGAAAAAACTTAAAGCAAATCAAGCAAAGTATCCATAGTGTTGCTGTTATTACCTGTTTGTATACATTAATGTTATCTAGTACACAGTGTACTTTTAAAACACATGAGAAAGAAAAATTGCTTTCAGTCTGCTATCGATTTATATTAATTGTACGAAAACTGAGTGTTTAAAAATCTTCTGAAAATATGAAATACCACCTAAATAATATACAAATGGCCTGGGCTGAATACTCATAAGATGAGTATATTTCTATATTTGATAATGAGCTTTAGTATTCGATAATCAGTTTCAAGTAATAAATCCATTCATATTTAAAGAACACCCCACACTGTTATACATAGAAAACAATTGTTTTTTTGGTCTCTGAATAAATTTAACTAAATCAAGAAATACAAAATATATATGCTCTATATTTTATTTCAGTTAGCTATTTCCTTTTGCAGTGCATTCCTGAATATAACTATATCATGCTATGGTTGTCTTCAGCTATCGATTTTAGAGGATTTGTTTTGTAATGTGGAGAAAACTTTTATCTCATTATATCATCTTCTGATTATTATACGGATAGTGAGAAGATCTATTACCTATCTGTGTGTATCTTCAGAAATATCAATATACAAATATTTCTGAGACTGAATATGTTCATGCATTGCAGAAATGTAACATGAGGTAGTATGAAATCAATTCCTCTCACTATTAATGCGTTATCATGTAGAAGCATTTCCACAAGTGAAATCTAAGCAATAATTTTACATACGATCTTAATATATTTTTTAAGAAATACAACCTAACAATGAACGCCTATATATAAAGGAATGAGAATTTAAAGAGTGAACAGGACAAACAATCTTGGAGTCGATATGTAACATTCATTTTCTATTCAATCTTTGAATGGTTTTCATACTAAATTAGAATATGAACTTATATATTAACATTCCTTTCAATTAAAGATGAAATTATCGAATTAAATGAATGCTGAATAAATATAATATAGTGAGTACACTGTAAGGAATAGTTAAATTATTGATGAGAAGAAAAATATACCGATCATGACAAACAGTGGTCTTCATTTTGAAGGAAAGATACAATGAAGTCTACAGATACGTACAAAGTGAGCGGAAAACGAAACATGGTTAGCATCTTTCATCTAAACCGGCAAACGGACAGAGTCGTTAGAGCGCCAGAGAGAATGCTTTGCGGTATTCGTTTCGGCTTTCTGTTCTCCGAGTCCAAAAGCCACCAAAGTCAACTTTGACTTTCATTAATTCTAGGTCAATAAAAATGTACCTGCCGATTCTTTCTCTGTGTCTCTTTCTCACATCTATCCTGTCACTCTCTATCTTTCTCTGGAAGAAATCTGCTGGATTCTATCCTGAAGGGTGATGCGCTCTGCCAGATTTAAAACTGCTCAAGAAACGCCTTATATCAAACGTGTCCCTCTGGAGTTACGGGACGGAATAAAATATGTATTTCTTCTATTAAATTTGCCTGTCGTCGATTAGCAAAGGAAAGGCGGAGAATTCGGAGAATAACTAGAGGTCGAAAAGAATGCTTTGTATATTCCTTCTGGATCTTTGTTCTCTGCGTTCAAATCCAGTCGAGGTCAACTCATCTTTTAGGCATTCATCCTTTTTAGTTTTAAACCCATTTGTTCTTGCAATATATATATATATATATATATGGTAAGACAACAGATTAACGTTTAAGCAATGAATGGCTGCTTTCACCTTTAACGGTAAGTAGCGATTCGTTGCTTAAACGTTAATATGTTTTTTAATTAAATATTTGCTCTACGGTTTTTATATATATTGAGCCCTCTTCGGATTTTAGTTTTCACCTTTATTATTATTATATAGCGCTAGTATATAATAGAGTATATAGGCACACATCCTCCTGGTTAAGATTTTGGACATATGATAGGTCCGGAGTTTGATTCCTGGATGGGGCTTGTGTATGGTGTTCTTGAACAAAACACTTTAGTTCACATTCCTCCTATATACTCGGTTAAGGGTGAATACCAGCAGTAACTGGGGATTTAAACCTGCGATGGCCTGGCGTCCAGTCCAGGGACAGCTTCGAGATCTTAGTCACTTGACACCGATAATACTGGAATAATCACCGGCCAGATGAGCCTCAATGTTTGTAAAGGTCATTACTATAATAGAGCACGATGTTCGAGTCTCTATATTCCAAAGTTCCTTTACTTTATTTTGCTAATGGACGTCACATGATTATAATCAAAATAGATAATTTTAGAGGTGAATATAAATAGTATCTTTGAAAAAGTTATATACATACGTAAATCCTTGCTTTTTAAACATAATTTAATATACTATATCATTTGTTAAATATAACTTAAGTTAAATCACATGGGATTGTATGTATTTTAATGAGTTTCATTAGCATTTGAAGCAAATGGAAACATACTTTTTTATAATTTATTCAGGCGTTAAAATAACTTTGACAACAAAATAATTTTATTGAAAGCAATCTAACTATCTACGTATCTAACTATCTGTTTGTCTGAATGTCTATTTATATATCTATCTATATATCTGCCTGACTATCTATCTATCTATCTATCTATCTATCGCTGATAGTAGACGTGTGTTACCTCGGCTGCAGCCTTTTGGATTTGTATTACGTTTTTTACTGTGAGTTTGTGTTTCATTTTCAGTGATCGAACCTCCCGCCTGGACTTGCAGACGGGTGGTTATTTTATGTTTACCCCTTTTTGGGGGTAAAAACTAGTTTGAAAAAAAATGTGTATACCAATTTACAATAATGGATACCATACATGAAAACACAACTGCCACGCCCCCCAGGGAAAGTGATAAAGAGGAACAAGTAACTCAACCTACTGAAGCTTCCTTTCTCTCGCTTTCGCATGCGAGTATGGAAGCGGATTTGGCGAACAATTGTAACAACTTGGGTAATAACCCAAACAATGGAAACAGTAAATTGAAAGAATGTATAAATTACACTGACACCAACAACACCAACACAAATAACAAAGAAAATAACACAAACACACACAAAAGCGAAAACAGCAGCAGCAATGTCAAAGAAAACAACATAAATGTGAACTGAAAACACGAAAAAATGGGTGAAAACCTAAAAAAACTGTATCGCAAACAATGACAACCAAAACGCAAACATCCAAGAGAACAAGTACAACAGCAACGAAACAGACACACAAAAAGACACCACTACACGAATATCCTTTGCCCAGGTCGTTAAGGAGACTGAAACTTTCACCCCAGTTGACATCAGTAATGCAACGGAATTGCTAAAAGAGGGGAGAAAACAGGTGAGCTTTGGTGAAAACGGTGAATTCACCATAATCTCCCCTAAGGATATTAAAAGTGACACGGTCCTAAGGACAATTAATTTTAGAACTATATCAAATGCGTCGAAAAAACCAGCTCAATTATCGCATAGCGAAATTGAGCTGGTGTTAAAAGACACGTTGAAGGACATGATTTTTATTGAGAGAGGGAAGTTACATGGGAGTCTGATAATTTTGATGAAGGACCAATTGGTGGCCCCAAAATACTCGGTGTCGCCAATTGTGTCCAAACAGTACACTTTCTTCCCCACCTACATGGGGTAGAAAACTAAACAAATAACAATCTCCGGTATACACCCAAATACAAATATGTGGTGGATACTAGGAGGATACTGGACGACGAAGTTGAACTCCTTGATATAGGCAAAGCCACCAGGGCCACTTTGGCGGTATAGGCATACAGGTTCTGGTTCGAATGAAACCAGAACGTATCGCAAAGATACCCCAAAGAGTGTTCCTAGAAGACTCCCAATTTATGAACATTGCAGTTGAGGGTAGGCGGCCCGCTTGTTACCTCTGTGGAGGCAGAGGTCACCTGAGGGCTGCATGTCCTCAACGAACTAAAAAACCTTTACTGCCATCACCTCCAAAAACAACAACACCACCACCAGCACAACAACAACAACAAACACAAGTAAACACAAAACTGAACACGCCCCCCCCCAAAAAAAAACAACAACTCCACAAACAAACTTACAATCACCACCACCACCACCCCAAAAAACAACAAACACAACAAGTCAACAAAAGCTGAACACGGTCCCATCTAACCCCTCCCCACATAAAACAACTCCAACAACATATACCCCTCCCCTCCAACATGGAAGAGGACCCCTTAACGTCAGAAGACGAGGGGGAACCCTTCCAAAAAATAAAGCGAAAACAAAGAAAACACATGGCACCTGCACAGGGAAAAATAACCCCTCCCCAAAACAAAACAAAAAAATACAGAACAAAACGATACACATACTTCACACAGACACAGCGATACACATACTTCAACACAAAAAATATAAAACTTGTAAACAAAATTGAACAAAACCCTTCGGTTTGCACCGAAGGGCCAAATTTCCCGAGGGACACAAATAACCCCTCTTTAAAAATGATTAAAATAGACATTTATATAGAACTAAAAGACAATTTTCCTGAGGACGTGGCCCCACCCTGTGTAAAACCAATGAATCGAGTCCACTTGAAATATATCCCCACCCCCACCCAGACACCCACACCACACCAAACAGCCCAACCCCACCGCACTCTGATGTCCCCACACCACCACAAACCACCACCCCACCCAACAACACCTCTCCCACCAGATGGAAATTTTGCGGCCTGGTCCCCGGGACGCACAGAGGTAGGTGCCTCCTTTTTCTCTTTTCCACCAACATGGCTGTATTAAGAGTGGCTTGTCTAAATGTGCGTGGCCGAGGCTCATATTGGAAGCAAGCAAAACTTCTAAATGACCTTAGGTCACGCTGTATAAATGTGATGGTCATTTGCGAGGCCCGGTTCAGCAGCGTGCGCCAGCTAGCCCCCACCTTTGACGACTTTAAGATGCCCGCATCTCTATGTCAGCCCGGAGTTGGGGGTGGAGTTGTCGTTCGGCTGCCCGGAGGGTCGACTAGTGGTTTTAGACGTTGGCAGTGGTGAAGGCGGAGCCTTAGGCCTGGCCGCCGCCTACGACCCTTTTGGGTCAGCGCGGCCGGACTTCTTCCAAAGTCTGGAGACTTTTATGGGGACGTCCCACTCCTTGCTTTTAGTGGGGGACTGGAATAGTATCCTAGATGCACGTTGGGACTAGGTAGGGGCATGTCCCGATAGAGGGGGGTGAAACAGCCTCAAGGAGTTAATCGGCCGATTTGACCTGGCCGATAGATATCGACTAGATTTTCCGACTGCGCCAACCTGGACTTGGGCAAACCGCAGCGGATCATCTAGGTCGTATCTAGATATGGTCCTAGTTAGAAATAAGGATAGGGACCTTTTAAGCTGTCCAGAGATGCTTATGGTTGGCTATTCGGATCACATATTAGTGACCTGCATACTCAACCTTGATAGAACCCATAGACAGGAACCCGGTTACTAGAAACTGAACTTGTCCTTACCGGCAAGTAAAGTGTACAGGGACCGGATTAGTACTTTATTTAAGGAGCGGTTGACGGAAGCCATCGTCAACAGCATGTGGTGGGGATCTCTCAAAAGAGAGATTAGAGTAGTTTCAATAGGATTTAGTAAGGAGTTAGCCGCATATAGAAATAGGAAGGAAAGGGAGTTGGTAGATAGTGTTGAAGAGGCAATTAGAAGCGGCGACGTGGCCTGAATGCTAGCGTCGAGAACGGTCTTGGGCCAGTTCTTTGACGCGAAGCACGAAGGCTGCGTTGTACGAAGCAAAATACATGCTCTAGGAAACGAGGGGACCAAAGCTGTTAGCTGGGCCCGCGTGACAGAAGCCAAAAGAGGGATTAAATCCACTATCCGGTCTTTGCGAGACCAGGATGGATGGGTGATCATTGAACCTAAGCAGATGTGTGAGGCCTTTCAAAGGCACTTTTCCCGATTGTTCGGGAGGGGTGGGGGTCGGATGGGGATGTGGACTTCGGTCCATACCTCGACGGCCTGCCGCGTCTTTCGGACGAGGAGGCGAAGTCCTGCGAGGGGCCGATTTCAGCTGCTGAAATAGGGGATGTGCTGAGCCAATGCGAAAAACGCAATTCCTCGGTTCTCGATGGTCTTCTATACAAACTATATCTCGGTATGCCGGACTTGTTCCCCGATCTCATGGAGGTGGTCTACTGCAACTGGCAACAGAACGGGAGAATTCCCTGTTCTGTGACCAAAGGCGTAGTCTCGCTAGTGAGGAAGGACGAGAACAAGGGGGACGAAATAAGTAATTTCAGGCCCATAATTCTGCTAAATGCAGAGTTAAATATTTTGCCCAAGGTTTTAGCAAAGAGGTTGGCGCTTGTCGAGGGCAACTTGGTAGGTGATGCGCAGATATGTGCTATCCAGTCCAGGTCAATCCACGACAACCTCCACCTTATGCGATACATCATAGAGAAGGTTGGGAACGAACCCGGTTTTGGTGGGTCCCTGATCAACTTGGATCAATCTAAGGCGTTCGATAGGGTCGACCATGGTTACCTGGATGCAGTGCTAACCGCGGTAGGTTTCAGACCCGTTATTAGGGGCTGGATCACTGCCATGAACAGCAGCCGCATCTGCTCTAGAGTAGGGGTGAACGGCTACCTCTCGGAGCCGTTCGGAATGACGCGGTCCATCCGACAAGGGTGCCCTCTCTCCTCTCTTCTGTATGTATTGGCCCTCGTGCCACTGATGCGGAAGTTGGATTTGTTGCAGGGCATCCCTTTGGAACCGGGATTGCGGAAAGCGGTGTCGGCCTACGCCGATGACGTAACAGTAATGGTGTCGACCAACTCGGAAATCGTGGTGATCGGCACCTTAGTGGAGGAGTACGAAAGGTTTACAGGGGCTAAGCTGAACCCGGACAAGTCGATCGGTTTGCAACTCGGCATGTGGAGGGGAAAACCGATGCCCTCCGTTAGCGTCGTCGGACGGAGGGTGCGGTGAAATTGCTCGGGGTCTGGTTCGGACCAGACCTCCAGGTGGAGAAGAAGTGGCGTGAGGTAACGAACAGGCTGTTTGTACTGACCCAGAAGTGGGCCGAATGCAAACTATCCCTGAAAGGTCGGGCGGAAGTGACGAACACTTATAAAGCGTCCGTCATCTACTACCGCCTGACCGTCGCGCCTTGCCCAAGGGAAACGCTCACCAAAATGGAGCGGTCACTCTTCCAATTCCTTTGGAAGAAGCGGTCTTCTTTGGTGAGGAGATCCATCTGCTGTCAAACTCTTCGAAAGGAGGGCTGGGGATGCCATGGCTGCTGATGCGTAAACATGCATTAAGGCTACGGCACCTCCAGGTATTCCTCACCGGTCAATTTGTGTGGGCCCCGTTTGTGAGACGAAACTTTTCGAGACTCGTCTCACTCACCGAGTTGCAATGCTGGGTCAAGCAAAGACCGAGAAAACAGGGCGCCTGGCACAACGAGTGTGCCCAGGCGCTCACAGCTCTCTGTCAGGCGGACCCGGCTATCAGTGGAGACCCCACCTCGACATTCTATAGAGGGCTGGTGAACAGCAAGTGCGACGACGCCCTCGGAGAAGCCCTAAACATGGTGGAAGACGAACTGGCCAGCCTGTTCGGTAGGACATTTAGCCCGGGACCCATGGACATCTTCTAGAGATCCCTGACATGGTAGTGCTACCGAGGGGCTCTGCCCATTCGAGAAACGCTCTACAGACACGAGCGCCCGGGTAGGGACCCTTCGAAAAAGATCTGTCCCAGATGCGGGCGCGACGACGAAACAGTCGCGCATGCATTGGTACACTTCCCGGGCGTTGCCGATCTGTGGGGCTATGTCGAACGACTACTGTCACGGGTGGAACCTATCCGGTTGACCACCGAGTCTATTATAACGATCAAGCCGCCTCCCCCATTCAAAAATATAGGAGAAACGGTGTTTCTGTGATTAATAGCCATGGTGAAAGAGGTTGTATGGTGGGCGTGTTTGATAGGGCTGAGGTCGGGCACCTTTCTCTCCGGCCAATAACTGGTCCTTTTCTTCCGATATCATCATTTCGGAAGAAGGATCAGGATGGAGAGAGAGGTGCTACACCCCAGCCAGTTTTATTAAAGTGGATGAAAGTGGCGAGAATGGCCCGTGTAAATCGGCCTTCTCTCTATATCAGCCTGTAGGTGAAAAAGATGGAAGAACAAGGGTGCACCCTCTCTCTGTGCTCCTGAACACTTTTTTCGGGAGTGTGTGCGACCCCGCAAAACGCCTCCTCCCTATTGAGGACTTTATTGTTAATTTTATATTTGTTAATTGTTTTATACCTTCTCTTTTGTGTAAACTCCCCACCCCGCTCTCCTTGTATTTGTTCCCTTCTCTTGTGCCCTCGTGGCAATAAATAAATGTTATCTATCTATCTATCTATCTATCTATCTATCTATCTATCTATCTATCAATCAATCAATATATCTATCTATCTATCTATCTATCTATCTATCTATCTATCTATCTGCCTACATGTCTATTTACTATATGCATGATGATGATGATATATGTGTGTGTGTGTGTTTCCATTAACATTATTACCACTACCATTATTATTATTACTACTATTATTACTATTATTACTACTATTATTATTACTACCAATCGGGCAATGTGATCGGCGGAATCTCCACCTCGGCGTTCTATAGAGGATTAGTGGAGGGGAAGAGCGACGACGTACTTGGGGAAATTCTAGGCCTCAACGAAAATCAACTAGCCAATCTCTTCGGAAGAACTTTCGGGCCGGGGCCTATGGACAACTTCCAGATATCCCTGGCCTGGCAGTGCTACCGAGGAGCCTTGCCAGTTCTGGATAAACTCTACAGGCATGGTGGTGCCGTCAGCCGGGCATGTCCGAGATGCGCGCAGGGCGACGAAACCGTCCTGCACGCACTCGTCCAGTGTCCGAGCATTGCTGACTTGTGGGTTTATGTCGAACACCTGCTGTCACGTGTAGGACGGATCCAGCTATCAGCTGAGTCCATCGTGAGGATTGCCCCGCCCTCTTCCTTTAGCCGGGAAGGGCAGGCAGATTTTATCTGCCTGGTGGCCATGGCGAAAGAGATAGTATGGTGGACACGTTTGAAAGGGCTGAAGACGAGCGCTTACCTCTTCAGTGATGCCCTGATTGACTTTTTCAAATTTCACTTGAAAAGGAAAATCAGGGTAGAGAGGGAAGTGCTCTCTTCCCAGCATTTTGTTGAAAGATGGGTGAGAGAAGCAAGAATGGCCCGAGGTAATTGGCCTACTCTGAGTATGTGTCAGTAAATTAAAGGTGGAAAACTGGGAGAGGGCATTTGCCCTGGTGGTCAGAGTCACTGTGGCCTTTTAATGAGCTTTCTCCACAAATGTCCCTCCGAAGTCTCCCCCCCATTGGGGAATTTTTCATTGTTATTTTTATTACATCGTCTATTTTGTTTTTTTACACGCAGAAATGCCCATTTGTACCGTCCTGTATTGTCCTGTACTGTCCTTAATGTCTACTTTATGTAAACCCTTGTGGTTAATAAAGAAAGTATTATTATTATTACTACTACTATTATTAACATTATTGCTATTATTATTAATTGAACATCTGAAAGATGCCATCGACCTGACAATTATATCGTTAAAAATACACACTTCGGTTAGTTTATATGTTTGACAATGAAACCTGTCTGGATAAATCTGTATATTTTCTGTTTCGTTAAATAATTGAATTAGCTTTTCCACGGCAGCATGATTTTAATACAAATGAAGACCATTCGTGAGATTATTGTTACACAATTGACTTTTTATCAACGAAGGATTGCCATTTATTTGGTGGAATGTTTACGTAGCGGTTTACTTCAAATTATAATTTTCCCAGAATCTTTGTAACATATCCTAGGGATAATCAATACTTCATATTGACAATTGTGATATTAAGTTTGTGGTTGGATCTGCATTGTATTTATGATAATGAGCGAGCAAATATAAAAGTTGGAAAATCTGGAAAATAAAGAAGGAAAAAAATGTGTATTGGGTTTTGTCCCAAGGTTTTATTGATTTGGACTCAGTACTTAGATGAAGAAAGCTGAATAATATGATGCACTGAATGCTGTGTTTGAAAGGCGTTTATAACAAAGATAGTTTACCTATTCTACAATTTAGAGCATCTGTTTTGTGTTACCAGTTACCACCATTAGAAAATAAAATTCTTATCTGTTATACATATCCGTCATGAATATAAAGCTGTCAGTATCTCATCAAATTATACATCTTTCTGGGCGGCTGGGATCTATGCATTATAACGCTAAACCTATCTGTCAGTGGTTGCACATTTATCGTATTAGCGTTACTTAATGACTGGTACAAGTTAACGATTCATACAAACGTGTATTTACGCGAGGTTTTGAGTTAAAATAAATAGGATTTTGAACAATTACACTCACTAGTTGTAAAGGTTATTATCTTTGTTTCTGAATTCGGTGAATGTAGAGATATTCACTTATTTGTTTAGCAACACAACTTTCTTTGATTTGTAGAGAATATATTCACTAGTTAAGAACCTAAAATAAACTTAACCAAACAGAGTTTTCATATTACATTTTGAGCGGATCCCGTTGCGACACCTCCTCAAGAAATGTTATTTCAGTTACACCAACAAGACGTAAGCCTACAATTCCACTTATACGTTATTTCGGATGTCTATGTATTAGTCATTGTTCTAAAACGTAGCATAAATTTACAATAGTTGTAACTATCGTTAGTTTGAAGCACTGCCTTCTCAAAACACACATGCCTTTAGATTGGAAATTGATATAATCCATGTTTCTTTTTATGTAGGTCAGTATAACTATACTTTACGTACTCATAGTTTCTTATGCTACTTAAGGATAAAATAATATTATTGATGTTGCAAGTCTTTTCATATATACAGCTGATTCTGGATAGTTCTTATGTCGCTAATTTAGTATTATGGAACCTGATACAGAGCGCAGTCTATGAAAGGTTACTGATTAATCTGATTAACATTATGCTATCATTTATATGAAATGTTGACATCATTATTATATTACTATATATGAAATATATAGTTATGTATGTCTGCATGTGGGTATGTATGCTAATAGTACGTATGTACGTATGTATGTATATATATGTAAGTATGCATGTATTTATGTATGTATATATGTATGTATGTATGTATGTAGGTAAGTATCTGTAAACCTTGAATGAAAATCTCTTTTCTTAGAAGAAATATAATCGCATTTTTAAAGTTTCCATTGTAAGCTTTTATAAACTTATAGCACAAATGATTATATATATTGATTTGTTAAAGCTAAATATTTCGTATATATATATATATATATTGTTATAACAATATTTGTTTCGACACACGATTTCATATCAAAAACCTCGCAAAACTATATATATATATATTCGAGCGATTATTGTTTTCGACACTGCTTTGTTTATTTGAAGTTATGAATGTTGCTTAGTACCAATCTCCAGACGTGATGATTATTTATAAATCAATCGAACACATCTATTTATACAATACAGATAGCGTTAGTTTCATTATCAATGTTGTCGCAATACATCAAAAACATCTTTGATTTCACTTGTGGCATCGTTATTGGAATGACGACTCTTAATTGCTCTAAATTCGTTTCCTTAAGTGTAAAAGGTTAACACACTACTATTATTATATTAGGACATGTAAAAGTCAATACCATAGAAAAACAACAACCATCTCATCCAGTTAAGACATAGCATTTCGGATACAAAGTTTGGTGGTAATCGTTCGAGTTCCTTGCACTATGAAGTCGAATTTCGTCTAGGTAACCTTTGTCTTTCTTCCTTTCAAAGTCGATAAAAAAATACAAGTTTAGTACTGGGGTCGATTTCCCCAAAATATCACTTTCTCATTTCCTTTCTCTCTTTTTCTCTCCTTCTCTGGAAAAATTAGGCTGTGATCAGAAATGAGGAAAAGATAGGCTTGGTCAGGTTGAAATATGCACAAAATGGCTGCATGTCAATATGCCACCATTACAACTCCATCAGGAGTTATGGGTTCATAGATAAATAGAACATAGTTTGAGGTACATTATATCTGCAATCACAAATGAAAATATATAACTAGAACGTCTTTGATAATATGTATGGAAGTTCAAATGACAAAAAGTTCTCTAGAGTTATGTATTGAGTTTAGCTATTTGCATTTTCAGGAACTCCTACGTGAGCTTTATGTACGTCAATACAGCTTCTGAACATTCTTGTAATTGCTCAGGTTTGTACTTAAAATTAGATATTAACATTTTAGTTTTGGAAACAGTTATCCCCATTCGTGATCTATTCATCGATTTCAATTACTGTCAAAAATCACGGAAACACTCTAACCTCACAGACGTGCTAGCATCTTCCGTACAACGTTTACACTAGTGCCGTCTCTGCTTCTTGCTGCTATTCGTAACACATATTGTTAAATCACTGAAATATCACCCTGAAAATGACTACCAGGTGTCACGTCGTAAAAGCGTAGACTATCTACAAATGTTTAAGAGATGCGTAACCGCGTCCATCAGATGGGTTTAGAAGGGCATGCGAAGGTAAACGCATTTTTTACAGACCAGTCTTCAGAAACTGGAGACTGTTGAAGCATTGAAGTGCTATAGCTTAAAACGATAGGATATATTGATCTTCACGCCACCCGAACCTCACTAGTTAAGACTCTACCATCGTTAAATATTGATATTTTAAGTATATATTTATATTATTTCCGAACAAAATGACAGAAACATAAATAACTTTCTTGCATGATTTAATTAAATGTAGTTTAATGAGCTCATAGTATGAGATTATTAGAGCTCCGTGAAACATTTAAACAGTCTTTTCAGTGTTTACTCTATGAAACCATTGGCTGTTTATTAAGTAGAATTTTCACTGCCAATACTGCAAATGTACCGCTACCATTATACTAGCTACTACTAATAATGATGATAAAATTCCTTGGAAACTAATTATCTGCTTAAGATCGATTAAAATATCAAAAATCAGTATTCTGTAACGTAAATCTTCTCTGCAATAAATCCAATTTATTAGAAGCAAGGGATTCAGCTGTTACCAGAATCAAATTAATTTAACCACTAAAGATTGTGTAAAGCGAATACTTTGCTAACGCTTGCGTTGCATCATAAATTAGCCAAATACAACTAAGAAGTAATACTATAGGCGTACATATCAGCTACAACTGTTCTATAAAACAAGATAAAATAACAGATTTCAAAACGCTGGTATTTATTTCAGTTCAACTTTAGACATTATACTACAAATAAAGAATTTCTTTCAGTTATAATTAGATTGATAGTATTAATCTCATCTCGCTTGCTTTTTTTTATATTTTATGTCTATTATCTGTTTAATGTTTATGCTTTGTTCAAAAACATTATACGCACCGTGTAATCCATGAAACGAAAATTGTTTCGGACAAAATAATGAAAAACAAAAATAAATAAAGCATCCTCAACAGACACGTCTGATACACTAGATCAATCAGTTCATAAAATTGTAGTATACACAGGGAAATGTATGCTACTTGAAACCTAGCATCACAAAATGTTCATACTATTTATTCCGGAGAACTTTGTATGTTTATGTTGTCTGGTAAATTGGAATTTTGCATTATATAGTTCTATTAATTTCTTGCATCATAAAATGTTCCACATTGATACTTTGACATGTGATTGAATTTCATAGGAAACAGGTGATTGTGCTTCCATAGCGTCAAATCTCTTCTAAATTGTTTAACATCATCGACAGTAACATTTTTATTCAAATTTGAAAACCATCAGTGGCTAGTACAATGGTGATCACCTTATGCCACGTTTCAGATAATGGTTAATACACTACTTTAATATTATAAATCACTGGTCCAAATAATTCCTTTCATCGTTTAAGTTATAACCTTAAAATCATCGGTCACCACCGAAATACAAAATAAATTCGCTGATAATCGAAATGAATGGAAGTTTCTCCTTTACCACTTACTTCTCTACATAGTATTGGTGATTGATCTGATTGTATTTTTGACGGCAATATTATATATATTCAATAAATGAATAAACAAACACAACCTAGTGCGTGATACAGACAGATAATACAGATTTGTCCTTTTATTGATAGCCGCACTGATTAATCAATAGATTACGTACTGGTAGGATAGTCTCAGAAGCTTACACATGTAATAGATCACTAAACGAACCATGTTTTTTTTATACTTTATTATACCAATTTATCATTAAGTAGTAAAGCGATTCTACAATATAATTTTTTTCTTGACACATTACTTCCACGTGAGCGTATTCTGTTTTCTTTGTTATAATAAAGAAAATAGAATGCAGTTACTTTATATCGAATTAAATCATTTGCTTTCGTTTTGCAGACAGAAAAAATGTTTAAATATTTACAATTTATAAATGAGGTTATGTTACTGGAATGGTTTTGTCTTACATATGCTAGTCTTATTCAATTTGGGTATATAAATAAACTGTACTTATTCGCTACACTATCTTCATTCGCAAACACATTCATAAATGTGTCTACTTACTCAAATGCGTATAAAGAGTCATTTCGTAAATGATAGTTTGTAAAGAAAAGGTAGACACATTTTATTCTCATTTGAAACAGTTTCAGTTTTTTTCAGATTCTAAAGCTCATGAATCAAACAATATCTGTTCAACATATTAGAGATGATAGAGCTTAAAGACACACGCACACACACCACACACACACACACACACACACACACACACACACACACACACACATATATATATATATATATATATATATATATATATATATATATATATATATGTGTGTGTGTGTGTGTGTGTGTGTGTGTGTGTGTGTGTGTTGAAATATGCATATATACAGATACGCACATGTGAGAAAACGTGTAAAATAATACGGATTTTGTAAATAAATAATTTGAAACACATGAAACACATGAAATAATGGCTGTAACTTCACATATAAGCGTGTTTGTACTAAATGAGTATGAATATTAACACTCGCATTTTAAACATAGTTGGGAAATCTAATTAGTATGAGCGTGCATTTGTGATATTAATAGCTTTGGTTCCAAACGTTCACCTTATGAAATACAGGTATTTATAGTGACAAAACAATAACACTTCACGTTACAACAAGCCATGTATGATATAGTTGTATATATTAGTTCGTCACATAATTTAAAAAAATTAAATAGAAAGAGAAATGTTTAATTGTTAATTTTATTTTATTGTTTATCTACCATTCAAAGAGCCGATTTATGATTTGAGAGAAAAATTTGTCTGCAGTTTCTAGGATATACTGGTCGTACTGGAAAATGACTTATGACATCAAGTTAACATAGAGCATTTCAATATTACTTTTCCGATACTCCACTTTTGTTTGAATGTGCTTCTCTTTAACATTTGACAAAGGCCCGGATACATTCCTACTGAATATGTCATAATTATGTAGACTTTGAAAGGGCAACATCTAAATAGATGTAGAACTGTCAGAGTTGCTGGTGGTTAATGTCAAGTGTATAGTGACAATTGGTTTTCTCACTACAACTCAATATACTCGTATATAATTATAGTTTGGTACGACTCCAAAAGTGTTTTGCATAATTGTTCGTTGTGTTTTGATATTAAAACGCTTCGTTGATTAGCTTGAGTAAATCTTTTCAGCTATTTGATTCAAATTATTGATTTTATTCCCCTCTCACTAATTTTTTTTTTTTTTCAAAAGGTATACATTTCTAATGAAAGTTCTTTACAAACTTTGTTGTAGTGTTGTGAATATCTGTTTATAAATTCGATACATTATTTTTGCCATTCTATTCCCAATAGAGTCATTTCAAAACATCTTGTTTTCTATTTCGACTACGTGTAGATATGTTTTATGATAATATAGTTCATATATTCTTTTCTATATCTTGATAGATTTTTATATTATTTGTTTGAAAGATTTCTGATAGTTCTTTTCAAAACATTCACTGAATTTCTAAAATTAGGAATCATATCAGTTATTCATGCTGAACTGTTATTAGCCGAATAGGTAATGTTCGTATTATATCGATTGAAAATAGGGCGGTGCATTGGCTGCATCCGTGGTCTGTTGAATTATATGCTTCGTGGCATAGTTACATCCCATTATATTCTGATTTCAAGTCCTGCCGATGTGAGCTTTACATTTAATCCTTACGTGGCCGATAAAATAAAGTACCAGTACTTGAGCTAATAAACAAACGTCTATATTGATGTTGTTGATGTCTTTCACCGGATAACTTATAATTGAGAATACCTATGATCAAAAGTATTCCAGGTATAACTGCCATGTCATTTACCCGACGTTTAATTTGCTAAAACCATAACATACAACCATAACATACAAACATAACATACAACCATAACATACATGGTTTAAAAAGGAAGGCTACATTAAAATAGTTTCGTAGATATACATAAAAAAAGTAAGATTATCAATGCTGAAACGGCTTCGATAATTGCTGATCCGGGGTTAAATAACAGCATATATAATTGCATTGGTGTACAATATTAAAGCGGGATTTTGTTTCTTTTTACAGCTATTGATATTACAAATACATTGAAATTACAAATTAATAATACAATATGCATCTTGAAATTAGTATTTCAATTAATAATATATATTCATTTAAACATTTTGTTATTTCCCTAAAATATATGTTGTGCCTGTTCTTTATTAGAGCCAGATCTGTATAGTCCAGACATTTACTGCAAGTAATATTCTCTGCAAAAAAAAAGATAGGAAATTAGTTCGGAATTCTAGTTGAAATTTTTCACTTTTCCATTGCTTTCTCTGGTTTCAGTAATGAATCATATATCTCAGCTCCATAAAAATGGGTGTTACTGCGAGCCATATTCATTGACTACTAATTTACCCAATTCAACCATTTCTCACATTGATAAGTATTTAACAATTGTAAATATACTGGCCTATGTCAGATAATATGTAACCTTCTAAATATCCTACTATGAAAAGCTTATGCCTATCAAATGGCCAATACTAATAAAACTGTAAGTATAGGGGAGGAAATTACAAGCTAGATTCGATTCCCATTTGAAGACATATTTTCAGGTTGGCCATTATTTCTCCCGTGAAGTGTATCAATATCGTAAATCCTTATTGGTTAGGTATCTATTCTAAATAAAATATCTGTTCAAATATAATAAGACTGTAGCAGGCTATTTAAATTAGCTAAATTTGATTGAATTTTAGCTGTTGTATATCAATAGTATTTAGATAGAAATTACCGTCACAATCTCGTATTTCATAACTCAAGCTCAATATGAGAAATCAATTCTTAATACAGAAATCCTTGTCGATCAGGTTATAAAATATGTCTTTTTTAAAGGAATTTAAGCAGTACAACATAACAATATCACTCACAGTTATGACGCATAAAGAAGAGGTTGTGTACTAAGTGATCTCGAGAATGAAATTGCTTCCGATAATGAAGATTGCGTATTTAACTGGATTCCTTCTCACGCGTTAATATAGTCAGGAATGCTTTAGGAAGAAACTGATATTATAGCATGCTTTAGCTTCGAAAGAAAGGAGTGACCCAGTGTGTTCAGTTAATGATAATCGATATTTATTTCCGATTTCTGTCCGCGTAATTTTCTATTGCCTGTTAAGCAGCAGGGGATAATTGCAAAATAGAATTAGATGGAGGAACCAAACTTCTTGATGATTTAAAACTTAAAGTATATTTCTAACAACCCTGAGGAGATAGGATTGATAGTAGACTATACATTCTGTAAAATAAATTCTTTGTTATTCATGCCTTATCAACACGAGCGAAAGTATATAGTTTCAACGAAGAATTGAAGCACACTTATACATCTATCTTGACATTTTAGATTAAGAAAATCTTGCTTTGGCTTTGATTAGGTACAGAGTACTATATATATGAGGGGGTGTTGAGAGTCATTGATTGTATGTAACTCATTGAGGATTATTTAATATCAATTGGATATCACCTGAAATAAAAGGGATTTCGCATGAAATCAACAGAACGTAACACAACATAAAATAACAGTAATATTACACTTAGTGCTATTAGCAGGATAATTGTTTGCAGCATTATGGCAAATGGCTGTAACCTGGTATGAAACTGATATACCATGTGACTGCGAGGCCCTAACATAACATCAAAGGGATTTGAAAAGAAATCAAATAAACCTTGCCAGAGATTGTAACCTGAAATCAAAAGAAGGAAATGTTAAACATACATTTATTTACCCACAAGTCTCCAATAATTATAGGATGTTTACAATCGTTGATATTTCTAAGAAGTTGAGAGAAACATTATTTTCTCAGAGAATAATGCTTTCTTTATTAATCACTAGGGTTACTCTCACAGAGAATAATGCTAACATTTATTTAGGTAGCTATATATTCTACAAACGTAGTATTTTAAATCCATTCTTAATAATTGTAAAAAAAAAAGCAATTAAAACTAAGTAGTAGCAGGAAACGATAAACAAGATCCTATCCCTCATTCGCTTACCGAGTGGTTGGAACTCGTCAAATTGGAGCAAAGTAAAGAAATGTTTCCATTGTTCTTTCTATTGCTGATAGTATCTCCAGGTCGCAACTCCTGACAGGAGGAGCAATGTTAAATATAATGTCCTGTCCAAGAATATAACGCATCACCCGGTCCGCGAACTGAACCCTCAACCTCATGATTTCGAATCTATTTCCCTAGCAACTAAGCCACGTGTATGAATGTCCGTTATTTCTAAATGGTGTGAGTTAACCAAATTAATGAGAAATTAATGCATTCCGAATGAGTTTCTTTACATAAACAGTGAAATACCAGACAAATGTGCCATTGAAGAACGTCTTCCATTAACAATTATTTTCACATTTACTATATAAATACTGATGATTTGAAATTATTAATTAACCTTGAATATTTACATGGCACCACACGCAACCATGTTTCGAGGAATTATCTCAATAGTGCATTATGCATTTCCCTTGAATAAGTCGAAAGTATTGATGTGTTTAGTAATGTAATGAATGCCTGATTAGCGATAAAGCTTTTTTAATTCAGATGACGTAGCGTAAATAAGAGGAATTTAATTGGTTGTTTGTTCTGGGTGATGAAATTTTATATTTAATTATTTCATTGAATTTGCATTATTCCCGTTCATTGTGAGTGAACATTGAATGTATATACAGGAAATGTACCTTATAATTTGCACATGTTCTACACTGCTTTGAAATCAAAATCATTTAAAAACCAACTTTGAATGATCTATCACTTGACTGTATATTTTACGTACTCTAACGAGATTATTTGTTCGTGTTTATAAGCCGGCATATTGTTAAGCCCTTTTTCGTTCTGAGTTCAGATCTCTCCGAGTTTATCTTTGCCTTTCATCTCTACAGGGTTGATATAATAAAGTACCAGTAACGCACTTGGGTTGATTTAATCGACTTCCCCCTCCCGCAAAATATGCGGATTGCTTTGTGCCTAAAGCAAAACTAATATTTTGTATCTATTTTTCAAAGTTTATTTAAACAATAAATATGTCTAAGGAATCTGGAATTGTTTTTTGTGAAATCGGAAAAGCTTGAAGATCTGAAAATGGATTTATCAAAATTAGCGGAAATGTTCTGATAAAAGTTATGACGGGAACATGTGATATGATATGACCCCCAATATGATATGACCCCACATATGAAATGGCCCCCAATATCATTATAAATAAATATATCAATTGATAGAAAGAATAATTAATGTAACTATGCTGTTTCCTTTGTCGTTGTGAAATTGTTAATACTTATGATATTCAGTAAATATATTAATCTAAACATCTAGATTAACTATAATTAATAAATCTATTTCTAAGACCCAGTCTGAATGATAGATATTGAACTCTATTTGCCTAATAATTTTAATAGGATTGTCGAGGAACAGGGTATTTCTCGATTACTAGTATATCTGAAAATCTGGTAAAATTGAAAGTTTTAATAGAAAAACTTTTGGTGTTTTAGGGGATCGATATATCTATGAAAATAAGAAAAACACTAGATTAAATTTCAGTTTTATCGATAATCCAATCTGTTCCGGCTCTTTAATTAGTAATCATTAAAACACTGTAGACGTCCTATAATTCCAGCTTTCATATAATCAATAATATAAAAATGAAATTGCGTTTAGTATTTCAAAAATGACTTCAAAATATGAAATCACCGGTGGGGAAATAAAACACATTATCGGAAAATATTTACGACGTGTATTTAAAAAAAAAATATAATGTTAAACCCATACTTGTACGGGTGCCCACATATCTGAGTTATCGTGTAAGTTCTTTGTTTTCCCTGTAAAAACTCACAAAAATATATTATAGCATAAATTATACTTTTCAAATAAATGCAAGGAATAGCTACAATCAATAATCGCACGACAAACTAAATTTGAAGCGTCCTTATTTTGACACATAAATTACAAACTGATTGTGCTTAGTAAGGCCAATAATTGATATTTACAGTGCGTTGTATCTAGTTGATACTGATTGTCGTCCTATATTTTCATATTCTCTACTATTTAATAACTGATTTTGACGTTTACAAAACGAAGGCCAACATAATAATGATAATAATGACTAACGAGGGATACTTTTATGAGGTTATATAACAGAATATCTTCTCCAAAATGAGTATGAAAATTGTTTAAAGACAATAAAATTATTTAAAGACAGAAAACTTAAATAAGAACAAAGTTTCATATTATTTCAAGGGATGCGAAATAGCAATTATGAGTATCATATCTCTCTCGTGATCTAATTGAAGTGAAATTATTTTAAGATATTAGCAATCTATTGTAGAAACTCCTCAGGTGAAGGTGGCCGAACAGAAATGAGTTTAATTTAGATGTTACGCCTTAACCATTCGCAAAATTAGTTGCTGTTGATTATTCGCAAAACTATCCCCGATTTAGTAGAGGTTTATTTGCCAGAATCATGTACGTTTTATATAATTGATCGAATTCGGTTGAAACATGCGGAGTGTGAAATCAGTACGCAGATTATATGACAATATATGTTGTAAATCATTTATTACTTTGTTCTATTAATTCTGTCTTTTCAGTCCAGCAACAACAGTAAAGAAGTGTGCGTACATCATCTACTGATTGAGTTATTTAATTAAAGATATTGATTGAACAGTCGCTAGTTATAATTTGGTAAAGATAGTCACAAAGTGGAATAGGCTTCTATTACATGTAGGAGAGTAAAATGAGAAGAAGGCAGAGCCAAAAGCAGCAGGGAAGCTTGTAGCGTTATATAGCATTCCAGTCAATGAAGCCAGTAGAAGAATAAAACAAGTGTATATATATATATATATATATATATATATATATATATATATATATATATATATATATATATAGAGAGAGAGAGAGAGAGAGAGAGAGAGAGAGAGAGAGAGAGAGAGAGAGAGAGATAAATGTGTGTGTGTGTGTGTTTAATCATTAACTACCTTCTTCTGATATTTGTTCACCGACTAGCACTAACAGCTAGTCGGAGAGGAAATGACTGCAGAAATGGCACACTGGCTGGGGTTGTCGGTAATGCAGCATGATGTCACCAATATGAAGCATTTGACCATAATAAAACCATAAACAACTTTAACATCTTCATCAGATTGCGAGACGTTACATACAAACACACATACACACTCTCAATATCTCCCTCTCTCACACACACAAATATATATATATATATATATATATATATATATATATATCAGCACACACCTGCATATGCATGTCCAAGAGAAAGTGCTCTCAGAGGATGACCAATAACCAGAACTGCATTGCGATTTATTGTAAAATGTACTTATCAATTTAGATTTCTATACCTGTATAGTCTATGAGATTGTAGAGAGTTTACAGTCGAGATTTATGTTTCATAATTCAACATCTATTCTTTTTCATACTGTGATATTTAATAACCATTGTGACTGAACAATCCATTTATGTTTGAAATATACAATTGCATAGAATTGAGTTAGAATATATTGACAGCAGTGGAGGAGAAATTTGCTGAATTAAAAACATCAGTAAGTTGGTCATTCTTCAAGTAAAACAGAAATTACATAACATGTAAAAATGCCATAGAGGTATTTTTAATTCTAGCATACGTCTATTCACTGTCGTTTACTATGATACGCTTTATACACATTTTTCTCTAATGTGCATGAAATGTGTTTCATATGGATTTGAGATGAGGGGTCAAATGCATTATTTCATGCATTTCTAAAGGAAGACTGAAACATGTATATAATAGAAGCATCACTGCTGTTTTGTTACCATCTCCACCTTCATATAGCTCTTGTTGTGAAGAACTAAATAACGTATCTTTACACGATTTTCTATTTTACTACTCACAAATACATTGGGATCAACTGGGGAGAAATCTGAAATTATGTGATAGACATATTACTGAATACAAATACGACCACTTACTTGAAATAGAAATTGAAATTGAGCCCCAATTATGACTTGTTCAAAGCTCAATTCTTGCTCAGTGAAATTCAACACAGTGTTTTAAGATAGAATGAATACATACTTTTCAAGTTTCGCTGTTAACTATACAAGTGAGCTAACACGAGAATTATTCATCAATTCCTTAATACATAACTAAGAAACAGCGTAAGACGAAATGCGGAAAGATATGAATATATAAGCAGTTACTTCGTTCATTTTTCCATTAGCTTAATTTGATTCAGATGAAAACATACTACAGGTACCCTTACTTAATAGCACCTAGGATTGAGGTGGCTGAATAATTCCAGTATATTATTCTATTGAATATTTTAAAGTCGTGTTTCCTCTAGAATATGGAATTCCTTTCCTTCATTATGTTAAATCTTGAAGAGATAATGCGTTGATATCAGATATTTTATTATTAGCGTTTGTAATTAGAAAATAAGTAGAAAATGTAGTTTCTATAAGATGAATAGTAATTATGGTTGCAAATGCAAACTTTATTCTAAACAAAATACAAAATAAACAATTCAGTACAAGAACATATTCCTATAGTTATCTGAAATACATTTATTTTTGTTTCTTTGCTTAAAATATTTAACTAACCTAAAATTCAGGGCTACAGTTGCAACACTTCGTAGCTAAATACATTTACACATGTTAAATTGATAAGGTTTTCGCCACAATAACTGACAGCTTCAAGCATGCCAAAATGAATAAAGGGTTATTCCAAAATGTTTGTACTTTCATAAGCTGCTGCCTTTTGCTAAAAATGTTTTCATTTCTGCTAAAAATAAAATAATTAATAAAAGAAATTGTTATGAGCTTCGATTCAAAAGCCACAAGACAACGAATATAGGTTCTATATCTTTCTTTTGATATACAATTTCTAACGAATTCCTGCATTGTTATAGAGGATTAATTTGTCGAATACAAATTAATCAATTGGATATTTCCCAACGTATGTCAGTAATTCTACACAATAGATACAAGATCAAAGGACAACATAAGTTAAAATATTCAATCTTCAAAGCAATAGCAGACCGGCTCATGTATTTCTCATCCTATATGTTTTCACATCTCACTAAAAAAGCATCTGTATGAAAAAAATATATATAAAAGAATAAACATAGTTTCGTATTGTGTAGTGATTGTATGTATTATTCTTATAGATATCGCCAGGCGCTTTAAACTCAAGATAACCATATATACCTTATCCAGCGAATAAAACAAAATTCCGATAATATATTATTACTTTGCAGCTGCAGAGTATCTAAAGGTCTTCATAGCCTATGAACAATAACAGTTGTATAGCAGCTTGTGTTAATGGGATATTTTAGAAGTTGTCTTATGTTACAGTGGAAATGTTCAAATCTACATATATCTATAAGACAATCTCTATATAAATCACAAGCAATATTTTATCTAGTGATTTGAGAAAGATAACATGAACTGATATCTCTCTAGTATTGAAGTATCTCAGCACAGGATTACATGATAATGAAGAATCTTCTAAATATACGGTACGTTACTACTTTCGGCTATGATATATCCTTTTCAATGGTACCTATTAGGCACTGATATTTTGTGTTAAACACCATATTGACTCGAACAGCTACACATTTCAATTAGAAAAGCTCAAAGGTCAATAAAAGAAACGTCTGAAATATAAGTTGCTTCTCTTTTAACCAAATAGGAATTTTCTAACATCCCCTTAAAAAATGTGATTGAGCTAAAATGAAAAGAAAAAAATCGTTATCTTTTTCTTTCGCTCTGCCATATCAATTTTAGCTGTTTGCCGCTTGCGGTTGAGGTTTCGTATTGGAAAATTGTATTTACTTATTAGATGGGAACTAACACTAAAAATCACTAAATATGCTTCACTGGTATAGATAGATATCTATTGTTGTTACTTTTTTTTTAACAGAATATTTTTTATCGAAATTTCGACAGGAGACATGGTGTCTGTTACTTTAGATATCAGACTTCACTTAAATGTTGAAATCAATCAGGAAGTGTAAAAGAAATCGTCGTAAGCCAAAATATAAACGAAATATTGATTTCTTCTAGTGTTATCGTAATCGTGCTTATGCGTGTATTATAGAAGTATGCATGAATAACTCTTAACTATTTTTCTTCTTCAGCTTAGCCATTTTATGTATAAGTATATATTTGGTGTTGGTGCCAATTTTGAAACAAATAGAAATGTATTTCTAGAAAGGAAATCTCGGAAATAAATAATGGTTTGCGTTTCAGAATTACGATTGTCTTTCTGAAATGAAACGCTTCTGGGTATCAACTGTTTGGAATAATCATGTTGAGCAATATTAACTGATTGGTAGCTTTAAGACAGAAAAAAAGAAACTTGTAGAATGAGTAATGAAAATGGGATATTATTGTACATATTATTGTTCTTAAATAAAAACTTAATTTAACATTGAGAAACATTTGTTATTTTTATAGTTACAACCGCACACACAGCAGGTGTGTATATATATATATATATAACGAAGGAGTTGTGGTAAGGAACCAGGTGAACCATAACGCACCAGAGTACTCAATACTTAGGGTAGTAGAGTGGGTAATAGGAAATTGTTCAAGACCCCGACGGCAGAGCTCAAGCCGTTTCGACGGCTATACCTGGACTAAAGTAGATTTTTAGCGTGGTAATAAATAGCCGAACTTTTCATGGGGGTAATTCCTTATATGGGAAGATTGTAATTGTCAAAAGGATTGGTCAAACTGTCTTGTAAACACAATTAAATCTGTCATGGCGGTGGGTGGGAGGTGGGGAGGGGGGCTGAACTGGCCTGTAGAACAATGAGGGAGTGGTGGAGCCGGTCAAGCGCTGAAAGTGAATTTTATACAGCATATTCTAAGGAGTGTGGATGAAATTAGGCTATCTATAAAGCAGGCGAAAACAGAATTCTGGAATTATCTGAGAGTGGGAAGTTATAAAATTAAAAAGTTAATAAATTGAAATAAACAAATTTAAAAATAATAAATAAAAATAATATTAAAAAATAAAATAATAAAAAATAATTGTTTCTACTTTTGGCACAAGGCCAGCAAATATCCCAGTGTATTACTGGTACTTTATTTTATCGACCCAGTAAGGATGAAAGGCAAAGTTAACCTTGGCAGGATTTGAACTCAGACCATAAAGGGACGTAACTCTTTGCTGCAAAGCATGGTGTCCGGCCCTCTACCGATACTGCCAATCAACAAAAGAAAACTAGAATCTAAAGCAGCTGCTATATTTTTAGCTAGTATTACGTTTTCGGCCAATGCTGTATAGAATCTAATGGGGTGGGGTACTGATGCTACAAAAGTACGATGGGCTGCCTCAGGGTAAGCGAAAGAGGAAAAAGGAAAAGGAATAGGAGAGGGAGTGGAAGGAAGTGAGAAGAGATAAAGAGAAAAAAGAAAAAAAAGTACATCTACCTATGTATGCTGGGGTTTCCCCTAACGTGTTCGGCAAGTGGGGAAAAGAAGGATGTTACAGCCATTGTCTACCCACCTGGGTCATGAGGGGGTTTACATGCGGTTACGAGATCGTCTTTTTTGTTTTGGAGTAGGTCCTTCGTAAACAGCATGTGTATTGTTTCCTCCAAACATACGTTACACGGACGGCGTACTCCCGTGTAGGAGTTAGCCCAGGAAAGTAAGCTGTAATGATCAAGAGAAAGCGATAGGAATCTAGGGGTGTGATAATGGACGGGTTATTAGAGAAATTGGGTAGGTGAGTTAGGAGGGTAATAGGATCGAAGGCGGTGAATCAAACTTTGTTCAGTCCTGGTGCGCGAGGATTGTGATCCGTGATGTAAAAGGACACCCAGTTAAATATATATATATATATATATATATATATATACACACATGTGCGCGCGCGCGTGTATGTGTGTGTGTGTGTGTGCGTGTGTGTGTGACATTGTGACATTGTGAAAAGAGATTTGAAATAAATTCGCATTGCAAAATATATAAATTGTAAAATATATTGTAATCAAACGAAGTATATTTGTATACGGTATTCATGAACGATTTCTTTATCGGAATATATTTTTCTCTTAAATAGAATAGTTTACCACATTTACTCGCACAATGATATATATATATATATATATCTTCTCATATCTAATAATGGTTTCTTATTTAGGATCAAGCTCAATAATGGGGGGGGGGGGGGGGGGGGGGCGGTCGATTAGATCGACTCCAGTGCATTACTGTTGCTTTATTTTATCTAATCCCTAAATATAAAAGACAAAGCTAACCTTAAGAGAATTTGAACTCAGATCGTAAAGGGCCGTAATTCAATGCCACCAAGCTTGATGTCTGAAGCTCTACCGATACTGCCAATCCACTACACTCATTTACCCAATAATAAACCCCTGAATTCGAATACAGTGGTGTTAATGCATTACAACTAAAGTATAACAAGTAGGGCAATGGTGCAAATTCGACTTTGTTATATTCAACCGCAGATCAAATGAATCATCATCACGTCGTCATATTATTTTCATATCAGTCTACATTAATTCATATGGGATACATAATCCGTTTAAGGTAAACTAGGGATACACTATGTCCTTTACACCACCGTATTGGGTAGTACAGTTTGTTGGCTAGAAATTTCAACCTTAAAGAAGGGAATCTGCAGAGGAAATTTGATATATTTTTCTAGTCTTAGTTAGTGATACTAACGTTTTACCTGGGGCATATTGAACTATACCAACTGAGAATCAAGTATCCTTGAATTCAGAACCTTCAGTTTTAATAATTCCCTAGCTCTACATTATTATTATCACAGAAGGGAAATGCTGTTCCTTAATGGTAATGGAGGCAGAGTCCTCAAGCATTACTTCCAGCGGGTCCTGTCAGCAACAACTGTCTCCAACAGATCCGGCTGCATCCTCAAGTGAGACCAGCCAAGATCACGGTTTTTGTCCAATCATCTTGTACAGGTTCTACCTCCGGGTCACCTGCAACTTGCTTTTGCACATAATATCTGTTCAGGGATTCTTTCCTGAGACATTCTAACCACATGCCTATAGTATCGGAGCGGTGATCTCCCATTTCGAAGAAATAGCGACTCTACCTGGAATGATTCTCTGATTGTTCAGGGCAATTAAATCGACTATAGTACTTGTTTAATACTTTATCACTTTCAGCAAGTCTTGAAGGATAAAAGCTGAAGTTGATATCGGTGGTGGCTGAAATATCAGCTTGAACAACTGTGAATGGACACCGGAAACAATTTATTCAAATAAGTTAAATGTGTATGCAAAATTTGTAAATATGAAACGCTTTATGTCGATTGAATATTTCAACTTTAAGAACGGATTTATTAGAACAATTTGATATTAGTGTACTTCATTATAATTGCTGAAGCCAAACTCACTAATGATGCGGCTGCACTAAATTATATGAGGGATAGATGTTTATAAACAGGATCACGCAGCTGGACGTTTGCCTGACTATATTGGTTAATTCTTAATCAACTTTATTTTGAATCATATCATGTCTCACCATAAACCCGAACGTGTCAGTCAATTGATTGTTTGAATGAAGTATAAGTACAAAGGTTTCCGAATGATTGACTAAATATGTACCATATAATTTAACAAGAAACGATTACACTTTCAAGCACGACTGATACATTCCGGTGTATTTTTATTGGGAAATAGTTTCCTTTGAATATATTCTGTGCATCATCATTCTATTAATATATATTATATAGTTTCCTTCTATGTCAAAAGCGATAGAAATAATGAATTTCATTTTATTTAGTGTTTGATTTGTTATCAATGCACAGTTAAATATAGATTCGTGTGTTTTTGTCTTAAACACATTTAACTTCACTTTCCCAGTTTCCATTCTTTTTGCAATGATTATATTATGTAACTTTCAAATACATGAAGTAGAAAAATATATATATATAAAGATAGTACTCTGAGTTTCTATATATATTAACATACTATTAATTGATGATGGTACTGTTTATTATATAAATTAATAAAATGTATGATTATTGGAAAAGATGAACTTTGTTTGATGAGTTCATATATTTGATATTTTGGATATAAGGTTTATAAATTAGAAACAAATATGATGGGCATTCATCGTTAACATACGAATATCAATATATTTGGTTCGCATCAGATATCAAAGCTCGTTCCTTTGCACTTATGTTACTACATAAAAATATAACCAATTTGTCAAATAAACTTCATTGAAAATAGACCTCCTTGCACTAGTTGACCGTCAGTAAACGTCCTCTGGTGCTCTCTTCCTGGTGATTAGGTACTTGCTATGGAATTTCGTTCGAAATATATAGGCAATGTCCCATTGCTTTCTTTCAGATATTTGGTTTTTTTACGGTACCGTATTTTCAGTTTTAACGAACAAATTTGAGACAGCTGCCTGCCGTGTCTATCAGAACATAAAGCCCCAGAACAATTAGCTTTGTATGTTTAATACGCGTAAAGCTATTCTATGGGCTTTCATATGCTCGTTCACATTTACAATTACTTAATGAAGAAATGACGTCCGATACTATTTATCCTTTTTTTTCCTTCTTCCATTTCCCACAGCAGTGAGACTAATAAGATTTGTATAATTGTCGTACTTTTTTAATTTTTGTTTTACATTTTAAACCTTGAAATCTCTCTGTCTCTCTCTTTTTCATTATCTCTCTCTCTCTCTCTCTCTCTCTCTCTCTCTCTCTCTCTCTCTCTCTCTCTCTCTCTCTCTCTCTCTCTCTTTAATAAAATGTGTGCTAGCAGCTGAAGTGTATGATACATCTATATTTAAATACAGAGTGTAATCAAGACTGCATCAACGTGTATAAATGTATAAATATATCAAATGTATCGGCCTGTCAACGTGCCAGAAAATGCGAATTGACTTCTGTGGTGCGTCTGGAACGAAAGCTGCACTGTTCATCAGCAAACTTGGACTCAGTAACCTTCCTAAATCTCTTTGTCAGACACTTAGCATAGACTTTAACGGGGAGCTTTAATAAGGACATCCCTCTGCAATTGGAATAATCTCACTTGCCTCCCTTTTTAACAATTGTTATTATTACTTCCGATTGTCATTGCTTACGTGCATTTCCAGAGATCCGGGCCACCCTGCACACATACCTTCTCTATTTGAGGCTTTTAACATCCGCGCCGGATTTCATCTATATATAATTATATATATATATATATACACACACACAGAGAAAGTGAGAAAGAAACAATGTAACGAAAAGAGATAGACTGTAATACTTTATCAACGTGAAATCACCATGATGGAATTCAATAAAATATAAATATTATTTGAATTGAATTGCTCCATTGTGTTATTTAGTTTCACCAGATGGGTTTCCTAGAAATATGTAGGATATATTGCATATTCGATAGCATACTGCTACTTAGATTATGTATTGGCATTTTCAGTCATACGATGTGCAAATATCGTGAAAGGAAATTACCACTTTAACTGAATTCTTCTGTTATTTCATCGTGAAGAAATATTCTAATTTTTTACATTATATAATTTAATAGATAATAAAATATAATAAAAGCTCGAAAATTGAGACATATTATATTACTTTATTCTGTGCACCGGGGATGTGGTGCTGCATCACATGGACCCCCATTTGCTTACAATAGTGAGAGATGGAGAGAGCGACAGAGACAGAGGCAGTGACAATGGAAATTTAATTTTACCATCTTCAGTCCTTGTTAGGAACCTTTTTAATCATCTAGTTAATATTTGGTCACTGAATACAACACATCTTCAAGGCAGTTCATTTATTCGTATACTTAAAGAGGAAGACATTATGATAGGATGCATACATAAATGCGATACTCAGAACTATCCATTTTATCTAGTTTCATATGTAGTTATGTTGTGTTGTCGGGCACCCGAAGAATAATAAATACTTGTAAAATTAACATTTTCCACCGATTTCGGAACAAGTATTCATTTATTCACGTAAAATGTTTATACAGTTTAGATACTTTCAGTACGACGGAAAAAGTAGCTACGAAGCTAAATATCCTAAAATCTCAGAGAAGTAACTCTCCTTTTAATGTCTCTTAGATGCTGCAATCAGTTACACAAGAACTTATGAAATTTTGGCACCCTAAAAATTAGATATATGATGCTAGATGAAAGAAACACTTCTGAAGATATCTTTATGTAGCCTAATTCAATCTTTTTGTTGCCCCTTTGCAAAGGTAGGTGCTGGAATGCACGTCATTTAATGGATGTTCTGTTGTAGCTTCATAAACTGATACCGCTAAATAGGAAAGGAAAAATATCAAGTAAAAGAAATATTTCCTTTGCAGAATATTGATTAGATAAATCACCAAGAACATTTTTGACTAACATTTTCAATTTTCTTGGCTCGCATAATTTATTCCGAACGGAAAAATCAATCTTATAGCAGATAAGAAATATGAATGTTCAGTACATAGGAAATGAGATTGCATCTTAGCTAATCAGAAGAAGTTATGTGTGTGTGAACAATAAAATGTTCGTACAATTCTTTTACGAGGAAACTAAGAGAAAGTTAATAAAATATAAGTAAAAAATGACGTTCATAAAACAATGTGCGGGTAACTGCAGCGTTCTGGTTCAAATCAATAAACTCTGAAAAATTGAAGTGCCAATGTTATGAACGTTCAGGTAGTGATGAAAATGATAAATCCACTATTATAGCAACAAATTCTACTTAAATATATGACAGAGCCTTCACTTCTTCTTCTTCTTCTTCTTCTTCTTCTTCTTCTCCTTCTCCTCCTCCTCCTCCTCCTTCTTCTTCTTCTCTTTCTTCTTCTTCTTCTTCTTCTTCTTCTTCTTCTTATTCTTGGGTATCATACTCATTTTGTTTGTATTGAGTCTTTTTCTATTCTTCTTCTTATTGCTAGTAATGGACTAGGAGGTGTAGGGAAGATGAATTTTAACATATGTGAGGCTGTGATAAAACAGTCCTTGATATATGCTAGTTACACCCGCTTATTTTGATTTATTTGATTCGAAGCCGGTCTCTACACTAGTAGCTTTCAGGTGTTGTGTTCCGCCTAGTCAACTGCGCTCCACATTCTTCAAATAAATGTTGGGAAGTATCAAGCAAATATTAGAAATTCTTAGAATTATTAGGAATGAAATTTGATTGCTGCTCTAAATACATTGCAGCACTTAGTTTAGAGTTGGAGATTAGAGCAGAATAGAGCCAGCATTTATGCATTGATATAATTTGTGTCCTACCCTGCCATGATTCAACCTTATCTATCATCCTTGTGGGACCTTTCTATATTCTATCATTCATTACATGGACAAAACTAATCGATAGAGACTTTAGAACCAATATACTGTTGTTGAGCCGCACAACAACCTTCATAGTGTTGACATATGATGAAAAGCGTTCAAGCCATGATCACCCCACCTATCTCAAATAATATACAGGCAGAACCATGTTACGTGTTGAGTTCTTTTATTTTTGCAATTATAATCAAAATATATTTGACTGTTGTACATAGTCGGTCATATATCGTTGATTCGAAGTATCATTACGTGTTCAGTGGAAGAGTAATATATTTAAGTTGTACTGAAAATAATGTGGTAAGTAAAATGAGGAAGGGCATGTTTATAAAAGACTTCTCTACTGTATTGGATATTGTTTTATTTTATGAGTGTGTATGTGTGTGTGTGTGTGTGTGTGAATGAGGAGATGAAATGGTGTCAATGTTTAGAAAGAATAAATTAATATAACAGAGCAAACCAAGTCAATTGCAACACGCTAGCAAGAACAATTTAAGTGGAATAGGTCAATCACCAGCTCTGAGTGCAATGTCAAAATTATCAGCTAGTCTTATTTGTGTTACAACAACATAAAATTCCACATTAATGCGACACCAGCTGCAGCTCGTTAATTATGTATTATCAAGTTATTTGTGATTTGACGACATTTGACTTTGATGTGTGGCCAGGGGGGGGGGGTCTTTTAATACCACATTTTAAAATAGGAATATAGAAAACAATGAAGAAAGAAAATAAAACAAAGTGAAATTTAATTATGTGACAAAATTGTTTATAACATATTTCCGTTTAAGAATGAATTTAAAAGATTAGAATTCGTTGTTGAAGGGAAAGTTTGCAGGACACACTCTTAGCACAATGAATCAAATAATCGTAATGAATGTAATCAAAAAGATAGTATCGGAAATTTCAGCATACAACATTGTATACATTCTTTCATGCAGAACTTCTTGTGGGTGTGTATGCCTGTGGTACATTCAGCAGAAGAGTATTCTTGGCTTTCCTAGTGAAAGGACTGACAAGGAGATGTGTATGGTATATGGGTATAACACTAGAAAGTTTTTTACTCCGCATCTACGTAAAGATATGTCATGAAGTAATTGATGTTGTCGTAGCTGTCTTAAATTTAAGTCAAAGCTGATCAGTGGGTCTTTGACTAAAGACGTTCTATCTATGACCACATCTTTTCTTCAAGTTTATCAAAGATGTTTTTTTAAAAATATAACAGAGTTTAATTTGAATTTGATGTTACTATTTTTTCTAGTTAGCCAAGTGAACTCGTAGTGATTCTCTCAAATATGATTACTGCAAAAGCAATAGGTACCATCTAAAAAAAACCCAAAGATTTTCCCAACCAATCACGAAAAAGAATAAAAACTATTTCATACTTACTAATCAAAATAGTTACAAGGAATAAACAGCAACATCAATGTTTTTATTAGATCGGAAGATGATATAATATAGAGTCGATGGGGTTCGTTTATATTCTGCTGATGCTTTGGATGATATGACTGTAAAAAGCTCTTTGCAAATCATGCTACTCGTTGTAAGAAGGAGAGTGTTTGGTACCATGTTATTTGTTTTATATTTGCATATATAATTGAGTGTTCAAAACATTCCCTTCGTTATCATGTGTTCCTTGTTCGATTCAACTGCATGGCATTTTGACATGTATTCCTTTTCATAGCAATGGTCTGACACACATTTTTCCGTGAAATTTGATAGACAAAGCTTTGAGGATGACTGTCGGATTGAATTTACATGCAATTCAAAATCAAACCTTGTAACATATTGTCTCACGTTTATTCGACTTGGTAATATTGTTATATAGCCACTAAAATATTTGTTCAAGAGATTGACGTTTACTTGATAGAGCAGACGAATGCTCATAGTCGAAATAGTCGGGGCATCCATCATATTGTTTACAAATTAAATTCAAATAAATATATATGAGAACAATTGAATGCATTCACACTAGTGTAAATATTATTTTATTCCAGCATTCAAGGGTGACATTTTAGTGTAGTTGTCTACATGTATAGAATATGGACTACTGAACCACTAATTTAAAGTGTATATGCAGAACCGTTTGGGTGACAGATAAAATACCTTGTAGCATTTGTTTCAATTGATAGTACTCTATTTTCAAATGAAGCAAAAGTCAAATTTCCCTTTTCTACTTTCGGGTTAAATAAAATAAAATTTGAGTCTATGACGGTAAATTAGTGGAATACTTAAAGCGTCAAAATCGATACCTTAGAGTATCAGTTCCAGGGCTTTACACTCAGAGTTATTCTACCCGGGATTCACATCCTACTGACGTCCAGGGGTTGTCCCCCTATCATGAGAAAACAGCTGGTAATGTAAGCTTGCGATGGGCGGAGGAAAATGGTTGCTCCCGGCTACTGCAGTCAAATGATAACGATGATGAATGTGAAAGCGATACATTGGTCGGAGCGACCTAATGAATCAGGTATTGAAATAAGAAGCATTCTGACTTGATTTAATACTTTTACAACACATATAAACTCGTGTGATCTCCATTACATTCTCCATTTCTCAGTATATATTATCAGACAATTCAGACGAAAAGTTTTTCTATTAGCTTTCCAACAAAGCAAATCCAAACTTTGTACAACATTTATTACATTTCCAATGTCAATGGTACTTACAGATCGAATATTTTCAAATGTCAAGATAAACTATTCCATAAAGCTAGTTATAGTTTTTATCTATTTTCTTCCATAGATGTATTTCTAGCACGGAATGTATTTACATCACAGTAGAATTCTATAGATTTGATTTGCTCAATTCTAAAATTCAGCGCAAAACGAGGAAAATGGAATAGTCATTAAATAGATTCTAATCGTTGACCTATAAGTTAGATAAACTCATTTGAGGTTCACTTAATAGTTATTGAAAACTTCCAAACCAGAATTTATTTGTCTACTCATCCACACGTAGAATTTTATAAACTTTGACATTTCTAAATGTCACCACCATTTAAAATGTTGTTATTCTTATGACACAAATATAAATTCTTATATACATGCATGACAAACTCTTTCAAAGCTCTTCACAATTTAAATAGATAATAAGCAGATAAACATTGAGCATAGTCATTTTCTGTTCTTCCTTCTATATACATTCGATCCAACTAAAGATTAACATTGAATCTCTGAGAGGCTACTTCACATATGATATCCACTCACTAAATGCATTTAAATTATTACGACCATCTTAATCATAAGATTCCAAGAAATTATGCATTGAAAAAATTGACTCGAACAACTCATTATTAGTTGCTCAATGCGAACATTAACACCATTATAATTTTCAATTGCCATGAATTGATGTAGCAAAATATAAATATCTAATGAAGACATAATATAGATTTCTAACGTAGATCGTGCTGAGTACTAGACAAATCAACCTGGTGATATTTGAATTTCAAAACACTGTACAATGCATTTTGTTCAACGTTCATCTACATCTACTTAGAAACCGCACTGACACAACTATTAGAAGACACAACTATTAGAAGACACTTTGTCCAGCTCTTAACCCATTCCGGAATTCTCTGCTTTTATGTAAAATTATGTAAAATATATTACAATATAGCTAACTCATGCATATGTTTATGTATGTGAGTGATCATCTTATTAAACTTGAATGAAAATTGTTATATACTTACTCATGAATCATATACATTGATAGATCCGTGTCATGGTTAAGATACGCAGTTTAACAGACACGAAACTTGCACACGAGCGTCGTATATATCCGAATGTCTAAAGTGTGTTTCGAGCTCGGAGGTTCATCAGGCAGGTGCTTATTGAGGATTTGGTAGCCTAAAGTGACTGAGAGTATAAGATTCTCCTTGGACAGGATACCAGTTTATCGCAGAGTTAAACCGTCAGCTATTGTGAGTACATATGTTCAGCTGAGTATACTGGAGCAACGTGAAATGAAGTGTTTTGCTCAAGAATACAACATACAACCCTGTTCAGGAATTGAATCCACGAGATTATGAACATAAGTCCAACAATCTTACCACTAGGCTACGCTCCTCCAAAATATATATCCTGCATTCGGACGTATTTTGAGATGGAATGTATACAAATATTCAGTATTCAGTATGTTTGTAAGATGGTTTGCATGAATTATATAGGGACTATACGGAGATTGCTCTGTTTCTCTTTATGAGCAAATTCGATACACCTCACTATGTCAAACAAATGCTTCTTTATTATATTGTATTTGTACTATTTTCGTGAAAGGCGGCAAATTGACAGAGTCGTTAGGGTGTCAGATAGAATGCTTTGCCGTATTAGTTCTGGCTCTCTACTCCCTCCGAGATCAACTTTGCCTGTCATTCTTTTGAGGACGATAAAAATGTACGGGTGGGGGGGCTCTATCTCTATATCGCTTTCTTACTTACATTCTGTCTCTCTCTATCCTTCTCTGGGAGAAATCTGCGGTAATCATTGCATGGAGATGAGATGGGCTCTGCTAGGTTTTAAAACGCCATAGAACACCGTATATTAATACACCACACCTATGAATCTACATCGAGTTACGGTTCCACCCATACAACTATTTTCCTATTGGAACCCCTATGTATCCATGTGTGTTTCCATCTAATAGGAGCGAACATGGTGTCCTATCTTTTGCTTTCAATCAGATATCCTCTCGTTTTAACATCTCACCAGCATATATCTTCCATGAATAAAAGTTTACTTGCGACAGATTTTAATGTATTCTTCCGAAAGTATGTAATAATTTATATATAATCAAATTACAAATCTGAATGAACATTCTTATGTAGACATCATTCATTGGTCAAGTTCATAAATTCTCACACGACCTTTAATCACGGCTCTGTATATTTGTGTGCTTTAATGATAGAAGTCAACTGGTATGTTCTCTTGTAATTCGCATAGCTATTATGAGGACCACCATACTTAGCACTAGACTAAAATATTTCATCTTCTTTCAACAAAAAATAAACCTTCTTATTAAATTCAGTAGTGATTAGAAAATAATTTATTTAGCTAAATCACAAAGTAGGAAAAAACTCTTACAAGTGTTCTAACATTAGTACTACATATATTTTCCTTAATAGCAACTACTAATACTACTACCGCTACACCATTTCCATTAACGCTGCTGCTGCTGCTGCTGCTGCTGCTGCTACTACTACTACTACTACTACTACTACTACTACTACTACTACTACTACTACTACTACTACTACTGCTGCTGCTGCTACTACACTTTCTCCCGAGGTTAAATACTTTAATATCAATAGATCAATACATTGTCTTAACCTATATATCTGTAACGCAATGTAATATTCATAAACCAGTGCATAAAAGGCACAATGCAAAACAATCACTTACACTAAATCAAACCAAATTCATGTCAAACCAATCAATCATCAATTGATTATAGATAGCTATTCATTCCAGCATGCTCTATCATTTTAAAAATGTAAAATTATTCAAATGTATCAAAGCACGAATTCTTTGTTGTTGTTAGGATTCAATTGTGAAGTAGCGTGTCTCTAAACACGAATTCCTTAATATCAGCTACCGATATAGGAACATATATTTCTTAAAACCGTAGCCTTCATTTGCATTACAAAAGCATCATCAGATTTTTTATTTCTTATTTGACAAATCTCTTTCAATTATCTGTTAATAATATGTTCAATGTGTAGGTGTCATGACTCATAATAGTTATGGAAAATAATACATAGACAGGAATTAATTCTAAAAAAATATTTTTTTAAATTCTAATATGTATTTCTTGTATGATTCTGGCAAGAGATACTATCTAATGCTTCATCTTTTAAAATATGTTAGGTTATTTTGGACACATATGTTTTTAGTAAAGTAATATATGCATTATTAAGTAACAAGTGAGGTTCCGCCATCAGAATTGGCGGTGGTTCACAAAACGATTTAAGAGTTTAAAGCCCCGGAATTGAATGAACTGAAGTGGAAAGAAAGGAAGTTACCTACATAGATAGATAATTGGCCATTATAATTCGTCTAGGTATACCTCATTAGGAAATTAGAAACATATAATGCATTAACGTGTGTTGGTTTATTTCTTACATTTGGTGTAAATATAAGAAAATTAATTCAGAAGAAATATGATTATTGGTCTTTTACTAGTTAACGCTAAGGTCAGAACAACATGTTTAATGTTTCAAATTTGATCTAAACCAGTTTTATCTACTTCATTCTATCTACATCCCATTTCCTTCATCGTACTTTCACCTGAGGTGAGGTACGGCACTCTTTCGTTTGCTTTACGAAGTGCATTACGAAGTGCATAGTATTTACGACGTCACATGCTATTTTCTTTGCTCCTTTAGCATTTCTTTCATCCCGTCATCTATATTTCTCTCTCAGCTCAACAGCAAAACGTCAATGGGGAAGATTAGATCTGCCAGTAAAGTCGTAAGAGTGAGAAAGAAGGATAAATAGATATTAAGCCAAAAACATGTTATAAAAGTTTACCTACATGCAGACACACCCTCCCCTCTCTCTCTCACACACACACACTCTCTCTCTATATATATATGTGTGTGTGTGTGTGTGTGTGTGTGTATGTGTGTGTGTATCCCGGGTTCAATCGAGGTTAACCACAGTAATTAAGGTACTCAATACATAGCAGAGTATAAATATTGAATATAGAAATGGTTTCTAGAGGACTAGAACTGTTTCATTTCTGATTATTCCCTCAGATGAAACAGTTCTAGTCCTGTAGAAACCATACCTGGCATCAGGTGTTTGTCATAATTCTGTGATCTATCGCTTGATATCTGTTATCAACAACTTTAATATTCACCTCGCTGACGTATTGAACATTCTGCGAATTCTCATTACTACTACAACTGCTACTATTATTACGACTGAAACAACGAAATCGATAATGCCCATCGTTATTCTGAGCTTGTAGGATTTAATTTGAAAGATATTTAAATGCTAATCAAAACAGATCACTTGGTCTCATAGAGGAACCCCCCACTGGCGTATGTGTACATAATAGCGAGCGATATCTATTACTGATATCTAGTGGATGGGCATATGAAGCTAGTAACATGAATGAGATCATGGGTTTTCGTGTCATCTAATCGAAGTCAATATATTACTCCAGTTCTGTAACACAATGAAATGTCTGGTTTGTTACTTGGAATGGCTATCATACTACTTTCAGTGGTTGGACGTTTTTATAGTATTCACATGTATTGACAGGGTTGTTTGATCTGGAGCGCTTTTAACATTTGTCTGCTCAATTTTAGATGTACAGGGACTAAACGACAACAACCACACAGTGAAAGCCTTTTAATAATGTATGTTCTGAAAAGGCAGGTGGGGGTGTAGACATGGCCTAAGACCACAAACAATACCCCCATATTGTTAAGGATGCCTTATATTCCGAGTGTAAGTAGGACAGGGGTTTGAATTTGCTACCATCATTCCAATCATAAGAAATCCATGCACTGATTAGATTCATTCAACTATATTTCAATCCTATACTATCATGGCATTCTGCCAACATTAGTAGTAATTAATAATATAGTGTATTTTCCAATGCTCAGAAATGTAAAAATGATACGAAAAAGAAAGAACATAAAAAAATTCAAATCTCATTTTAAACATGCGAAGAGATTGATACAAAACCGTTGCTAAGGGAGGAAATGATTCTGTCTTTATTTACAATAATTGTTTCTACTTTTGGCACAAGGCCAGCAATTCTCCAGTGTATTACTGGTACTTTATTTTATCGACCCCGTAAGGATGAAAGGTAAAGTTAACCTTGGCGGGATTTGAAATCAGACCACAAAGGGCCGTAACTCTTTGCTGCAAAGTATGGCGTCCGACTCTCTACCGATACTGCCAATCCACCGCGACAATAATGTCAAAAGAATATGTAGTCCCGCAACACGTAGGAAAGTGTAAATCAAGGAGACGACGACCGAGAAGATATGTAACACAAAATCACATTATATCGATCGTGATAATTACTATACAACCTGGTTAATGTGAGATCTTTATGAGTGAAACACAACGAAATTCTATAACCTAGCACATCCTTCTCAAATCTAATGTAGAGTACTGACTAATTTTACTAATGTGATAGTATTGGCTGCTCATTATGGGTCTGCTATCATAGAAAGATTTCCTCTTGTCAGCAGTTAACGAAATTGAAGTATAATAGAAATTTTTATTCATTTTATATTTTCATATTATCCATTGTATCTGTTAGACACGCAGTGACTAACAACAGAATGTTTTAAGTCGCGTGTCTGATGTGATGTGTGTGATATGATGAGATGATGACATGATATATGTGACATACATGCGTAGTTTGGGAATAAGAATTTCAAGGGGTATCGCTGGCCGTAGTGATGTCTCCCAAACATATTTTGTAATGTATCGTCTTATTGGCCAATCAACCTGCGAGAGTAATTGTTGCTCAGAAGCATCCGCCACTTTGTTTCCACGTTTATTTATCGTTACGCTTTCGAAACTCCCTCCAGTATTTCGTCGTTTTAACATCAAAATATTTTTCTCGTTTTGGTAAGTTATATTGTTAATTTATATATGATTTTTTTAAATTTATATTAACTATTAAAAGTCTGAAAATATTTTTATATATCTTACAATAATATTTATAAGATCATTTATGAAATAACAATTATATAAACTAATTACATTACAACGATAATTTATTATTAATATATATCATGTTTAACTACAGTTATTACAAGCTTTGCCTTAAAAAAATATTAAACTAGACGTAAAAAATGCGCAATCTCAAAAGAGCCACAGGATGTTATAATAAAGCTTGAAAAGTGTGGGATTAGAGTTGTAGCTCAAAAATATTGCAATCATTATCTATCGTAAAATCTGTGGCATGCTTTTATAAGAGACTCATAACGAACTCAAGACGCCACGAGTATTATTTAAGTGAATTTATAATATAGAATTCGGTTTAAGTACATTTCGTATTAATCATTACTAAACATCTAATATGAGATATTGAACATTAGCCTAAATAATTATCGTGTTGTCTTGAGTTCGTTATGAGTCTCTTTTTTATAAAAGGATGCGACAGTGTGTACGATAGATAATGATTACAATATTTTTGAGTAACAACACTAGTCCCACACTTTTGAAGGTTTATTATAACATTCTGTGGCTCTTTTGAGCATGCGCATTTTTCAGGATTAGTGGTATATATTTTTCAGAAAAGTGGCACATAAGTGTACAAGGTATGTCATTTATAATGAACTGACACGAAATTATATACCTATATACAAACATACATCCATCACGTATACATATATATATATATATATATATAAATATATATATATATATATATATATATATATTTATATATATATATATATATATATATGTATATATATATATATATATATGTATACCGTATTCCCGGCGTCGAAGATGGTAGTTTTTTCCTGAAAGAAGTCTCAAGAACATACCATGCGCCCTGGAGGACGAAGGCAGTTTTTTTTTTTTAATTTCTGGTTGTCAATATATATATATATATATATATATATAAGTGGTTAGACAACAGTTAGTTCACCATACCGAGAACAATTGTTTCACCTTAGCGGATCCTCAGCTCGTAGCATTACGATCTGAGGACCCGCTAAGGTGAAACAATTGTTCTCGGTATGGTGAACTAACTGTTGTCTAACCAATTCTACCTAACTCCTCCCATGGACTGAGTGCTCTACCACTACAGATATTTCCTTCCAGTGTTCTACCACTATATATATATATATATATATATATATATATATATATATATATATATATATACATATATATATATATATATGTGTGTGTGTGTGTGTGTGTGTGTGTGTGTGTGTGTGTGTGTAAATGTGTATGTATATATGTGTATATATATATATATATATATATATACATATACTTATAACAAAGAGGGTGGACCATAAAACACAAGATTACTCAATGCTTAGAGTAGTAGAGCGGATAATTGGAAATGAGACAGGACCCTGACGGCTGACTGGATCTAGCTCTCGAAAGGTTGTAGCTCAGCCGTCGGTGTCCTGAACCTTTTCCTAAATAAAAAAAAAAAAAAAAATTATATATATATATATATATATATATATATATATATATATATATATATATATATATATACATATATATATAATACATACTCACACGCACACAAAAACACACACACATTCTCACTATATATATATAATACATAAACACACACATATATGTAATATATATATATATTATGTATATATGTATATATATGTGTATATGTGTATATATATGTGTATATGTGTATATGTGTTTGTATATGTTTGTATATGTGTATATTTATTTATATATATATATATATATATATATATATGTGTGTGTGTGTGTGT
>OZ024740.1:185438714-185491214 GCA_964016885.1 Eledone cirrhosa
ATATAAACTCACCCATAGCAATTTCTATTTATGAATGAAAATCGCATATTACTTTCCTTCTTCCTGTCTTATTCTCAGTGGAATGCGTTATATCACATTAGAGCTTATTTCTGACCCTTAATGAGACAGACAGTCGTATCTGCGAAATATATTGTAGTGAAATCTCTCAAGTTAATAGCCTATTACGCATTATGTCTTTCTTCAGAAGGCAACTGTATTATGAGGTAATATTTTTTCATGTCATTACAATTTAATTCATACATAAAGCATAAAAGACATTTATATAGGTACTCAAAAACTGTGAGAAGGTCCAGTTATGCATTAAAATCTGTTTAGCTTTATTGCTTAGATGTCTTTGAATTGATATGTTAAATAGAAAATGCTTATCTCTTTAGAGACTTCATTTCATATGGTTAATATATAACGTATATATATTTCTATATAATTATTTCTTTTGATTGTGTCGAGTGAAATGCTGTAGTTTAGAAATATGTCCTTCGGCTGCATTATAATTGTAATACAGTTCCATTAGTATCCTAAGCAATTTTACTTCCCATGCATATCTAATGCCCTTGAGAAAAGCATACTTATAACAGAACTTATATATTTACACGAAATATACAGAGCTTTCGTATAAGGTTGTTCAAATGAGATACATTTTGTCAATTATTGCTTGAGTTAAATATGAGTCTTAAAATGTTGATTTGAAAATCTGATATATTAACTTTTGAAATATCGTTCTACGTTCATTTTTCATAATTGCATGGGTTGGACGAAGATAGGAGCTTATTGTGTCATGGGTGTTAAACGATCAAGCCAATAGAATCCAAGTCAGAGGCTTCTCATTCATGTTGGAGTTTTATTTCTCTTGTTGACCTCCACAGCTAATCGTTTAGGTCAGTTTTTTAAGGGGGATAGCCGTAATCACCAGGCCTGGCCAATTGCAAGTTGTTGAGACTATTTAACCCATAGTTGGTGTGGATGGCTGTTGAATCTGAGGTGTTTATCAGCCCCTTTAACTGATCTTGTCCTTCGCGCTGCTGGCGTCCCACTTACCTTCCCTTCCAGACCAAGGTCTGATGTATGAGCCGATTTAGTTGCCCACCACTCGACCCTGAAGCAAAGTGTACTGAATTACAGGGTGCCAGTAGTTGGCAGAAACCTGTTAAGTGATCAACTGTACAACATTCTTTCCTAAAGACACCTGTTTACAGCAGGATATTCATTTGCTGTTACGTTAACTGACGTAACGTAAAATTCACTCATCATCGGCCCAAAACCGTAACCATTAAGCCATGCACCTGAAGTAATACCCGATAAAATATTATATGAGCTATAGATACTGTTCTTTGTTGAATAGACTTTTCCACTGAAATGCCTTGCAATTACTTCATTCACGTATTGTTTCAAATGGTAATTTGTTGTAACATACATCAAACGGCATACAATGGCTCTTTCTGTTGGATATTAGTAATAATATAGCATACCATTCCTGCGTTACGTGACTGGTGGACATCTGATGTTTAATATACCAGAAAAGGCCATGATAGAATCTACATTGTGCCGTTCAAGTCAGTTTCTTCTTCCGCTATCGGCGCAGTTCACCCGCCGAAGAGGGTGCAAGAGCATACAGCAGGTTATTATATATAAACACTAGCAACAGGACACGGCGTCGCACGGGATAGAAAACGTGAAATGCAAAGATTGCGGAATGTAGCTGTGCACTTTTTGAATTCCCTTATTCCCAGGGAATGATTGTTCATCTACTGGAAACGTCGAACACCATCAGGCCCGAATCGTGAAACATCTGCATGCATGTGCAAAATCTGAAGAAAATCAGCTGGATACTCTTTAAGCCTACTAAATCTTAGAGTATGAATTTTCTTCTATTTGGAGAAAATCGGTTAGGTACGTTTCGAGTTTTATAGATTTCCACCCGGTCATCCGGACAGACATCATCAGTTATGTTTATTGCACATGCATGCATACTGTACAGAGTAAAACCTGCAATGCTTGAATAAGACAGGTCATGCAACCGCACAGCATGTTGGGCCTTCCCCACAGGAGACCATAGTCTCTTCGTAATCTGATATAGACCGAACTGTTACATCGGATGCCGAACGCTTCGGTGTTACTATTGGGGCCACCATCAACAATTTCAAGTGGGGGCCTTAAAAAGGGCCTTGTATTTGTTCACATGTAGCACTTAAAAGGACATTCTATGCGTTCTGGCAGCCATTCAAATGAATTTGGTTGCTTTCCCTGGCAGCCCATAGAATGGCTCTGTATGCGTTCAGGATTTGCCTTAAATTGTCGCGGCAATTGTCAACCAACGGAGGGTTTCTTCTCTGGAGGTATTCACCTTAAAACAAAGGAAACCGGCGAGGCATGTTAAAGTAATGGCGATATTAGCGCGGCAACTCACCTGCAGCAGAAGGGGGTCATAGTGCAATTAGCACAAACACTGGGTAGCACTGGTTGCACTGCATTTACACAGCAACATGGGTGCGACAAAAGGGTCACCGCGGAATTAGCACAACTGCTGTTCGGCGTACTTGCGTATGACGTTCATAGTGCGGTGTAGGTGCAACAAAAGGGGTCTTACTAGAGGTAGCACAAACGTGAGTTTTACGCTGTCAATAACACGGCAACGTACACGCGGTCCGGATTTGCGCGTGATGAAATCACGAAGCGTCAACAGGGCACCGACAAACATTTTAAGGTCCTCCTCATTTCCTTAATCCCCAGGAAATGGTCCTCTTAAAAGTAAGTAAGTGTGATGTGCTCTGTTAAATAAACCAAATTAGAACGAAATATTATGCTACATACGATATTTTACTAGCGTTTATATTGAAAATAAAAGTGGCATGTAATGCCCAATGCTAATTCCTAAATTTCCTAGGAACCATCAACGGAATCGGAAATTCTTTTTGTTCACAGAAATGCGAGAGGTCTAACTAATGTGTGCTGTAAACTTTGAGGAAATCGGCTGGATTTTCTTTAGGTTACGCCTCAAAAAAGCCTAAAAATGCCTTTAAAATGCGGGTCCTAGGGCAGAAAAGTTATAATTCCTTTAGCCCGTTGCACTTCAAGAAATATAAGTAACCTATGTGTAAAGTTTGAAAAAAATCGGTCGGATACTTCACCGAACTTTTAGGGATTTACACAGACAGGCATACATCCTCTGTTTTATATAGAGAGATTTTATAGCTTGGATAGAAAATTAGTAACGTAATCCACTCAGATAGTCTATATTTTACATAGTTTAATAACTTACGTTATTAAAAGCTTTTATATATATTTAAGAAGTAACCTTTTTTTTTATCAAAACAAGTTTTCAAAATGGAAAAAAAAAGATGAAAAGGACACACAGAAAGCAGGTTCAAACAACGAAAGAAAGGGAGATGGTGAGGGACAGTCACTACACACCCGTCTAAACGGTGTATCATCCGCGATCAAAGCGGCAAAACGTTACAACGAAGAATGGCCAGAGGCACCCGCTGAAACAGCCACCACATCTTACCGGGCTCCCTCCTAAAGCGGGTCGCGCTCTTCTGGACTTTACAGAGGAAATCAGCAGTGCTGGTACCACGGACATCAGAGATCCGACGGAGACCGGTGCAAAGAGTAAGCTGTTGTTCCGGCCTCAGTATTTAACTACCTTCCTGTCATCTGCACAGCGGGTAGCGGGTCTCAAGTTTGTTGTGAAAGTAACATGGTTGGATTCAGAGGAGGAGACGCTTCACATCGCGTGCCAAATTAGGGATAAGAACACTCCTTCTGATGATGTTGCTTCGACGATGTCTGCATGTTTGGTCTCCAGCTACTCACTTACAGTTTTCGGGAGAATTGGAGAGCCAAGAATGCAGTCAGACGACGTACTTCGAGTTCAGCCGAGCTCTGGTCAGCACAAGATCGATGCTGAGTACAGCGTCTTGGAATATGAATTTGCCGTAGCTCACATTGATGACCCCGGAATTTGACTGGTTGATCTCCAGACCTAGATACAATAGGGTAGGAATTATCTGCTGCACGTTCTCAGCAAAGCGTTCAACTGAGCCTCTTAGAGTCGCGCTGTCGCAGTACCAGATATTGAAAAGCAAGCCGGCTCTGGGAGACCGCATCAACAGCCAGTGCAAAAAGGAGCCGGCCGAGTGGGTCCCTTTGCTGCAATAAGGTGACCCGACGCAATGACGTGCTCCCGCATAACGCCTTTGAAATCGTTAAGAATGTCCAGCTTCACTAGGAGCTGAAGTGACGAAAGAGGTGTATGTTTTATGTCGTGTCTGAGCACATGAGCTCATACCTCACATTCACACTTTACTCCCTCACATTCACACTTTACTCCCACCCTGAGCTGACCACGTCCGATTATAGTGAAGCTATATCTATAGATCGCTAATCATTTTAATAAATGGAGAAATTATAAGAAGGCGTGGAATTGAAACGTCTATTATTAGATTTAAATTAGTGATTCTTTAACCTGAGTATATTATGAATATAATATATAACCTAGAAAGAATGGAGGAACAATTATTACAGCAATATTCAATGAAACGAAAATGTAGAATGTACAAGAGTAGGGAAATTTGGGAAACTTTCCAAACTTGAATATCATTCAATGAAAGAAAATAGTGTCTTTATTATACTGTTTAACGAGAGTTTACATAAAAATAGGCACGAAGGCTATACCAATTACGTCCAATCTTACTTCCTCAACATTTTAAAATAGACAATCTTTCGATAAATTGACTCTCAAGAATATCTTAACGCTAGAAAAGGAATTATATCACACTAATGAGCGATATAAATGTGCGTTTGTGTGTATATAATTTCTAACACATCTATTTCTTGTTTTAAGCAAGAAAATATGTTTTTCAATAGTACGTCACTCTAAATGTGTAACGTATTTGAGCAGAATCTTTAGTCTGCCAGCTATAACATTGTTATACACTTATCAACTTCATTTTCACAACGTTGGCTTCTTTCAAAATCATGCGTTCAATATTTTCAATATGTTGGACTGTTCAAATAATCATATATAGTAGTGAAACAGCTGTAATTACATACATAGGTACGTATTTACACACACACACACACACACACACACACACACACACACACACACACACACACACACACACACACACACACACATATATATATATATATATATATATACAAATATGTGTGTGTATGAGTGTTTGTATGTATATATATATATATATATATATATATATGCAGAAAGAGAGAGAGATAGAGATGTGCGGACTAATACATTCCCTCGCATATATTTGCATTTTTATAGTACACTCTATAATTTGAATTTTAGAATGCGTCACTATGGGAAATGGCTTCAGTTAATGCTATTTCTTTGATAACAATCGCGAGATATTATATGTATAGATTCCTTCTAATATTATTCGAAAGTTCGCTAGAAAAGAAAATTCTGCTGCAGGAGAAGGAATATAAATTAATATAATGTTCATTGTTTTCTCAAAGATTTGATCAAGAATCACAACCTCGATTCCCCTTTGTCACGCACTTCGTGGCAATACACAAAGAAAGTATTTAACAAATAGATAATTCAAAACTGCTCAACTGAGCTAACGGAATATTCAACATGCGCAAACGAGGTTGTGAAGATTTCATTACAAGATTTATGCTAATAATATAGCACTGTTGCCATATGTAGGATATAAACTAAATTATATATTTCATCTGATTTTCGCCATGCATAACATCATATAGATTTTACCTCTATGTGTCGATGTTTATGAGTTATGTATTTCTAACCTGTACTCTGGTTGGAATTTGTGGGCTGATTTCCTAGCAAGTTGGGAAACCACATAGAACCTTCTCGCTGCCTTACTATTGGAAATATAATAGTTTGTGTTAACGATTAAGATGTAAATAAATGTGTATGTTAATCAATCCGTTTACCATTTTTTTAAGGTCTCTTTCTTTTTAAAGCAATTATGCAATGATTAATTTCAAGTTAGAAATATTGTTGATTACTTTGGAATGGGAATCCATATGATTAAATTATAAAACATTGGCTCTTATTTTATTTTATGCGACAGCACAATAGTCTCTTTAATATGTGTATTTATATTAAATATATCAAATCTAAATTGGCAAGAACATTCATTTCATTTATTAGGATATATTTTCTTAAATATATATCTAATCAAAAGCAGATTTGTATTCGCTGCAGATATGAAAATTGAATGTTAATTATCGTGCAGTTATGTAATTATTAAATCTTAATCATATTGTCAGTTAATGAAATATTTCGCCTATTGTCTAATTGCTACAATTATACTTTTTGTACATATCAGTTATTTTTTACCTCTCCATTGCCGCCTTTCATCTAAATTAATATTCCTTGAATTAGATTTTATTCCAATTATCCATTTATAGTTTTGCTTTAAATGTTAAATTCAGAAACACAATTACCTCATGTTACTAAGCATATATCTTTCCAGGTTTCTTTCTTTTGTTTTCAATGGGATTTTCTAAATTCATCTAATGAGATAGATGTTAAGTCATTAATTTCTATCACTTCAGATAGATCTCTAAATAATTCCTTTCATGTGGTTTCTTAAAATTTGTCTTGACGCCTAATCATAAAATAAAGTTTTTCATCAAAATTATTTAGATATTAAAATCAAATGCAAACGACTAAAAACAATAGATCTAAAGCAATTTAAAATTAACTCTTAAAATAAATTTGCAAGATGGAGGAATGGCAAACTCATTAGAGCATAAGACAAAATGTGGTGTTTAGCTATTATTTTTATATATTTTGTTCAAACCGCACTGAGATCAATTTTATCTTTCGTCATTCAGATATCGATAACATAAACAACCAGCCACGTCCAGGAATCGATTTAATAAACTAATCACTCTCACATCATCGCTGACATTGTGCCTATGTTTGCAATTATTATTAAATAAATTACCATATTTCAATAGAAACATTTATTTTATAAGATTGCTAACTCCCAATTTCCACTACAAAATCTAAAATATTGTAAATAAATCACGTGTAATAGGAATAAGGAACATACAAATATTAAAACGATGCGTGTTTTTATGTTTGTGTGTGTGTATATGTGTGTATGTGAATATGCATTAGAATGAAGTAAATATTATTGTCTTGCAAGTGTTCTGTACTTCTTCCACGGTATATACAATATATGTATTATTTTTCAAACATTTCTATCGAAATCAAGTAAATATATATCGTACACAAGGTTTGCTATTCCAACGACTAGTAGATAACATTTTTAATATTGGTTTATTTGCTCAATAAATCTTAAATAAAATATTGTTTTCTTTTTGGGTTACAATGCGTATCGCGTCATCACTCATAAAGTGCATTATATACATATATACCTATATATGTATATGTATATGAGAACATTAACAAAGAAAAGACATAACAACGAACAAAATTAAAACAAAACGAAAAACAACCCTTTAAGGAGAGACCTTAAAACATTATTCTTTAAAAGTAATATAGAAACGGACACAGACATTCATGGTCATCGCTCGTTGAGATTGACCGAGGCACACTAACCCCACCAACGGCACCGCTGGTCATCTAAATATTTAGATGACCATTCGCTATGCGTTTTAAAGTAGTGACTATGTCACTTACTTAATCTCATGTTTCTCTTTCGTCTCTTACAGCTTTGGACTTCGTTTGGCTTGTGTCAGATTTACTTATATATATATATATATATATATATATATATATATATATATATATATAAAATAAAGTTAAATAAAAGTCAAATGATTAAAATTTAGCTTCGTTTATTAGTGCTATATATATTTCAGTGACAGCCATCTTTAGCTGTGACCTCTTCAGGCAGTTTGAATTAGTATGGTATAGACAAGTACATATGTTGTTTAGGTGTATAATATTGTCAATACTCTGATATGCCCAGTTCCTTGTTGGGTTGTTAATTCACTGAGGAACTGGAGTCATACAACCAACATAAACTCAAAATATATATATATATATATATAAGGTATATATATAAGGTATATATATATGTATATATATATATATATATATATATATATATATATATATATATATATATATATATGTATATATATATATAAGGTATATATATAAGGTATATATATATATAAGGTATATATATAAGGTATATATATATATATGTATATATATATATATATATATATATAAGGTAAACATAAATAACAACAAAATCCGTATAATATATTGAAATAGCAGTAAGAGGGTCTTAACCTACCTTTCGGACGCTAGTCATTCATCAGAAGAAAGAATGAGAAATTAGAAAGATTGAAGGAACTGGCAGGGTGGAATTGGAAAAAAAAATGTCTTAGAGAAGGTAACTAGCCCATTCGTGTTATTTATATATATATATATATACAAAATTAAATTAAGGGTTGTCATGTCAGAGAGACATGCGCCATATCCACTGCAGAATATGCTCAATGATTCCAATGAATAGATCCGAGCATTTTATATCAACTAGAATTAGATTGACATATATATAAAATAAACATATGGAACAATCACATATGTTCCATATGTTTATATTATATATATATATATATATATATATATATATATATATATATATATATATGTCTAGTTGATATATATATCTATTATTAGAAGATTTGGGAATCCTAAATACAGAAAGTAACAGTAAGCACATCTACAAAATCGTGTAAGATACGCCAATCATTGGAAAAGTGTTTTACAGCCACTGTGGAAAGTCGAACTCCATATCTCATAAATTCCGGTTGAGTGCTCTAACGACTAAGCTAAACGAGCTATGACAACCGATTAATTGAATTAGATAACTACACCAAACAGCTTTGGAATAATCCAAATCGACTGTTGTTACGGTTATCTTTTGCGTTTGGGGTTACTACATTTCTAAGAATTTCAAAATTAAACAATCTTTCGATATATTATATAGAATGTTTCTTACATGAAACGTTTGTTCAGGTTTGAAAATCACAGTACCAAATGGGTAAGGAAGCTTATATGTATGTATTTTTACTCTTCCCGTTTGTAAATATCCATATATACATCTATACTTGTCTATACTTCCTTTGAGATTTAAGTTCTTCGCAGAAATATGCCGGCCTCTACCAAAGTGTTAAGTGGGTTAGTTTGCTTTAAGGGAGTTCCACCATTTTTTTGTAAATGTGAATTATTGTGTGCATATATTAATGTTTATATGTGGTTATATATGCACTCGTATAGTGCGTATAATGCATGTGTCTCTGTTTATTCTACGAATCTCAAGTTGATATGTGTATGTATCTATATGTCTGTATTAAAGATTATATGGCCTACATCTATTGACATAATACTTAATATGAATGAAACCTAAATCATCATAAACACGTATGGAACCCTGTACACCACGTGGTTCGTTCAATTTCCTCGAAACATAATCAAACTGTCGTGTGAAGTAACTCATGATTCACATCAGCAAATGACAGTTACATAGTGCTATAATAACTCTGGCAGACAGCATATGTCGGAATGTACAGAAAACGTGTTGCTTGGAAATTCTTAATCACTGGCATTTTAAATATATTATCTATACTATAACATTCAAAGACGTCTGTAATGCATCAAATCTATCTAATTTAAGTGATGTAGTTATATTTTTATTTAGTGTTCACTTCCTTGATACGTCTTATATCTAATTACTAAATGTAAAGTATCTTCAAAACATCATAAAATGCAAAATCGCAAAATAGTATATGCTTGAAATATATTTTTGACTTTATTATTGAACTACTTTGAAATAGGCAAAAACATAGGATATGGTCGATAAAACGAACAATTTTATAACACCCTTCGGTAAATTGTTTGCTTTCCTTCTTCTGCGATCGATGGGGTTAGAATGTCGCAGGAAAGAATCGCTGGATAGATTTTACAGGCAAAACAAACTGGCAGAAAACTCAGAGGCAGATCCCAGTGCAAGATGGTTGGATAACATCCATAAGTTTTGCTGGTCATGCTTGAGCATCCAGCCAGATCAATTGTAGGCGGTTGCTTCTGACAGGACCTGCTGAAAGAAGTGTTTATGGACATTTACCCCATGACCCTCCCAGAAATACATGGGCGAAGAAGAAGACGAATGCTTAATTTAGCAATCATACCTGTCTGATTAATTGCTTTTTTAAGTAAGGGTATAAAAAATGGTATTTCATTCACAATTTCTTCTACACAATGCAATTCTAGGCTCATTATGTGCACTCTATTCTCCGTTACTGCCTTCCTATTTCAATATTGTCAATCTGATAGATAATTCTCTATAAATAAAATTCTCTTAGTAGTACATACAACCCGATATATATTTAGGTCTACCTATCATCAAGCAATGTATCACGTTCCTAATTTAGAGGGATTGAGAACAGTCGAATCAAGCCCCATTGTGTTGTGCTAACGAGGGAATGTTTCAATAAAGTTATTTAACATCACCTATTTATAAAGTATCTTTAGGAATTGCAAGTTGGTCAGAACGTCCTAATTCAAATTACTTTATAATAGACACATGTTTACCAATTCAAAAGAATGAAAATGAGCGTTATGAGGCAGGGGCTAATTAATACCAATCCTATTTCACAAGCAGCACTCGATTTCGTGTTGTTGCTAATGCACTTGAATAACATTGTATGAATGAACATTCAACATTCTAATTTGCCACACAAATCTAAAGAAGTTTGCCTTGTAGAAAATCAATATCCGGTAAATCTAGTCGTATAAGATTATTTAGAGCTGCTTGTGCTTGTATATAGATAACTGATCTTAAAATTAACGTTATACTTCATTCATTAGTTTTATTCATCTGTCTATCACATTCGTTCCTTGAGATTCCATCTACACATCACACCGTTCAGGAATATGTGGAACATAGGAACATGCTGGTTGTTGCATATTGGTAGGTACCGTTGATAGAAACTGCCTTAAGGAGGATTATTTTTACGGGTTTTCGTGCACGTAGTATCTCTCTAAATTCCCATTTGATATATATATATATATTAAATTGAATGCAGGTTATTCCGGCTTTTCGCGAGCTAATTAACTGAGAGGTATGCACTTTTGCGGAAAGCAAATTTAATTTTTCGTGTATATTGCCAATGGGAGTATATAAGCTCCACATAACAAGCACTAGCAAATCATTATTAGTAATGCACTGGGTAATTACTGGCCTTGTGCCTAAAGTAGAAACAATTATTAGTGGCAGTATCGGCAGAGGGTCGGATTCCATGCTTTCCAGCATAGTTACGTCCCTTAAAGATCTGAGTTCAAATCCCGCTGAGGTTGACTTTGCCTTTCATCCTTACGGGATCGATAAAATAAAGTACCAGTAATGCAATATTAATTGCTGGCCTTGTGCCAAAAAGTAGAAACATTTATTAGAAAAACATATTTTCTCTCTATCGTAAAACAGATATGATCTGCACTCCATAATACCCATGTTATTCAAGAGGGTCGTGTAAAGGATGAACTTAATTAACTACGAAGGAGTAAGACCTTTGGTTCTCATTTCCTTAGTTAAGTTTATGTTCCTCTTTCTACAAACTGTTATATGGAATATTAGTTTCATGTCAAAAGAAATGTATTTGCACGTGTTAATTTCTAAATAAATTATTTTCGAAACGCTTTCATGTTAATCATAACGAATTTATTTTCAAATATACTGGAGGTGCGTGGCCTAATTTTAAGGGTGTTGGATTTACGTTCATAATGTCATGTGTTCGATTTTGTGACTAGGTTGTTTCGCGTTGCCCTAGTATATTCAGCTGAAAAGGCGTACCCGAAATAGCGGGGGTTTAACTCTGCGATCTGTCCAGAGGAATACCTGCATTCTCAGTTTCTTAACATCATGGAAACCGGGATAGGCACCGACGTGATGAGTCGCCGGGATCGAGATATACTTTATAATTGTTAGTAGTATGTATTGGAATGCATGGTTTTCCTATTCTGCCATGTAAACACGCGACCAAATTTGATTGCATTTAGAAAACCAATTGTAATTATCAATCCTTCGATTAATGCTATCGAGTAGTATTTATACTAACGAACTCTGTGCGGGCCGTGACTATGTTACCTTTTATAAGTATAAACTTCATAACTTATTCAATTTTCAATATGTATAATAAAACATGATTACATATTCTATTAACTTGATCTGTGGATATTAATTTGAGCCCAATAGATGATATAAATCTTTCAGCCTTTTCCTATAACAGAATCCGGTTACAATCAATTAATAGTATACAAAATCAGCGTCAGAGCTAAAACATTTGGTGTACTAAAATACATCTGTATGTTTAAACTGTTTGTGAAATATAACACAGAATGTTATATCCAGTGTTCTCGACAGTAAAATATGGTTTTCGAAGTGATAGTGGTTTTATTAGAATATATGTTTGTGTAACCATGTGTGAATTAATAGTAAATGTGTATGTTCCTATGAGCTTCATTTTCACACTGAATCGCGTCAGTGACGTTGAGTAGTTTCTGACAAAGATTAATAATTCATTCACAGTCTGCAATACGTTTGATAGCATAACTGGCCGTGGTGTTCTGAGAACTTGGATTATATCACCATACATAGACTAAATATATATGAATTATACAAATAAATATATTTTGATATATATTTTCCAATTTTGATCTGATATAATCATTTAAATAAAAATATTATATGCTAGCAGGGAAATTTTGATATTTTAGATAAATATGATTATAACGGTTTTCATCACCATGGTAATAATAGTAAAAATAATGGTGTTTTAACTTTTCACTCACAATAATATTACTTCCCAACCTTTAGACAAATCCACTAGCTAAACGTTAATCAGTGTGAGGAAGGTGTATGGTAGGAAATGAAAACTTGAGATCATGTATTCAGATAAAAATTATGAACGAACATAAAGCATGATGAAAGACAATATATAAGTTTCAGATACATAGATCTATTATACAATAGTAGGTATGGAGCATCTTCATATAACGATGTTCATAGAATGTATATGTATCTAGAATTCCAAGTAATATTAAATTAATGTATGCTTTATTTCTTCATTTTTTCAATACGTTGGAAAATATCGAAATGATGGTATATATCTTTTATGAACCCCGAAAACATATTTTGTATTTGTTATAACTTTTGTTGAATGATTATCTGTTAGGAATAAGAGAGAAAGAAGAGCCAAGTTCATGTGATAAATCAATAGTTATGCTACGGAGAATTGAAATAATTTAATATATCACAACATCAAGTGCAATATTCGAATCGTGTATTAAGGTCTGGGATAATTAATGTGGTGAGCACGACGACATTAATTGATTGAAATTATACATGTACCATGGTAAGGTAAACATTTTTGAACAACTCTTAACTTAACCAAACAAGACTAATGATACAATAATTCTAAGTCAACATCAGGCAAACCTGAGAATCTTCATCCTTATTATGGTTCCTTAATCCATATCGGGGTCATTGGGATACTGTAGTTGCTGACCACTGCACCAAACGCCTCAATTGTTTGCGATCATAGGCGATTGATTCGATTGTGGCAAGGTTCTTCCATGTCCACTCTGCTATGTTGTTAATCCATCCTCTGTCTGCGATATCTTCTCTTCCACCGCAGTGTTCCATGGTGAATCGTTTTAGAGTGTCTGTCGGATCTTTTCACATACCCAAACCACCTCAACTTTCTCTTCACCGTGATCAGCAGATCTTCAAAGTGACGCATGTGCTGGGGGATACTTCTTCCTGATCTCCTCGTTTGTGACATACGTTTAGTATATAGAATAAAGTATTCAGATATAAATATGGTATGCATTTGAAATATATTAAATATGATGTCAATGCATAATTTATAATAAATGAATCATTACATAATGATACACAATGAATGAAACACACACATAATAATACGTAACTTCAAAATATGCTGCGTATGTAAATGACTGCGTGTGTAAATAACTATTCGTGTATGTGAATTTATGATTGCCGTGTCATTCCTAAGCACACGCATACAAATGCACTTAAGCAAATATTTTCCACACACATCCAGTATAATGGTGTAGACTACAACTGTAAATAGTTTCTATACATATATAAGTATAAACAAATGGACAGCTTTTTAATATTGATGGTCTGACAAAGGAAGACAAAAGAGAAAGTGTCAGGGATAATAATTTATAAGGAATTTTGTGGCAGTTTCCCTAAGATCTGGATTATACATATTACAGAATAAAGACTACAAAAAAAATTGCTGCCTCAAAAGAACTTTTATTTTAGTCATGGTTTTTCCTATACTTATAACTACATTTCTAAAACTTTTTTAGCTAGTATTTCCATTTATTTTCGAAACATAAATCTTTACTGATTTAATCTATTTTATTCTAGATGTCGAACTTCAAATTTTCTTAAAACATTACTTAAAGATCGATTTCTGCTTCAGGACATTTCTCCGTTTTTTTTTTTCATTAATGCAAACACTGTTTTTGCGTGAATTATGATCGCATTCTCTATTTCTCGATACTTTATTATTATATATTCATCAGTTCAAAATCCCGCATATTTATTGTTGATATTTCGATATTTATCAAATATAACCTCTTTTATCAGATGATGGATATCGATCTTCGATATGAACTAAATACACGTAGACCAACGATATATATATATATATATATATATATATATATATACACAGTGTGTCCAAATATGTATGCACACTTCAACACCAATCTAATAAATATTGCCTGTACAGGTAATCAATGTGTGTATATATTTTTTGGGGACACTATATATATATATATATATATTATACCGTGATGAAATTCGGATTCTACTCTCTGTGTATGCAAGTATGGATGTGTACAGGCCTTACATATTAGGGGATTCCGCTCACGATCAGAAGATTGTAGGATACATTGCGGCACATAGTGTCTTTGAGCAACACACTCTATTTCATGATTCTGCAGTCCACCCAGCTGGTATAAATGAGTTCTAGGTATAACTAAAATGGTTGAATTGATGACACACTGTACCACGTTGAATCCTTCTGCGAATTACATCTTTGAAAAAGGCTCAGCGACTAGTACGTACATTTTCCGAGTTTGCTCGTACACTTGTCATGGAACCGACGCAGATGTAACAAACACACACAAATATATGCATGTTAATATTTCTACTAACTTGCCGCTCGCTTTGCTTTCATTTCTCTACTTTCCTATATGGTTTTCTGAACTGCCCACGCTATTTCTCCAGTTTCTCCTTAACTTTGTATTTGTGTTTTGTTTTTCTTTAACTAAGATTTGCATGTGTATTGTTTGTGTTTTTACATTGACACAAACCTGAAAGGTTAGTAGAAGGGAGCAGGCAATTATATCAACAATTACATGTCTTGTAATTATTTCATCGACTCTGAAATGTATGTCTCTCTCTATCTCACCCTATCTCTCTCTCTACATCTCTATCTATATATCTCGCTCTCCCTCTTCCAACCTCCCATTCCTTGTTTCTGTTTTTCTCACACTACATATCTCTCCATAACATATTCTTTCAGTTAATCATAACTATTGATCTATAGTCTTTGTTTGTATATTTATAGCGTCTGTAGGACGAAGTAAACACCCAGGTTAATATTCAGAAGTCTCTTATATTCACATGTATTGCCATTTCGGTTGTGTATTGCAATTCTCTTTAGCTTTCCATTTCATCAGTTTCTCTGTAACTTAAAATTAGTTTTCGTCTTAATAATGGGTTCTGATTTAGGCACAAGTCCAACAATTTGCGAGGGAGGTCCATTACATCGACTCCAGTGATATACTTTATTTTATCGACCCCTTAAGGATGAAAGGCAAAACTAACCTCGGCGAGTCTTAATAATTTAATAATAATTGTTTCTACCTTTGGCACAAGGCCAGCAATTACCCAGTACATTACTGGTACTTTATTTTATCAACCCCATAAGGATGAAAGGCAAAGTTAACTTCGGCGGGATTTGAACTCAGAATGGTAAGGGCCGTAACTATATCCGTCAAAGCATTGCGCCCAACTCTCTACCGATACTGCCAATCCACCGCCCTTATATTTAATAATAATTGTTTCTACTTTAGGCACAAGGCCAGAAATTATCCAGTGCATTACTGGTACTTTATTTTATCGACACGGTAAGGATGAAAGGCAAAGTTAACCTCATGCCATGGACAAACTTTCCCCGCATACAATATCGTCTACTGTCAAACACTACTGAGATCAGCTGACAGTAGTAATATATGAGTAAGAATCCAGTTTGCTCCTGGCCAGTTTGATGTAGGAAGTTCTTTCACAGATGATCAGCTTGTGGGCTTTTTTCACGAATGTTTCATTTATTTTACAAACTGTTTATACAAATACAAAACACACTATTAAAGGGAAGAAGAAAAGAAAAATATGAAAGGAAAATAAAAAAATAAAAAAAAAGAATCAAACAACAAAAGAAAGGAAGAGGGAGAGGAACATACACTACATCCCTGTCATGCACCACGGAAAAATGGCAAAGAGAGAATGGTCAGAGACACCCGCTACAATAGCCACCTCACGGGACTCCTTCCTCAAGCATGTGGTCTTAATTATGTTTTCATGAGGATGGATATAGAAGGGTGGGATGTGCTGGGCAGGCTGTCATAGTATCAGCCTTCACGTAATCAAAGGGAGCGACAAAGCTCACAAAAACAATAGCGATGACAGCAACCATCAATCATGAGGAAAACTACTACCACGAGGAAAACAAAAACTGCGTTAATATTTCCTCTTCACACTAGCCTAGTTATCCTCTCTCCAATATTGTCCAAGTTGACTGCTACGACTCAACACTACCAACAACGACCATGACGAGAGCGACAAAACAATACCAATTTTTTCCTCGATCAGTGGGTGTTTCAGAGTGGTGATGGAAACGGCCTCGGACAGTACAGGGTTAGTTTTAAAAGCAGGGTTTGGGTGGAATTGTATCCGTTTTACTGTCTTTAATACAAAGAGATGCGTTAAAATATCATGTAAGATAAGAAATTAAGAGAGGGTGTATAAAGAAACAAAATCGGTTTCTGTAACAATCAACATCATGAAGATATGAAAAAAAAGCCCACCCGCACATTCCTTACATTGTTAAAACAGCTTTTACACTTGATCTCTGCTCCGTATATAAATAGGTAATTCAGATGTTTACACTTCCAGAAAGAGAAATATTTTGATTCTACCATACACGCCTGATGAGTAGATAGGTACTAGATTCAGCTCAATGAAAAACTGCGAGGCACATGTAACATTCGATGATGATTAAAACATTTTAAATTGAAACTACGTTCTCTCTCTCTCTCTCAGTCACACACATACACATAGACACACGCACATACACACACATACACCACACACACCACACACACATATATATATATAATAATGATACTATTTATAGTTATGTATATACTATAAACAACTATAAACAGGAAAGGTCAGTCATTTATTACTACCTTATTACCAGTAAGATAAATAGCTCATCAGGTGTTCTACAGAGCAGGAATATAAATTATACAATTATCAAAGTTATGTTCAAATCATTTTATTGCTGACAATCGTTTATTCCAAACGTTCGTTTGGAGACATATAATTAACCTCCTATTCAACTGAACAATCATATAGATATATACATTGATGTTTTCACAACATCAATGTATATGTATCTATATGATTGTTCAGTTGAATAGGAGGTTAATTATATGTACAAACATTGGTAATGCTCCGATGACACCAAACGGAAGTTTGGAAGAAACGATTGTCAGCAATAAAATGATTTGAACATAACTTAGATAATTGTATAATTTATATATATATATATATATATATATATATATATATATATATATATATATAGAGAGAGAGAGAGAGAGGGAGAGAGAGAGAGAGAGTTGGGAGAAAAAGGTAGATATGTGTGCCAATATAGAAGTTTAATTGTACAGAATAATCTGTAATAATTATGAAGGGCACTTCCTGAAAATATATGCTTCAGAATTATGTGTATATCATTTCCTATATATTATATTTGTTATTCCTATATTTTATATTTGTATTTAAATATGCAGGTGCTTGAATGCGTTTGTATGTAATTAGTTGGTCACTAAATTGATGTTTTTTCCCTATAAACACATATTTTCCGGTCTGCATTATTTTCCGATAGTTGTCCGGTCTCGTATACATATATATATATATATATATACAAATTTTATGATTTACCACTGGATAGAACTGGTCATTCCGTAGAGCCAACCATGATGTAATATTAGAAAAATCTTGATGGTGGTGCGAAAACGGAGTTAATTATTATTGAGTAAAATGACAGGAGAACGGTCTTGTGAAATTTCTTCAAGGATTTATTTCAGCAAACACCACGTACATTTCAGTGGCCAGGTTACGTAGCATCCTGGTGACATCATCAAGTGTATATTGTGTAATAGTAATATAATAAAAGGAAAAATGGTAAATACAATCCAAGAGGCTATCAGGAGGGAAAGCGAGAAAAAACAGAGAAAAACGTTTTAGACAAGATGGTTATCAAGAGGGCCAGTTGTTATCAGTTTGGCTGACCGCCATGTAATTTTATGTATGCGTGCATGTATGTATATTTACATGTGTGTGTATATAATTATATATCTTCTCTGTTTTAAGATGTTATTTTAACTCAGCCTCACTTTCAATGTTAATAGATATCAATTTCAAAACTTATATCAAATATATAACTGTCATCTGATGAACAGTTTCTGTAAGGATCGTATAGTTTCTTGAAACATTTGGTAATGGAATAATGATATAGTGTTGTTTATAATGTAATTCAATTTAAATAAAATATATCCATATATATATATATATATATTTATTTATATATATATATATATATATATATATATATATATATATATATATATATATATATATACTATTGATTTGTTATGGAAAATCAGCATAACATTAACATACATTTTAATACAATGTAATCCTTCAGATTCCATGATGGTCCCTAAGCCCATTGCCTTAAAACATGATTCATATATAAAGACATTTCTGGAATTGAATTAACTCAGCATGGCAGATTTAATAAAGATACAAAATATTGGAGAATGTGCCGATTTGCCCATTTGGTTACTGTAGAAATTTACTCTTTCCTACAGGATGTTTGTGAAATATTCTAGCAGAATGATCTGTTATTTCGTCACTCCTTCTATAAGAAAAACGTTGAGTGTATGTCTTCTGTATTCTACCGAAATGACCAACTTAATCAATTGCATTAGGATATCATCATGGAAAAATTTGTAGCGTGTATTTACAGAAAAGAAAGCCATACTCAGAATTGACTGAACAGTTCTATATTATAAACAACAATAACATCCATAGATTGTGTTTATGAAGATATGTTATTTGAAGATGAAACTAGTATTGTTTCTTGAACGTTTCCGCATCTCTCTCTCTCTCTCTATATATATATATATATATATATATACTTAATGTTGATGCTCTATGTGAGTTTGTGGTCTTGATTTGCTTAATTACTATATATATATATATATATATATATATATATATATATATATACAGAAATACCTGTGTGAGGGAGGAAGAGTGGAAAGGAGAGAGTAGATGCAAGGATAGGGACACAACTATAGTGTTATATATATATATATATTTATTAAAATAACATATTAAAGTTTAAGCAAAGAATCGCGGCTTTCACCCTTAACGGATCTACGGTTCTTATATAGTTGATATATATTTATCCTTATCGAGCCTCTTTGGATTTTAGTATTCACATTTACTATTATTACTATATATATATAATTACGTGTCCGTAAAGAATCCTCAGATTAGCAGCTCCCTAGATGGAGTCCTTTGACACTGAAGAACTGAAGTGTATGGTATAAACAAACGTTACATATCTGTCGAGGCTGAACGTAAATAAAGCCGCCTTTCGCATAACAAGATGGCTTCTTGTAGGAAAACTACCTTATTATATAGAGATGGGTTTCAAGGGAGGTAACTCCTTGAAAAGCCAAAGGCCCCACATGAGAGTTGTAACCAAGACAATGCGAGGGAGGTAGATTATAGGTATAGTCACAATGAGACGTTTAACTAAGATAATGCGAGGCAGATCATTTCTTATAGGTGTTTATGTGGTTGACTTACGATGTCTTTAGTTTATTAGTTATAGGGAGGGGCATGACTAAAGGATAGGCTAAGTTGGGTCAAATATTCTGTTAGCGAAGGAGTTCGCTCTGCGGTGGTGGAAGTTGATGACCAACTCATTCCTGTCATTGATGGGGGTGGCCTTGACAAAGATATGTGTTAGGCCTCGGTAAGACAGATCGCAAAAATGTCTTCCTCCATTAAATGCTGGAGATCTAACTAAGATATACCAAGTTAGTGAATGTTCAATGTTGGCTAGTTTAAGGTTTTTAAAGAGCCTGGCTAGAGAAGTTGAGCATCTATAGCTAGGGTCGGGGAAGGAAAATGAGTGCGCATTATAGTGGACCTTTAAGGGGCTAGATGTAGAGCCAATATAGAGCTAGTAGATGAGGCCGTTCTAACCATGCACCTATATACGATATTGGGCGTAAGGCACTGCCTGTTAAGCGGGCACAGTGGGGTTACGGCAGTTGCAATTACGATTGCGATTAGTAGGAGTAGAGTTGTTTAAACTAAGCGGCTGGTGTGTACTAATGGGATTGGAGGGGAGAGTTCTGCTACTAGGATTAGTATAGGTATGGATGCATGGTGTACTTATGGGAGGTGGTGGTGCCACATGGGGGGGTATATTTTTTTAGTTTGTGACAGTTGGTGAATGCGATGTGGCTAGCTAGGTTCGGTGTAGTGGAGAAGGAGATTTGAATATTGTTTTTATTAAATAGTTTGTAATATCTATGGTTGCGGGGGAGGGTGTTTAGATAGGATGGAGAAGAAACGTTTAGGGATGTTAGTAGCTAAATTAGATGAGAAAGGTTAGGCCAGGTGATTTTTCTAGGCCTGTTACTTCTATGTATACTTCCTGTTACTTATATATATATATATATATATATATATATATATATATATATATATATATATATATATAACAGAGGAAATGTGGTAAGGAACAAGGTGGACTATAACGCACCAAAGTACTCAATACTTAGGGTAGTAGAGTGGGTAATAGGAACGAGTAGGACTCCGACGGCTGAGCTCAAGCCGTTTCGACGGCTAATTCTGGACTAGCCGTCGAAACGGCTTGAGATCAGCCGTCGGGGTCCTACTCGTTCCTATATATATATATATATATATATATATATATATATATATATATATATATATATATGTATGTATATATAAATGTACATGTATATATATATGTAGTCAAGAATAAAATGCACAGAAGTATATTTGAAGATTACGTTTTCTTTATTACGATATAATGAATCGTTTTATAATTTTTGCATTAAATATAGCCTGTTTAGATTGGTATAACAATCTTCTCAAATATTAAATTTTAAATATTAAAAAAAAATGTTCATGAATTATGTCAGCAGTTTGAATATATGAGAATTTTCTGTCAAACCTTCTTATATATGTATTCTTTATATAGATGAGGTGAGGAGAGTCGAAGTGGGGTTGAACAGATCAAAATTTAACTAAATTCACTTGATTAAAAATAGAAAATGTTCTGATCATTCAAAATAATGGATCAGACGGCATTTTCTATGTGTTTGTTTTGTGTGGGTATTAATCAGTTCAATTATTTCAAAATGTAAGTATTTGGGGTTTCTGAAAGAAACTGAAAAAGGTTAGGAGTGTATATAGAATTTATCCTTTGTCTTATGATATGTGTATGTGTGTGTATCTGTGTGCGCACGCGTGCCTGTGTGCGTACGTATATCAGAAGATAAAAAACTATTTTATTCGATTGGCGATAAAACTGCAAAATTCACCGGAATTGCTGTGTTGGGTTGTTTCGATCATGTCCGTGCTTAACAAGTCTAAAATCTCTTCTGACCTTGTTTCTAATCTATCACTTAATAATCATAATTTCGTAGGTAACATATAATTGTTGTTGTGAAATTAAATAATGCACAAAATCATATATGACGGTGTTAATTACTATTATTCACACATTTCCTTTTCTCGTTCATTTAATTGAAACAATCACATTCATATATTATATATACAAGCAGGAAAGTACATAGAATGCAGTGTTTCTGCTAGTTGCATGTATATGTTTCTGCTTTTAGACTGAAGTTTCCTCTCTTGCCATATTATATTTGCCAAGTTATATTTTAAGTAATGATATTCCACGAATAAACTTTTATATCATTTGGCATGTTAAAATCTGTTAAAATTTATTTAGTGATTTGGTAAAACTCTAAGAATTTTAAAATATTTCACATTGTTGCAAATTATTGTTTGCACCTGAATACAAAAGTTTTATATATTTTATTACTTGTTAAATTCTGTTGTCATTGATTTAGTAAATCACTAAATATCTGACAATTTTTTCAAATTATTAATCGAGCTTACTTGAAACACGCGCAAAAGTTATCTAATGTTTGCATATATCAGCAGTTTACATCCGTTTTTCCAAACTAGAAAACCGAACCTTTTAAGTATTCTATTAGTTACATGTGTCACAAATATATCAAAATATGTATGTGTGAAATGTATAAGTTTTACGATATTTCATAGAAATGACAATACTACGTTCTATATGCATCATCAAACATTTATGCTAGACGAGTGAATGAAAATAACATTATATATATATATATATATATATATATATATATATATATATATATGCACACAGGAGATTCATATATTTGCTAACTGAGGTTGTTTAGCCCTACGTCATCCCTGGTCGAGGAAAGGTATTCAAGACGAAACAATCCTATATTTCCCTTCAAGAATAATATACACTTGACCACATTATCCACTTCTTTGCATGGCAGGGTTTTTTTCCTCTTAATTTAAACAGTTTGATCACTTTGTAGATGCTTCACCGTTCTCTTGTTTGTAAATAAACTGGATAATATGAAGTTTAGAAATGTGATTTAGTATTGTATGGACATAAACTAATTTCGATATTTAAAGCAATCTTTAAAAACTCTGTATATAGATATGTGGTTATTCTTAGTAAATAATACTTACCAATTTATTACAAGTTGTAATAATAGTTAATAAAAGTATTTTTTTCTTCTTTTCTTTGCAGGTAAGATATGAATTTCACCAATTCTTATTTCACACGTCAAAATGCGAGGATTTTAACAAGGTAAAGTATGTAATAAAACTTATAATATGTATTCTTTTTTAATATTGATCTCTAGAGGGAAAAACCCTTTTCGGTCATGAATAACAATGGTTATTGCCCTTAGAAACATTCCCAAACTCTGAACAAGGTTTGTTACGGAAGATGATCAGTTGCCCATGCATACCGATGGTGACCAAGTTTAAGGCAAAGGCTTAGCACTTGCGACATCACACCCCATTTCGACACAGCTGGAGTAACGTGAAAAAAGTGTCTTACTCAAGGACACCACACACCACCCGGACCAGGAATCGAATTCATAACCTAAGGAATGTAAGCCCAATGCTCTAACCACTAAACCATGCGACTTCAGAAAAATAATCATTTGAAATTAGTAATCCAATGTGTTATTTATCTAACCTCATTTTTTTTCATTTTGCTAAGCAAGTGATCTTAACATTGCAGAGAGCCTTCAACTTTTTCCAATATGAGTTTGTCTTATATCAATTATTTCATAAGATGGATAACATGTTGAAGTGTTAAAAGTAGCCTATCGCCTAGACCATACGTACTCAGGAAGACTCAACGTTAAAACGGAATTGTTCAATGTGGAAACGAGCAACATACTATTTTAATACTGAATAATTAAGTGCGTATATGGTTAACACAGCAGTGAAATCTATGATATACCTTATATAATCCAGACATTCACGGAGAAGAATTACTGGATCGAATTTCTAACAAACGTATGTGTGGTTTTAGTTTTCTAATTATTCTAATGTAGCGTTTTAAATCGATAAAATGCACGAAGATTTCTGGCAATTGACTTTCAATTTCAAATAGTGGATTTTATCATCATTTCTCAATTTCTCCTTTGATTCTAACATGTCATTGCCTAACGTAAAGGTGTAAGCAGGGATTTTCTAGTGCTGAATCTGCCTGAAAGTTTCAAGTTCTAGCTGAAAACCATTTAAAAATTCTAAGAAAAGACAAAAAGTTCTAAATATGACTCTTATACTGCTTTAAATATAAAAATGATTTTGTTTGTTCAAATGAAATCCGCATTTTATGTTTTATATATATATATATATATATATATATATATATATATATATATATATATATATATATTTCTGGAGTGAATTTTGTCGCGACAACTAAATCGTTTCGGATTATTGATTTCATATTCAAAGTAATTTTCTGCTCCTCTATATGTTGATAAACTCGTCTTCTGGTGACGGTTGAATCACAATATATCAATAAACATATACACACATGGTTTAATCATTAAACCAAATCATTTAAGATGTTGTGCCATATTCAATCGTCAGTGTGATCCTCAAGTTATTTTAAAAATAATGGGAATATATTTATTATTAAAGAAGAAATACAAGATCTGTTGTAGGCAGGATTTATCAATGCCTGGTGTATTGATTTATCAATGCCTGGTTTAAAACCTCATCAATGGAACACAGAAAAATAATGATCGACGTTCACCTTTAGGTCATCATGGACGATATTGAGTATTCCTAATCTTCTATGAGAAAGAAGTTAGTTTAAGAAATACATAATTTAGCTAATTGTGAGTAGGATACGCTGGAACAATGACTTGAACTCTTGTGAGTAGCCAACCCCGACTCGATAGCACTGAATAGGGATGTGACTCGAGGGCTAAGACACTGGGTGTCACCACTACCGTTTCAAAGAGTGGCAAATAATTCGACAGTTTGCTTTCTTTAACCTGACGAGCAGCTAAGGCTGGGCTAGTTTCCTAATGCAACAGGTTGCCGATTAAGAAGGTGCTTTAACATGTATCATCCAAAGCCGTCTTGCCTTTTAGTGTCCCCTCGGCCCAGCCATACTGGTTCCAGCTTGGCTCCCAGACTGTGATCTATAATCTCGTTGACAGCAGCACGGCTTTTGGAAATGACCCGCACTACAATCCACAGTGGATCCACTGCAGAATTATGAGGCTCATAGTTCCGAGGCCGAACCTTAGGTAAACACCGATGTGCAAACAGTCACTGACCAGCTGAACGATGGTACTGGTACTGTCTTATATCATGTACCGCTGCTTGGCTGGGAGGCCAAGCGAATATATTCCAGACAGTGCTGCTCAAGCCTATGCACCAATTTTCCCAAGGTCATGTTTCACTAGATGTCGTGCTATTTATTTTGTTTTGTTGTTGTTTTTTAAGGGAGACTGGACGTTATGGTTCAAGAATATAACCGTTTAGACATTTTATGATACTACAACCTCTGGGATGTTTTGAGGCTCATCTTTTGATTATCTACAATTCTATAGATTTTGAATTGAGTTGGGTGAATATAATTTATTTTATGAAATACAATTGATTGCGATATATATATATATAACTGAGGATGTCTGTAAGTGTGTGTGTCTGTAAGTTTGAATCCATATAGCTCGAGAAGTACCCAACCTTTTTTTTTCAAACTTTACATGTGTATTACTTATGTTTCAGCGAGTGTTATGCTCATAAAAAATCCAACTTTTTGATCCTCTGGGGCATACATTCGGTGAAAAACTGCGTTTTTCAGCTTTTTATGTTTTTTGAGGCGTTACGTCAGACATAATTCCTTGAAATTGTAACTATCTGTTAGTCAGTCTCTTCTTCATACCGTGAACAAAGAAAATGCAGCTTTTTTATGGCCTAGGACCCGCATTAGTTGAAAAACTTCATTTTTTTCAGCTTTTTACGGCTTTTTGAGGCGTTACCTTTAGCCGATTTTCCCGAAATTTCAAGGCATGTTATGCACATAAAAAGCAATCATTTTCTTGATCCCCTTAGGTGAAAACCTGCATTTTTTCTGCTCCATTGAGAAAAATCTTAAAGATTATCCAGCCATCAGAGTATTCGGTTTATTTTCTTTACATATTGTCCAGGCATGCAGTTTTCGCACGATTAGGTCTGTTGACGGCCCGCGTTCCAAAATACCTTATCCCGGCAACGCCGGGTATCACTGCTAGTAAGCTATAAAACTGTAAAACCGAGTTATAAATCTATATTATAATAAGAGCGCTGTCTGTTTGTCCGTCTGACCGTCCACCCTTCTACCACGCTCACTATATATATTCAGGGGGACCGACAAGTGGTATATATATATATATATATATATATAGAATTGGTTATACAACAGTTAGTTCACCATACCGAGAACAATTGTTTCACCTTAGCGGATCCTCAGCTGGTAATGGACATGGTTATACTGAACAGGAAGGACAACCGTACAAACGCGCATGCGCAGAGACTGGTCACTTCACACAGGCAATACTAAAATGCGTACGAGAGTTGTAAGGGAGCTAACTACGAAAGTGCGAAAAGTTTCTAGTTGATAAGAAAATGATGATGTTGTAATTCAATCCTGAGCTTTGTAGTTATGCAAGAGGTGTTTCGAGACGTATATACATAAATATAGAAAAGAGCATACCGTGTGTTTTCGCGGTGACAGAAAGAGGTAGATATACAGAAAGTTAGGACGTCACCCTCATCTTTATAGCGAGAGGGAGAAGCGCCAAGCGAGACTGATGTACGTAGATAGAGAGAGAAAAAGCGACGCTATGTATTTTTGAGGTGACAGAAAGAGATAAATAGACAGAAAGTTACGACGTTGCCCTCATATATATATAGAGAGAGGGAGGAGGAGCACCAAGCGAAAGAAATGTACATAGATAGAAAGAAAAAGGAACGTCGTTTGTTTAGAGAGTGAAAGTGTGTGAGTGTGTGCGACATAATGTGGAAGACGACGACGTCACTCTCATCTAGTATATTATGATAATTACCTTTCCTCGTCTGTTGTATTCCGTGTAGCAGATATGTATCGTTCGGCATTATACATCCGTCTAAAATATTTTAAGGTGTCGAATTTGCAGAGTCGTTACAAGGTCAGAGAGAATGTTTTATGGTAGTCATTCCGTTTTATGATACTCATCCCGCGGAGGCCAACTTTGCTTTTCATGTATTCGAGGCCGATAAAAAAGCACCAATCAAGTACTGGAGTCGATTCCTCTTCCATATCTCATTCTCACTTCCCTTCTCTCACTCTCTATTCTTTTCTGGAATAAATCTGCTGTATACAGAGATAGAGAGAAGATAAGCGTCACCAGGCTTAACATGCCCCACAAATGACGTATTCCAATAAGGTATATCCATGATTCCCAATGAATGACGGGACCATGCATGTATACATAATACATGTTAATATTTTAACTGAAATACATTTTTGCTCATATTTTTTTATTTAAGGCCAACTCGAGAAATCGACGAAATTTGAATGACTTAATTCAATCTAATGTTCCTCCTTATGTGTTTAATACGTGAGAGAGAAAAAAATAAAATTACATTGAAAGATAGAAACATGTTCATTGTGCCTATATATTTGAATTGTCCATACGAAACGTTACGAAAAGCTATTCAATTGATATAACGTATTACCTATAGTTTAGAAATAGTTAAAGAAATGTTGTTCTGCCAATATTCAATTATATTACTTGCTACATGATTTAAATATATCGGGTTGTTGATTTTCCAATGTTAGAAAATTATCAGTGACAGCTGCTTTAAGTTTAAACTTTCTGATTATGGTTTACGGCAAAAGTTACTTTACATGATACGTTCATACTAATGAATAACGAAGTTAGAGTGGCTGATTCCATTCAGTGATACGTTGCTACATTGGTTCGCTTAAATTATAGATCTCAAGCATAAAGTTTATACATCTCGCTCTTATTTGCGCCAATTTCTTCTTAGGTAAGAATTCGATATTTAGGTAAGAAAAAAAAAAGCATTATGTTTATAGTGAAGCAGACGAAATGAAGTTGTACGGTATTGTAACTTTCTCAAGGGTATAGTTATATAAGTGAAATCTAATAATACAAAGGTTGATCAAAATCATGTCGCGTAAATCTGGTTTCCTAACAATTTCAATTTACACACCAATGCTCGCTTTATGTGTGAACTTTTTTGATATTGTGTGAATATTGCAGTGTGCCGACAAATCAAATACTACAATCTACGAGTGTATTTATTCATTTAGATTCCAAAGTACTTAAATTCACGAATGAGAACCTTCAGTAGTATACATAGTCTGTATGCTTTCTAGATCAAAATATTTCGGATGTATAGATACTGGAAGTATGAATTACTGAGATATAATGCAATATCATTATGTCGATATCTGTAGAGGACAATCGTATATCTTGTTATATAACAAATAACATAATTTCTATATATGTCTACAGTTCTATATTGATATCTTAGTATCGCCATTGTTCCAAACAAGATCTGCCTTGATCCTGAGCGAGCAGCTCAAAGATCAAAGGCTTTCCTCTGATAGGCCCCGTTTTTCCAAACATCTACGATTATATTTCAACCTCAAGTCTGTATTTATGTCATCTTAAAGTAGTTACCATTAAGTCAGTTATTTCATACGAAGTCAAGATATGTGTCTTAACTGCGTGATAGAGATAAGCCTCATGTATGTGTACAGAGGAAATTATTGAAGTGAAGATTAGTACACGCTCGCTTCTTATTGTAACGATTCCGTTATTGTCTCGGGTAATGGTGAAGCACAATAACTTCAGGTTCTTAATTATCTTTGTTTATCATAATTATCTTCCTTCGTGTACTGCTCTGACAGTTTCAGAAGTCAATTTGCTCTACATTGCTAGACGGCAATAAGGGAAATCAACTGCTTTTCGTAGCTTTTGCGAGCCTCTGTCTAAAGAGGCAGACAGTCTGTGTCTCTCTCCATATCTTACGGGCAATCATTGGTGCGTATGGCACTGGGGATGAGTTAATGATGTGGATGTATATTGCCACTCTGTCTATCTTTGGTGCTTTGAAAGGCAATACTGAAATAATAATGTCAGTCGCATCAGCAACAAAACCTTTCACCGCATGACCCTATTATTTTCGGTGTCTAGTCAATCCTCATCTCTCCGTGGCTTTTCCATTTAAATTCTTTTCACGGAAGAATGTACTGAAGTAGCCTTTACTCCAAAACGTTTAATAACGGAGCAATCCGCCATGCATTTCCAGGCTAATCGCCCTTATTTTATCGATACAATCCCGGATATTAATGTTGTCTACGGGAACCATCACAACTTGAAAATCCATACTGACCCAGGGCAACCATATTTTGCCCATACTGGACTGGGTATGTTGCGATGCCTCTAGCATTTAAATTATCATGAATGTCTCTAGCCTTGATTTTCGGTTTGTTTTGTCTTTGTGAGCAGCCGACCTCTGGCGACATCTACCGTCCTCGCCTCATCCACGATTATGAATAACCACAATATGCCTCCAAATAATCTCTATTTGTCTGGAAGCACTCACCTTAACACACAATGACCAGGGATACCTTATCTACATTTTCGAGGGTATATTGAATCACTATCCCTTTTGGATAAAGCAGGTTTATACCAATTGGATAAAGCAGGTTTATACCAATTTCTTCAATTTCATTTCTCAAATATGTTATTTGTGCAAATTATCATTGTCATCGCCCCAGGGAGCTTTTTTTCCAATTGACCATGGCGTCTCTCATCTATCGTAGCTTGTTGTTGGTGACGCTGATCTTTATATATTTACTGATTTTCGCGTTTAAGTTAGCGCTTTCAGCAATATTGTTTTGTCTTTTGAAGATGAATCATAAATGTTTGCACTTGGGCTTCTCTCTGCTTTTTTAATTGCCAAGACTTTTTTTCTTTTTTCGTTTGGAATGAGTTATTGTTCGAAAAAGCCTGGGTGATCTGATTAATGTAAACTCCGTCTAAGCTATACAGGAATCAGCAGCTCTACGTAAATATAAATGTAATAGGGATGCCGCACAAATTCTGTCCACAGAATCAAATTATCTAAATATCATCAGATTGAAAATGTTAATCAATTCTGTAGCGGTGATAGTGCAGAGAAAACTGGAAAGTGCTACAAAATGTTACAAACGCCCCCAAAATGGGTAAATCCTATATAAAATTAGTAATAAAAGGAAAATCATATTATGTTTCAATAAAGAAAGGAGTGTCACCAGCATGAAAAGCATAATGGATGAATCCAAGTAATTAAAATGCATAATATCAATTGTATCAAAACATTCTGGAAGCAAAATAGGACGTTTATTTTTCGGAATAACTGATGAAAAAAAAATACTTGCAAATATATTTATAACAAATAAAAATAAATAAATAAATAAAGGAAAAGGTAGCACTGGTGGACAGATAGACATAAACCTTCATTCAAGTTTTAATGGAATATAGAACAAATCATTTCAGCACAAAAAGGATATTGGATCAGAAAAAAGATGAAAAATAAAGAATATGAAGACAAAAACAATTCCCTTCTGAATAGACCAAAAGTAACGGCAGAGCGGAAATAGATCTAATTAAAATCTAACAAATGCTCGAAATCTGTCTGGTGATTCACAGGGTTTCATTTTAGATACGAGCACTGAATGAGATAAAGAAACTGCGAAAATTCAAGACCCTTGAAAATTGAAATAAGTAGGGTGTGTGATATGAAGGTAAAAACAGTACCGATAATAATTGGGGCACTATATTTTATGAGAAATATGAATACATCCACGAGGTTGCCCTGATAGACAGGGAGCATATGTAATACATGACATTTTAAATTGTATAGCACAACTTACGCAGTAAATGTCCAGCAAAACAAAAATCACTGTGGGCATATATTGCCGAATGTACAAAGCACTAATTTAACATAAAAAACATCAAAACATTTTCCACGCAAGAACAAAGCAAAACCGGTATACTATACAAACGGAATTCTGCATCCCTATAAGACATTGCAGCAATACAAACCACAGGAACATAGTGGTTCATCTGCTGGTTATTGGAGATTCACGTAGCACAGATGAATACTTGATGATAAATAACAATATAGTTCCTTAGGCACACTGGCATAAATATCTGAGGTTAATTGAACCCTTCTTTAACTGCACCTACCTCCATAGATCTCATTGGCATTTAAACCCCTCTTAACGAACCGTATATTACTAGATACTGCCTGTCAATTGGTGTGATGTTCTAATGTTAATAACAGTAAAAATTACATACTGCCCAAAATATGAAATAGTTTCAGAATTATTTTGATTGATCCAGCCACATAAAATTAATTATATATCGAACTACATACTGATGATTGTCATATAGGACAATGTGTTATATTCATAATTGTAACATCATTATTCCTGGATATGTTTGCCTAGCGCTAACATAGTTCTAAGAACATTCTAACTTCAATCTCATAGATGTATTCTATTCTTACTAATCCACTTCTACCGCTCCCTGCTCTTCGAAGCTACTCAGCTTCTGTCGTAATCTATAGTGTTTCCCCTCATTTCAAACTTCGGACTAACCAGTTTCTCTAACTCTTTATCTCTCGTGGATTAGTCTTCTCTAATTAGCTTTCTGCTAATGTCTATTCTCGGAGGGCCTACTACGGCTATGGGCACTATGCCTTCTTCCGGGTAATATTGATTACAAATCCTAAAATACGATGCAAACAAAATTAAGGAAAATGATGATGGCAACAGTAAACTAGCTTCATACCTTCGCATACACCAATGCAAACACGAAGACCTCAAACAATATTAGCATTTTCATGAAAAAAAGAAAACCATAGGGATAACTGTAAAATATATATATGATACATCGTCATTGAGACATATCTGAAGAGATAAAAACCTTTATACTATATATATAACATGTAAATCAGAATAACTACATTCGTCAAAGTATAACTCCTGTTCTCCTTAACTTGATCATAACACAGCTTATAGTTTCCTTTACTGGCGAATGGATTTAATTTGTTATGCACTACTTGAAACCAGATCGCTCATTCACTGTAAATATTTGTGTTTTGAATCATAGAACTAGCGGAACCCTGCGCAGTTATGATATACAATTTATCACTAAATAAATGGCTTTAATAAATCATGCGGTAAATATTTAGTGAAGGAAAACAAACATAAAAGTAATTCTATAAAAAAGCGTGAAGTATAGAGTCGGTTTTATTGGAGAAATTATGTGAAGAAATAATAAAATAGTGGTGGGATAACACGAAGAATTCACAAAGGAAAATTGTAGTTCAGAAGTTTAGATAATCATCATGCGCGTGGACAAGAAAGATGTAATATATTCAAAAGCAAATAGTGATTTAGACACAATCGATTATCAAAGGGGGCAGTGGGGATGTTATGGAAGTGATTCTTTAATCAATGTAATATACAACACTGCCAGAGCAACTTATTATTTTAAACTATTTAAATATTTATTGATATTATAGGCACAAAACCCAAAAATATATAGAAGAAGTGGTTGTATACACGATTCAATTAACTCCCAGTGTATTACATGTTTTTGTATTATTTTATCGTTCTAAACTGATGGAAAACACTTTTGAACATGGTGCCATTTGAAATAGGATTAGTTTAATAAAACTGCGCATTTTATATTTCCGTATATAACCATCAAATGAAATGTATCAATGTTATGAATAAAAAAAAATGGTATACTGCGAGCTTTCATGCCGCATGTAACAAACACAGATCCCAACAAACATGTATGCAATAATTCATATTTGTATGTATATATATATATATATATCGTATTGGACATATCCCTGCTTTTCAGCCCCTTGGATTGTGTCTAATATATTCCTTTGTTAAATTTCGGAATACCTGATGATGTGACCGGATTCATACTGGACCCGGTCATTGAAATGTTCATAGTATAATAAACCTTTAAGGAATTACACCTCCTTTTATTTTATAATAATTAACTCCGCACTCGCACCACCATCAACATAGACGAAGACGGTTGAGTTGCATCATGTCGAGTGCTCTCCGTAATATTACACCAAGGTTAACTATACGGAATGACCTGTTCTATCCAGTGGTGAACCAACAAACATAAATGAATATATATATATATATATATTTATATATATATATATATATATATAAGAAAGTAAGTCCATATAGTAATTTGATAAAATATATACAGTATTTCTCCTCCAAATCAGCATAATCAACCACATAAAAAATCAAATAAAAGAGGCTATAAGTTTTAAATGTACCTATGAAGAAATAATAGATAAATAAATGATAGCTATTTTATACGCGATCCACAGCCACAGAATATTTACCTAATATTTCTAATAGCTCGGAGAAATTGACTAGACATATAGTTAACCATACACAATTAGGTACACAATCAAAATTTAGGAGAAAACATGTACATAAATATAATTATGTTTTTACCCCGGAGGTTTCATTCGCTTTTTGGAAATATCCGATCATGGATAAATCAACGAATTTCGAAATCATCAGGAAACAAACTCAATTGGACAAAGATTTTTCTTAAATGATCCCCGACAGAAATGAATTCAAAATGGCTAAGAATTGTCACATGGCCAGTGGTCAAGCCAGAAAGCTTGTGATTGGTGCCTGATGGCGAGTAGGCTGGTTGCTAGAAAGCGCAGCCGAATACTGCCCAAAGTTTTACTCAACCTTACGGGAGTATATAAAATATAGATGTTTACATATACATAAACTAGACAGAGCCATATATATATATATATATATATATATATATATATATATATATATATGTGTGTGTTTTTAGCAACCATTCACGGTGTGGCTCAATGACGATTTAGTTAATTAAATAATCAACAATCACAGCAATATATAAGAAGGTAAGTCCATATATGTATATATGTATATACATATATTTACACTTTATATATATATATATATATGCGCATATATATATGAATGCATATAAATATATGTTATATAAAAACTACAATAACAACAGAACAAATCCGCTTCTTAAAACACTGTGTTTCCTTCAAAATATACACAACAAACATATCAAAACAAGTAAATAATTTATTATTGAACAAAACACACGACTAAAACACACCCTAACAGTTGATATGAAAAGAAAAACATACACAAAATTTAACGAACTTTACAGGCAGAAACACATTAACGGTAAGGATGTCCGAAATCTCACCACACCAAACGAGAGGGATGAACTCATGAGCGTCATTCGACGTGAAACGAAATACGCCCGAAACGAATGCAATAGGCATTTCAATAAGAAATTAGAATAGATGAATAAGAAAAAACTAGAAGAAAGAAAAATAGAATATTCACAAAAATACCCAGATAATATCAACAATATCCGTATGACTGATGTAGAACTCCCGGAAGAATTTACCAATGACCACACAGTAAATATTTATGGGAACACTTTAATCACTGAACAAAAACAACAAATCCTGCAGCTACCACCAAGATTTACTATCTACAAAAAGATTAACGCAAAACGGAGCTGCAAAAGTGTTACACAAAAATACGTTGGAATGCAAAAGTAAACAACAACAACAACTATACGAACAACAACAGCAATAATAACGATAGTAGAAATATAAACAAAAACTCTGGGTATACAAATAACAGCTATAATAGTAATAGTCATAAAAAATAACAATAGCAGGAGAGTGAGAAATAGTAATAATGGTAATAATATTAACGATAGACAGAACAACAACAACAACAACCACGATAATAATAATAATAGAAACATTAACGACAGATACAGCAGCAGCGACCACAGTAGTAATAATGGTAACACTACGAATAACAACAACAACAAAAACAAGAAACAATGAAAATAACAACCACATTGGTTGAAATAACAGGAACAACAACAATAACGGTGGAGAAAACAACACCAATACATCTAACAATCACAGCAACAATACATCTAGCAATCATAACAATAATAATAATGCTAATGATAGGAACAACAACAACCACCATAATAAGAATCATAGCAACACATTCAACTATGACAATAGATATAATGACAACCCCTTAGAGAAACTATTCTTCAACCCAGCTGACAAAACATATAAGATGGGTAATATCTAACCTACGAGGTTACCCTTTAATAAAAGGGTTTGCATACCACAACAAATAGATGACGAGACAGAGGCACAGTTCACCATAGCTAGAAATAAGATAAGAAAAATAGTAGACCGGTATACTAAGAGACAGAGAAGACCAGAGGTCCAATAACTTGGGAGGAAATCTGTAGAAGGCTTGGTTAGCCTCAAGCAGCGCACAAAGGACGGTGAGGTAGTATGTCTACCCACGGACAAGTCTGGTAGGATGTCAATAGACAGCATGCCGAACTACATCAAGGCTATGCACCCCACATCACCAACACGAGCGAAATTGCACAGCAAATACATGATGGGAGAGAGAAAATCCTCAACGCTCAGATGATGGTGTGAGGCCGACGTCCTAAAGCCAAGCAGACGCACTGCCAACAACTTCCAGGCGTCTAACAATGGCACACCACCCTTGTATGGGATCCGCAAAGACCACAAGACAGTCGACGACCCGACAACAGGATCACCGACAAGACCTGTATGCGGAGCAAATGTAGCTAGCAACTACAGGATCTCCTACTTCCTCTCAATGGTTATGCGCCCCATAGTCAAGATGTCCCCAGATCTATTTGACAGTACAGAGGACCTCCTCAGCAGAATCAGTGAGTGCAACAAAAACAGAAACCTATCCAACTGCATAATAGGCAGTATGACTGTGGTATCAGTGTACTCATCCATTAACATTGATTTTGCTGTGGAAAAATGTGTGGAGATGATCATTGAGAGTGAGGTGGAGTTCTGCGACGTCGACACAGACGAACTGGGCCTCCTACTTAGACTTACCTATGACACTGACTACCTAGACAGCCATGACCTTAGACGTTTCTGCCCCAGTAGACCCATAAGAGATAGACCCCCCCACCATAACCTCAATGGCGAAAAAGATTCCCATGAGAAGGTGGATTGGGTGGACCAAAGCTATACGGACCCCTCAAAACAATGATCAGCTAAGAAAAATGGTCGCACATGCAATAGGGGCTATTATCAAAACTACCTTAAAGGGCCACATATTAAAATTCAACGAGAAGATCTACTCCCAAAATGAGGGAGCAGCCATTGGCCTCAGCATAGCTGGTGACGTTGCCAAACTTGTTATGGTATGGTGGGAAAGGAGACTCAAAGATCTTCTTGATAAGGGCTCCATAGACCTCATCATGTACTCGCGTTACGTAGACGACATCAATATAATAATAAGGACATCCCCACAAAAGAGTACTAACAAGTTTGATTTAGAACTTAGTACAATAGAAAGCATCCAGCAGATAGCTAATTCCATACACCAGAGTATAACTAACTATTGACTACCCTTCCAAACACCCTAACAATAGACTACCTGTATTAGACACGGAACACTGGATTAACATTATAGACGAGAGAGCCTAAATTCTCTACTCACACTATGCTAAACCCATGGCCTCCAAATACCTGATACACAAAAACTCAGCAATATCCAGTAGTGCTAAGTTTAATATTATGATCGCAGACTTGGTACGAGTGATGAAGAATGTGTCCGGCATGTGCTACCCAACAGAAATGGAAAGACACATCCAACATTTCATCAACCGTATGCAGTTCTCTGACGACAACCAGAGACAGAATCAGAGTATATGAATGAGACACCGAGAAGTATAAGACCCTCATAGAACTGGACATGAAAGGAATTTGCCCATTATACAGGAGCAAATCATGGAATAGCTTAGATAGGACTAAAACATAATATAGGGAAAGCCACCTCATGGTACGACAACCAGAGATACCAGAGTGTCATGTTTGTGGACGCTATCCCTGGAGGGAAATTAGCTAACCAGTGTAGAAAGGCCCGGAGAAAGACCCACTTAAAGATTAATGTGGTAGAAAAGCCAGGAACCACCATGAAATCCCTGATCAGCAAAACCTACCCTTTTAAGAAAACCAACTGTACTATGAAATGTATTATATGCAAAGTAAACCCCCGGATAAACTGTAAAACTAGAAACGTAGTATATAGCATACGATGTACAGAGGGTACTTGCAGAAACATACATGAGAACAACATACATAGGCGAGACAGCTCGTAGCATAGGTGAAAGGATAGACCAACACTGGGGGGGGGGGAACTAAAAGGACGAAAAAACGGGTCAGTACTATACGAACATGCCAGACAACAACACGACGGTAACATAGACAACATATAAATTAGAATAATATCTAAACATAGAAATGACTCAGCAGATAGGCAAATTAAAGAGGCAAGTGAAATAGAACTTAGAAGGCCAAGGCTAAACAGAAAAAATGAATAGAATAACAACAACACCCACACAAACAACACTGACCTAAGAGAAGTATAAATAAATAAATACATACACAAGCACAATAACAACAAACACATATAAACACACTAGTAAACTAAGATAGAATACAGTAACAAATACACAGTCACCCCAAAACGAACACAAATCAAACATATAACTATACACACATTCAAACGCATGCGCAGAGAAGACAAAAAAACTAATAAACAAATAAATAAACAGACTAAATAAAGATGGCGTAGGTATACAATACAACGGGAGGAAACATAATAGCACCACTGACGATGTTGCAGATGTGCAACGAAAGAATTTTGTAATATATCTGTTTGTGTCTATATTGTATCTGTATTTTTGACCGTTGGTCAGTCAATGGTAACATTGAGGACTGAATAAATTAAATAAAACGATATAAAAGACACCGAACCGAAAATCATCCAAACAGTGAGTGTGTTCTGTTATTAATTCTGGCAATATGATTACACAAATATGACCCTCCCCATATAAATATATATATATGCATATATATATATACGCATATATATATGAATGCATATAAATATACATATATATATATATATGTGCATGTATATATATATGCATTTATATATATATATATATATATGTGTGTGTGTATATGCATATATATACATATATATACATATACATATATATGCATATATATATGCATATATATATATATATAGTAATAATAATAAATTTGAAGACTAAAATCCAAAGAAGGCTCGATAAGGATAAATATATATCAAATATATAAGAACCGTAGAGCAAATATTTATTAAAATAACAGCCTAAAGTTTAAGCAAAGAATCGTTGCTTTCACCCTTAACGGGATCTTCTAAACTAGCAAAGTCAATCTGTAAACGCAGAAGTGGATATTTCAAAAAACGTTGCAACCGGAGGAAGACAGGAAGACTATACTTAGGTTCGTGGAAACGTTCCCTGGCAAAGAACGGGAAAAAACGAATATAATACGTCATTAATAGGAGCGGTCAAAAACAATTACTAGCAAAGGCAGATCCACGTTTATGGTATAAAAGAAGTCGTAGACTAATGTTCTCTTGGGTGGTTCATAGAGACGTTCTCTGGCAATGAACGAAAAAAACGAAGATAAGACGTCATATGTGGAGCGTGGAGAACAATTGTACGCACAGTCAAAACCACGTAAATGGTATAGTTGAAGTAGTAGACTAAAATTGTAACTAGGAAACCGAAAGAAACTCCGCTTAAGAGTGAAGAATAAAGTAAATAAAATACAATACAGAGGTAATAGAAATTAAATAAATACATACACGCATGTAAATACGTACATACACAAGCATACGCGAAAACACTCGCCATAGATATACAAAACCACGCACATATAAATATGTGTGTGTGTGTGTGTGCGTGTATACAAATAAATAAAAAATAAATATATAAACGTATATAAATAAATAAATACGTATATAACAAGCGCACATACATACCTACATGTAAATACACAAATGTTCGGCGACGTACGTCAACCAAACCATGAAGTACACATAAACACACACCCAAAATACGTACGAACCTGCATGCTCACACAGACGCAGAACTCCCGTATACACATAACCAAACCATATGTACCAGAATATATAAAATTATACGCCATAACATATAGAATGAAATATACGTACGAGAAAGTATACGTACCTTCACAAAACATACAGGTAATATATACTTACCTATGCAAATAAGCAATGGTATAAACATAACATATACTTAGCTACCACATCAAGACGGAAAATATCCACGTATAGATCGTACTATCCGTTAGGGTATAATGTGGGGCTGTAATACAGGAACGTTTTGTGCAATTTATGTTTACGAGCCGAAATTGCCTCAAATTTTTTGTTTAAGATGTGGTCTGTGGCGTAGGGTATTTTTAGGGCCTCAGCAGCGCAGAGGTCACATGGTCTTTTATTTCCGTTATACGATCTAGCCCTAACTAGGATCTCCCAGTATAACTTATATTGGGTGTGGTTGTCTTTTAGACTCCAGATATAAGCTGAAAGTGACGTCATATTCCTTCTTAGAGGGTACCGAAAAGAATGGGTATGCGTGTAAAGACGCTGCTTGAATCTTTTGGCGGTTAACCCTATGTAGGCCCTACGGGACGTGGGTGTTTCAACCTTACATTTGTAGACAATGTTACTAGAGAGGCATTACCCGGATAGGGGGCAATCAACCCGATTCCTACAATTACAGTTAGTACTAACTACAGGGTTGCACGTGTTCCTACGGCTAGGTAGTTTACCTAAATTTGAAGCTGTGATGTTATGTGCAAGGTTAGGAGTCGTAGAGTAAGACATTTTAATAGTATTTCTATTAAAAATGTTACTATATTTATGTGTAGGGGAAAATGCTTCGTAATAAGGGAAAGACATATCTTAGCTAATGGTGTGGCCACCTCCATATTATATGGTGGGTTATACCAACAAATGCGACGGGATCTATTACTTCTAGGTATATTTTCGTACTCTGTAAATGCTACCTTATCGACAAATCCACTTCGAGCAAGAGCTTCATTGTAATAAGTGGAATAGTCGTTGAAAATATGCTCGTTAGTAGATAGACGGGAAAGCCTCAACGAAACGTTTCCTACCAGGTTCTTGGTTATGCTGGCAGGATGGTTGGAATGCTTACTTATGTAATTAAGCGTATCATTCGGCTTTCTATACGGGTAATACAACCCATTCGATAAATGGAGGGTAACGTCGAGGTAATTAACGACCGAGAGATTGGCCTCAACCTGTATAGAGATGTTGAAGCCTTTAAAGAAGACTGTGAGTTTTTTTTCTGAACCTGTCGCAAGCACGAGGTCCGCACTTAGTCATGGTCAAAAAACCATCAACATGGTACAAACCACCGCCCACGTTGGGGACTTCGTCCTTGATAGAGAAAAGAAGGAAAAGGCCGATAAGATCAGTAACCTCCGCAGAATCGCTGGCGCCATACTCACGAATGGGGTACTATTGGATTTTTTAATGGAAATAGAGTCGTCGAAATTAATTACCGACTTACGGGCATTGAGGATGACATCAACTTCGAAATCCTTAACCACTGTGAGTGTTTTAGCGAAATTGATAGCTCTAAGGAGAAGTGGTAATTATTGATGTCAAATTGGATAAAACGGCAATGTTCCTTGTTGCATATGCCGTTGAACCAATCAATCACCCCGAAAGAATTGTTCCACAGTGCAAGAGGGGCCAAACTTCTAATTTCAGGTATAATTCTATCAAGAATCCTTTTACTAAATCTACCTAAATCGGACTTCGTAGGGTTAATAAGCCGAATAGAGGGATTGTTTGGAAAATTGGATTTGTGATCCTTCAGCAGGGATTCTTTGCTTAAACTTTAATCTGTTATTTTAATAAATATATATATATATATATATATATATATATATATATATATATATATATATGTGTGTGTGTGTGTGTGTGTGTGTGTGTGTGTATATGCATATATGCATATATATATATGCATATATATATATATATATATATATATATATATATATATATATATATATATATATATATATATATATTTATATATATATATATATATATATATATACAAGGGATAACAAAATATTGTTATTGGTAATCCAGTTAGAGGTTGTGAAAACATTTTATTATGGATAGTTTTAGAGTACGGCTTTGTTTCACTCAACAAGAGGTTTACGTAGATGGCGAGTTTATGATTTAACTTGTATTTCTATGTATGTTTATCTTGTAGTAATAACATTGAAAAATGTGAAGAATAACATGGTCAACAGTACAGAAAAGGGGAATTTATTTTCAGTCTAACAATTGTTTCTCTGATTGAGTTGTCTAAAAATTGCTGAACACTAGAAGCAGTGCCACTCAATTTTAAATACGATGCTAGCTCAATCATGTCATCCGAAACTGTTATAAAAATATATATAACCGGCAAATCTAAAATTCAAATTTATAACAAACGGGTGTCCAAATAGAAAAATATAGTGAAGACTTATGCAAATTTCATCTCACACACTATTCTCCTAGATTAGGATGTATCCAGCAGGTAATTCTGATATTTAAGGTAAAACAAGTTTGAATCCAAAATGGAACAGCGACGCCTCTATTTCGGTAAACAACAAGTAATTCCTATCAAAATACAGTAATCCAGAAGAACGTACATGAAAATATATATTGTTGTCTCCAGTGAAGGGAACTTTTTCGGCTCTACCCATGATGATGATTTGGAATCGCCGGCTTAGGATGGCCTCGGCCTCGTCCACCAAGTGCAAGGATAAAATATGAAGACAAATGCATATCACGTAATAGTGGAAATTGAAATATCTCTTAAATTGTTTCATCACCTTCTGTGCCGAAATGCTGTATATGTGTCATATTGGTTATAGTCTACAATTCAAAGTTGATGAAATGCTTCATTTACGAGATGCAGAAATGAGATCAAAATTTCCCATCCTGGGGAATGGTGGATAGTAGTTACATGTTTTTGTGTTTTTCATAGAGGTGAATTTAGTATATGTCGGTGAGGTTAATGTTAGTGTAACGTATGTAATTTATTTATATGCACATGGCAGTATATTCGCTTTAAGGAAGTGTATCAAGGCGTGCGTGATTTCGAATTTCTTTGTATTGCCTGCGCCGTTGTAGCTCGTGGTGGTATGGGTTTGAAAATAATAATGTACGGCATGCGTGACGTCGGTTTCATCCCTATGCTTAGCATGTTTCTTTAATTGGATTCCTTTAAACCCTACGAGTTGAAGTAGAGTTTGCATAAGCATATCTCTTTGCTTACTGATTATAGAGGCGCGTGACCTAGTGGTAAGGCTTTTCGACTTACGATCATAAGTATTTCTATTTTAGGCGGAAGGCCAGAAAATACCCAGTACATTACTGGTACTTTATTTTATCGACCCCGTAAGGATGAAAGGCAAAGTTAACCTCGGCGGGATTTGAACTCAGATCATAAATGGACCTAACTTTATGTTTCAAAGCATGGTGTCCGACTCTACCGATACTGCCAATCCACCGATCATAATGTTGTATGTTCAGTTCCTGGAGTAGTTTGTGTTCTTGAGCAAAGCACTTCATTTCACGTTGCTCCAGTATACTCATCTGCGAATGAGAACCATCGAGAAATGGGGGTTACCTGCGATGGAGTGGCATCATGTCAAATGCTGATTCATGAAATCTTAATCGCTTAACGCCACGGAAACCGGAATATGCCCTTGCCAGGTATACTCCGAGCTTGAGACAGACTTTAAACTTTTATTTAGACCACCGAGTGCTGGCCGGGAGCAGACAGAATTAATGCCGTTCGCTTTGGTTGATTTATCCGTCCATTGATTTTCCATTTTAGTTTAGCGTGTATTGGCTGGGCACACTACTTCAGCTTTATCAGAGCTCGTGTTTTATTTTGGTGTCGTAATCTTTGCAGATAATTATTAATATTATATAGAAACTTAGGGTGGTGGATTGGCAGTATAGGTAGAGCGTCAGACACAATTCTTCACCACATAGTGTCACGGTCCTTTACATTTTGATTTCAAATGCCGTTGAGGTTAGTTTAGCCTTTCATCCGTCCACATTTGATAGAATAAAGTACTATCAACGCAATTGGGATGATATAATCGAATTTCTCCTCCCCCAAAATTGTTGGCCGTGCGCCTTAATAAGAAACCATTGTGAGATAGAAACTACATAATAGGACGATTACTGTGTTATGACGTCCTTTTTCCCATACCAGTAATTGGTGTGAGTCGTTGGTAGGTTTAGCACAAGGTGGAGATATCGTAAAGAACCTGCATGCTATAGCTCCTACTTGAGGAGTAGGCTTTGCCTGTCTGAGTCCGATGGTAACTCTATGGTTTATGTTTGCTCGGGTACCGGTTTGGCTTACATCCAATCTGGATATATTAGCTTCTAAACTAAGGCAATTGTCGGTCTTATTTGCATAAACACACACACACACCCACACACACACACACACACACACACACACACACACACATATATATAAATATATATATATATACATAGATATAAATACTCACAGACACGCACACACACGCACACACCCATACACCCACACCCCTACACACACACACACACACATACATATCATTTTTCATTTCATTTCATTTTACGTCCGCTTTTTCCCTGCTTGCAAGGGTGGGACGGGAACTGATTTTGGCTTGATTTCTACAGCTGGATGCCCTTCCTAACACCAACCTCATTTACAGTGAGTGGTGGGTGCTTTTTTGCCGTGTCACCTCCACGACGACTTTGCAGTGGAATGATATGGACCCCAGTCCCTATCATCTCATTTCTACAGCTGAGTAAACTGGAGCAATGTGAAATAAAGTGTCTTGCTCAAGGAAACAACACATCACGCGGTCTGAGAATTGAACTCACAACCTTTCGATTGCAAGGCCAATGCTCTAACCACTAAGCCATGTGCCTCCATATATATGGATATAAAATTAGTTTGACTAAAATAAAAGGAGGCTGGACATATATTTATATAAAATTAGTTTGACTAAAATAAAAGGAGGCTGGACAGGTGATGTGCCTTTTATTGTTGTAAATACACTATATATATATATTTAAGAGTTTATACATTTGGATGTATATTTAGCATATGCGTATATGTCTAAGCTTGTAATTGTTTTTCGACGCCTGTAACTAGAGGAAATTATTGTAGCTAACTAGAGTTTGCTCCCAAATAGTATCCAATATATTTTTGATATCTTATATAAATATACGTTTAAAAAGCAACCTTTCAATAATATTGGCAATAATATCGCATTTAGATATACAGATTACCCAATACCCACTCCTAGTGAGAAAACATATATATTTGTATTACGTATACGAATTCTTGAAACTCAATTATTATATTATGTTTATACAACCAGAAATGTATATGATTTATAAAACGTTTAATATTCCTTTATGGAAACCGTTCGAAAAAATATCGCTTGTTAGTCTTTCCATAACACATGTGATAGTCTTTCTATGCTTCATCATTTTTTTCTATCCAGCCTTTCGAATGGCAAACAAGGGTGCGACAGCTATGGCATCAACAAATATAATTTGTCTTTCGATTTAAGTTTAGGTACTTTGCAAACATTTAGAAGATACGGAGTCTGTTTACCTGACTTAGATATTAAACTCAATCTGAAATATATATGTCTTTATTGACTATGCAATTTGATTTCTAAACAATATCTTTCTAAAGTCTGGGGCGAATCAAAAATAATAGTGACTCTCTCATGCATTGAAATCCTTCAATCCGGAGAAAGTTTACTAAATTCAGCTTTATATACTTATATAGTTATGATATTGACGTACCTCTAATGAAATACAATCAATAAGTTATTAACTAGGATATGATACAGGTGAAGGATAAAACTGAAATTTGCTAGGACAAAATGGGAGTAAATTATTCTTAGAAATAAAAACGAGTGGAAAACAATAAGACTATCGATAATCGAGAGAGTCGCCTGCACATTCAGATATATACATGCATAAAATAATCCAGTAATACTTCTGGAAACCAACCACTCCGTAAACAATAGTAACACCAATAGCATGTATTTCAAAAGGGAATTACCAACATCTATTATTTGAATAAAAATAGGAATATATTACAGATTGAATGTATTAAAAACAAAATATATTTTTCATCTTTTATTCATAATGTTAAGGACTACTGCAATTAATCTAGAAACAATATTTTTGTCGACATATAAATATAAAAGGAAATCGTATATATATATATATATATATATATATATATATATATATATATATATATATATATATATATATATATATATAGAGAGAGAGAGAGAGAGAGAGAGAGAGAGAGAGAGAGAGAGAGAGAGAAAGAGAGAAAGAGAGAAAGAGAAATAGAGAGAGAGAGAGAGAGAAGGTGAAGTTAGAAATACCACGCAGATTATATTTTAGGGTCTGCTTTTCTTTTTCCTTTCTTTTATTCGTCAAATTGACATTATTGAAAAGATGAGAGGGACAATTCTTTTAAAAAAGAGTTTTATAATGTATATAAAGTACATAAATTATTACCGGTTTTGATTTATTAGTAACATTCGCCTTGTCAAATGTTGAGTATTACAATTAAAAAGAATTAATAAGAATTAAAAAGTAAAAATTAAAGATTTAAAATAAGTTTTTTTCATCTTTCTTGTTGAAGAACATGAAAAAAGGAAGATGAAAACAACTTACCTCTTAATTTTAAATCTTTAATTTTTACTTTTTAATTCTTATTAATTCTTTTTATTTGTAATATTCAACACTTGATAAAATGAATTTTGCTAATACATCGAAACCGATAATACTTTATATACTTTATATACATTATAAAACTCTTTTTTTAAAAAGAATTGTCCCTTTCATTTTTTCAATGTCATTTTGACGCATGAAATAAAAAATAAAAAACAAAACTAGACCCTAAAAAATATTTTTCGTATTATTTCTAACTTCATCTTTTCTCTATAATCACTGTTTTGTATAGAGCCTTACTTTTGTATAGAGCCTTACTTTCCGCACAGGTCTAACGGGAGGAAGAACGGGTCTGGTCTGCGAATTCGGTAAACATAAGTTCTGTGAAGTCGCAGACGAGAGAGAGAGAGAAAAAAAATTCATACCGGCTTGGCCAAGTGTCCGCGAGAAAAGGATTGTGGACAGGTCAAACGGGAAGAAAGGGGAGGAGGAGAGGTAGTGACGGAGATTGAGTGAGTGAAAGGTGAGGAAGAGGCTAACAGAGAGAGACTGCTAGAAAGGGTAAAGACACAAAGAACGAAACAGACTGGTGGCAGCGGAGGAAAAAATATATGTGTAAATATGATAATAATGGAGCTGCGGCGCTGCAAATGGGTTACATATGAAAAAGTTTGTCCTCATCAGTGGCCATCCAACCGTCGTAGGCATTTCGTCGCATTAAAGGCCATATACCTCAGGTTGGTGTGAGCAACGGCTAAAAAAAAGTCGTTGGGACACGTAAATAAAGGGGACGCTAGGGTAAACAAACAAAATGGTTTAAGCAGCAGAAAGAGAGGAAGAAGGAAACAAGTCCCAGATTTCTATGAATATAAATTCGGTGCAATCGTGAACGAGAGAATAAAGACCATCAAACCTGGTTGAAATGTGAGCAAGGAAGGAATTTCGCACAGGTCTAACGGGAGGAAGAAGGGGTCTGGTCTGCGAATTCGGTAAACATAAGTTCTGTGAAGTCGTAGACGAGAGAGAGAAAAAAATTCATACCGGCTTGGCCAAGTGCCCGCGAGAAAAGGATTGTGGACAGGTCAAACGGGAAGAAAGGGGAGAAGGAGAGGTAGTGACGGAGAGTGAGTGAGTGAAAGGTGAGGAAGAGGCTAACAGAGAGAGACTGCTAGAAAGGGTAAAGACACAAAGAACGAAACAGACTGGTGGCAGCGGAGGAAAAAATATATGTGTAAATATGATAATAATGGAGCTGCGGCGCTGCAAATGGGTTACATATGAAAAGGTTTGTCCTCATCAGTGGCCATCCAACCGTCGTAGGCATTTCGTCGCATTAAAGGCCATATACCTCAGGTTGGTGCGAGCAACGGCTAAAAAAAAGTCGTTGGGACACGTAAATAAAGGGGACGCTAGATATATATATATATATATATATATATATATATGTATTGTTATACTTGGGGAGGGTCATATTTGTGTAATATTGCCAGAATTAATAACAGAACACACTCACTGTTTGGTTGGTTTTCGCTTCTCGCTGTCTTTTATATCTGCGATCTAACTTAATCGGTCCTCAATGTTGCCATATATATATATATATATTAAAACAACAGATTCAAGTTAAAGCAAATAATCACTGCTTTCACCCTTATATATATAGGTGGTTGTTTGCGTAATGGTCACTGACACATTTCCACTGCGATCTGGTCGCAAGATGTGATGAATAGATTGACACCAAAAATATATGATAAATGTAAGGTGAAGTTGAAGGCTTTTCCGTGATTTGAAGGTTCTTTTCTCTGTTGTAGCCGCTGTAACTTTGCAACAATGTAATATATGAAGCTGTAACAATTGAATACGAAATGTTACACTACAGCTAGGAGAACTATGATGAAACCTATCAACATGTTATCCATTTAGCATTTAATGAATAGTTCATCAACAACCTGTATATATATTCATAAAATACTCTTGTAAATGTCCGAACACTATTTGGGATGCAATGACTAAATGCTCTCAGCATAATGCCAACTGGTTATCAAATAGCAGGTATGTGTGTTGGAATAATATTTAACAGATTATTACTCATTCACCATATGAAATAATGTATTAATTTAATTGTTTCTACTTTTGGCACAAGGCCAGCAATTATCCAGTACATTATTAATTTAATGACATAGATTTTATTTTAATATCAATTAACGATAGTTGTTAAACTATCCAAGGCAATGCGGTATGTACAGCAGATGGACTTTAGAGAAGATACCCCACTCGTTTCTGCACTTAAACTTTTACACTGTAAGAGGACCGAACCGTATCCTGGTCTTCCCCCTTAGGAGCTTTTGTGCTGACATTTAGACATTCGGTTATCAGAGACTTGATATGCATTTAAATCGTATGGAAATTTTGTGAGAGAAGATCTAGCTGGAAGTCCGTTCTGTTGCCTCTGCTTTCAAACTTATATTAAAATTCCGTGAGCTTGGAAAAATAATATCGATTGCTATAGCAGCGGTGAGACGACAAGTGTCGCCCGCACGACCAATACCTGAACAATGACTCGCTCAGAGTTACTTCTCTGAGCGTGCGTTCAAATAAAACCACATTGCATTCAAACTCTACGGATATCGTATTTGATTCTCCTAGAAAAGATCCATTGGAATTCATTTCCGCTGCATCAGATATTGTAAGTAGAACTTTGGCCCCGATCTACCCAAAGCTTCTGGCGAGAACCTTGATCCGGCTGTTGGCCAGTCTGGTGTATTCTTTTGGACTTTAATTTGAAGAACTTTGTTCGTTTAAGAGAAGCTTTTTGAGAGCTAATGGAATTCGATTTCTCCACGCAAAAATATTTGATTCTCCTAATTCATGTATTCTTACCGTCATTAAGGAAAAGCAATAACCATCTATATAACGTAATTACATTTTATCATGAAATATAGAGGACATTAAATTTCAATTCACAATGGTGTGTGAAGACGTATGATTTCAGCGACTACAAGTAATAGACATAGCTTCATAACAATATATGTTTTAGTTCATTCCCTTTTCAGATAAGGAAGGGTTGTAAGAGACCTGGCCTGAAACCTTGCATCCATGGGTTAAGTGGCGGTGATAAACTGGGTGATATATAGACATTGATTTAATAGCCTCCCTTGGGCTTCATTGATCTCGATTGTGTGTATATATATATTTATATACTTATACATATACGTGGTTATGATGTGTTCCCAGTCTCACAGCATATTCTATAATACTATAGCCTCGGTTTGAGCAATGTTATTGCAAGTGAAAGTTGGCAGACGGAAGCTGTGCAGATGCCCGTCGTATATATATTTATATATATACTTTTTCTTTATTCATACAGGTGGCGTGTATATGAGCGCACGCGTGCACATATGTGTGGTTTTTCTATATGTTTAAGTTTGATGTTTGTTAATTTGTATATAACTCGAAATGTAGAAGTTGGATGAAGGAAGATTGATGAAATATTTTTAGTGTTATATCAACTACATCCGTAGATACTAATTCCTTATCATGGCTGTCTTCTGTAATCAATAACATAATTACAGTGAATAAAATGACGAATACATTTCTTCGATAAAGTAATGTTGCTTCATGTTGAGAGCTACATCAATGGACGTAAGTAAATAAGTTAATGCATTTATTTTGGTCTTCTACCGCGACATATCAGCCAGGCGTCTTTAGATGATAATATTCTTACATTTACAGATTTTTCAGAATCAGATTTGTAGATAATACCTTTGATATAAAGAATACGAAAATGATAGAATGAAACCTTGTATACGTCAAAATATGTAATAAAAGATCCTCATATAATAGATTACAACGCAAGCATTAATTGAATGTACGATTTAAAAAGAAAGTATTTTATGTACTTCTGAGAAATACGAAATATTTCAGAAGATAATTATTAACACTGTACATCATTATTCGAACGTAGAAAAACAGCTGCTGAAAGAGATTACTGAATATGATAGTAAGGAAACAAATACATCTATGAACGTACGTGATTCCCTCAGGCACTTTGGTTAGAGTTTCGAAAGCTAAACATTCTTCTAAAGTTAGAATGGGTGTATACATTGCAAACCTAATGACTCTCATTGGAGATCTATGGAGATAAGATTGACATCAGCAATATTTTACATTCTTGAAAAGGAATGTTGTTTTTGTGTGTATATGAATATCTTCTGCTTTACATGTGAGTCAGAAACAAGACTCACTATTTACTATTTAGTACTATGTCTCGACAGGCGCGAAATATCTTTAAATACTTTATGGTGTGTAATAAATATCACATTTGACAAACATGTCTGGTGCACTACCATATGATATATGTTGTACATACATATGATATATGTTGTACATACCCGTTTCTGTCATCAGATACAACATAAACTTTATACTTCTAGGTACGATGACGTTGAAAAACCAAGCTGAGTGATCTGTCAGGTTAAACATAATGCTCTGTGTTACATACACAGATCTTCATCGTTTTTAGAATTCAAACGATATATTGAATGTTACCTAATAGTAGAACTAACGCGGTGAGTAGACAATATTGCATATTATTATCGGAGAAAAGGACATTAGATTTGGCTAAAATGAAGTCGTGCTAAATCCTTGATATAATATCGTGCAACTTATATAATGCAATGTAATAGCAGTATAAGACACACATACACATTAATCAGATTTTGAAAACAACTAAAAGAAAGTATTATCTTGTATTAATTTTATATTGGAATAATGGGATTTGTTATAATTGTTTCTACTTTTCGCACAAGGCCAGCAATTAACCAGTGCATTACTGGTACTTTTTTTATCGACCCCGTAAGGATGAAAGGCAAAGTTAACATCGGCGGGATTTGTTATAATACAAAGAAAATAGTAACAAGAATGTATGTGAGAATTGGGTGATGCTGCTTTTGCAAGATGTCTTAAAGCTGAGTATGTCACATTACTCGTAATGTCAGCAAAAATTTACCTTTAAACCCTTATTAAAAGACAATACAATCATTAACCATATGTATAACATTAGTTTTACATTAAATTACGAAAAAAAGGGAATATATATATATATAACGAATGAAGTGTTATACTAAGGCCCCAGGTGGACCATAACGCCCCAGAGTACTCAATACTTAGTGTAGTAGAGTGGGTAATAGGAAAAGTGCCAGGACCCCGACGGCTGGGCTCCGGTCGTTTCGACAGCTAGATCTGAACGCCTAGCTGTCGTAACGGCCGGAGCTCAGCCGTCGGGTCCTGACACACTTTTCCTACACACACACACACACATATATATATATATATATATATATATATATATATATATATATAGATATGAAATGTAGAGAAGTGACACACGAGTTGATATATATATATATATAATAGTAAAAAAGAAAACGCTAAAGGGATTTTCAGTCAGAATAATACCAAAATATTTATTTACAAAATAGGAATTTCCGCAATATTCGTACCGGTTTCAGCTTATAGGTTTCTTTATGCGATGGAAGTTTTTTATGAACTTCAATTGCATATTAATAAGAATATGGAAAAAAGATAACATACATATATATAGAGAAAAATTCACATTTTTTTCTGTCGTTTTCAGTCTTACTCTCTGTGTCACTATTAATAGTGGACGTAGCAGGGAACAATCTGTTCGTTCTGTTTAAGCGTTCGACCTCGACTGCAATTTAATTTTATTACACACTTCCGTCGCATGAAGAAGCCAATAAGCTGAAACAGGTACGAATAATGCGGAAATTCCTATTTTGTAAACAAATATTTTGCAGTTATTCTCAAAGAAAATGCCTTTATCATTTTCTACTGTTTTTTTTTTTTTTACTATTATATATATATATATATATATGGAATGATTTGCATTAAGGACTACTACCTTGTTTGTATTAGATTATAGTTTCAGATTTGAGAAATGTAATTTTCATTCAGAAGATTTGCATCTAGAGAAATGCAGTCAGTTGTGGACATTTATTTGTTTAATGGAGCCCAATAAATGTAAAAAAATCATTGAACTAATTTCAACATTGAAATTTAGGATTTTAAATCAGACAACTGATTTCAAAACCGGAATCATTATATGAAATCATACAAATATAATATTGCACTTTTTGAATTTTCTGATAATAATAATTTAATTAAATGAAATAGTTTATCTTTTTACGTTGAAAATTGCTTTTACTCTGTATTGAATATGAACATATCATTTGGTAATTAACGTATAGATAAGATTTTTGGGTGAAAAATGTTTGTTTCTATATTCTGTTATTTAGTTACATATTTGCATTGATATCGCTGATCTATGAGGAAAGTTGTAATATCTTAACTTATGGGATTTATTAAGTGTTTCACATATTAAATAGCAGCTCTTACTCTATATTTATGTTAGGAGTTGGATGACTATCCTTACGATTTTCAGGTGATATATGCTGCATTCATTTATTCATTTACGCTTCCAAATCCTAACACCGATGGAACGATGCATTACAATTCATGTAGAAGTGGTATGGA
>OZ024740.1:185501214-185516214 GCA_964016885.1 Eledone cirrhosa
AATCACCAGGCCCAGATGGTGTGCAGGGGTATTGGATTAAAAATATAACATCCCTCCACCCGAAACTGACAACCATGTTCAATGACTGCTTGATGTCAAGTGGTTGACAAAAGGTACCACAGTTCTGGTAATGCAAGACCGAATCAAGGGTAATGATGTTACCCACTATAGACCTATCACATGTCTGTCCGTAATGTGGAAACTGTTGACAAGCATTGTGTCTGAGGAAATCTACCATCACCTCCACACAAACAACTTGTTACCGGACGAACAGAAAGGATGCCGAAAGAAGTCCCGTGGTACAAAGGACCAGTTACTTATTGATAACATGGTAATGAGGAATTGCAAGAGTAGACACACTGGTCTTGCCATGGGATGGATAGACTAAAAAAAGGCATTCGACATGGTACATCATTTCGGATAACCAAAAGCACAGAGATCTTCAAGGTGGCAGATGACATCAGACAGTTGTTGAGCAAAAGTATGAAGTCTTGGGAGGCGTTAAGATCAAGAGATTTATCTTCCAAAGAGATAGTTTTCCCTTCTGTTGTTTGTCCTTGCCCTAATTATACTGCGAAAAGTGAGAGCAGGATACGAGCTGGGTATAGGAGAGCTTATCATCAATCTTCATGGACTATCTTAAGCTCTTCGGGAAGAGTGAGAAGGAGTTGGATATGCTTGTTGACACTGTCCGTATTTTCAGCAATGATATATGTATGCAATTTGGTATTAGTAAGTGTGGAATCCTAGTGATGAAGAGGGGTAAATTGAGCAGAAGCAACGGAATCCAGGTACCAACAGGTGAGATGATAAAGGCAATTGACACTGAAGAAGGATACAAATATTTAGGAGTTGTAGATGACATCAAGAACAACAGAATGAAGGAATTGATAAGATCTGAGTACATTCGGAGAGTAAGGGGCGTATTAGAATCACATCTGAACAGCAGGAATGCCATAAGTGCAGTAAATTCTGGAGCTGCGTCTATTATTAGGTACAGTGCGGGAATTCTGAGATGTAATGTTGCTGAACAAAAGGATATGAAGTCTAGGAAGCTATTGACTATGTACATGTTCCACAAGAGGAGTGATGTCGATAGAATCTACTTAAGGAGATCTGAGGGTGGAAGAGGTCTTATCAGCATAGAGGACTGTATTCAGATGGAGAAAACCAACCTACACAAATACGTGACTGACAGAAGGGAGCCAATGCTCAGAATTGTACTGAAGGAGAGGAAAATAGACCAGCGGATGTCCAAGGAGGAAATAACAACAAGGAGGAAGGGCAACCTTCATGACAAATCCCTTTATAGTACCTTCTTTGAGAAAACTGAATTTAGAGATCCACAGACATGGAACTGGTTGAAAAGAGGAGACCTTAAAAAAGCTACAGAAGGGTTGTTAATGGCTGCGCAAGAGCAGGCCCTCAAAACGAAGTGGGTGAAACACCATATTTACAATGAGGATGCTAGCCCACTGTGTAGGATCTGTGGAGAGTGAGAGGAGACTGTGGCTCACATTGTATCCGAGTGTAAATACCTAGCCCAGACTCACTATAAAGGCTGGAGACATGATGTGATGGGCAGGGTGATCCACTGTCACCTATGCAAAGTAAACAATTTACCAGATTCTGAGAAGTGGTATGAGAATAAGCCAGAGTTGGTGATAGAAAACGATCAGGTCAAGGTGCTGTGGGATTTTAGGATACAGACGGACAAGAAACTGGAACACAATAGACCTGACGTGGTGGTTTTGGACAAGGGAAAAAGATCGTGCCTGATTGTAGATGTAGCCTGCCCATTCGACACGAGAGTGCAAGAAAAAGAGAGGGAGAAAATTAACCGATACCAGGACTTGAAGTGGGAGGTAAAAAGGATTTGGAACTGCCATGAGGTCAAAGTGGTCCCGATTGTCATAGGCGCACTAGGTACTATCTCGAAGAGTTTCCAAACATGGTTAAAGAAAATTAGTCCAGCCCCGCTTTTTGTAACACTTCAAAAATCATGCTTGCTGGGAACAGCAGGAACCCTCCGATACGTCCTGAATATGTGAGGCTGCAGGTAATGGCTTGATATTCATTTCAACAAACTTTCCAGTTAAATAACATTAATGTCTGAGACTCAAAGAACAATAATTATAATAATAATAATTGTTTCTACTTTAGGCACAAGGCCAGCAATTACCCAGTGCATTACTGGTACTTTATTCTATCGACCCCGTAAGGTTGAAAGGCAAAGTCAACCTCGGCGGGATTTGAACTCAGATCGTAAAGGGACGTAATAATAATATTAATAATAATAAAAAAGAATATACAGTATAAAATCAACAAGTGACATAGACATGCTGATAGATATAATCAAGCAAAAAGTGTCTGGCGAAGCTGCTCGTATAAGGCGCTTTGAAAAACGATCTAGATTCTATAAGGACAATAATATGTTCAAAAACAACCAAAGAAACATCTACAGAAAAATTGGCAAGTCAACAATAACTGCTAAACCAATACCACCCAAGGAGGAAGTGCAAGAATTCTGGGAAAAGATCTGGGCCGGAGAAAAAGTTCATAATATACATGCCCCATGGATAGACAGACAAATGAAAGATACAGCTGACCTTGAGGAACAAACATGGACAAATATAACAGTTGAACAGTTGCATTTGGCTCTTAGAAAAACCAGCAAATGGAAATCCCAGGAAAAGACAAAATACTAAATTTTTGGATAAATGCCTTCACAGAGTCTCATGAGCTGTTAGCCCAACTTTCAATGAAATAGTTAAGGAGCCAGAAAAGATGCCATCATGGCTAGTTAACGGCACTACATTCCTACTTCCGAAGAATGATGAGACAAACAATCCCAAAAAGTACAGACCGATAACTTGCTTGACAACAATGTATACAATTTTAACATCAGTCCTAACTGAATATACATATGATCACCTCATAACAAATGATCTATTTCCCAATAAGCAGAAAGAGTGTAAACGAGGCCCATGTGGCGGTAAAGATCAGCTTTTGTTTAACAAAATGATACTGAAAGACTGTCATAATAGACACAACACTCTATTAATGCTTGGATAGATTACAAGAAAGCATTCGATAGTTTGCCACACAGTTGGATTGAAAAATGTTTAGAGATTTTCAAAATATCTCCCGTTGTCAGGAGGTTCTTGTCATTCACTATGAAGACATGGAAAACGACACTCCTTTTGAATAGTGAAAGAAAATCACTGGAAGCTGGAGAAGTTAATATTAATTGTGGAATTTTTCAGGGTGAATCTTTATCACCGCTTTTATTCTGCATCGCACTTATACCATTAAGTAATATGCTCAATGAAACAAAACATGGATATAAAGTCTATGACAAAACCATTAATCACTTGTTCTACATGGATGACCTGAAACTATTTGCAAAAAATGATGAACAATTGCAAGGCCTATTATCCACTGTGAAGCAGTTCAGTAATGACATTAAAATGTAGTTTAGACTACACAAATACGCCAAAGCCACGTTCACCAGAATAAAGCTGCTGAAAGATTCAGACATTAATCTTGATCAGTGGAATGTGATAATAGAACTTGATTAAGAGGAAACTTACAAAAATATCTAGGTGTTTGTGAAGGAGACAGAATGAACCACTCGACAATGAGGGAAAGGATAAGGAAGAAATGTTACCGCGGAGTAAGAGCAATATTAAGAACGGAATTGAATGCAAGGAATAGGATCGATGCCATAAACACGCTTGCCATACCAGTAGTAACCTACAGTTACAATGACATCAACTGGTCAAGCATAGAAATCCGTAGGCTCGATACAAAATTTTGAAAAAGTTTAAGCATGCACAGAATGCTTCACCCTAAGGCAGATACAAATAGAATATATCTCCCTATGAAAGAAGGAGGACGTGGATTAATCCAGTTATATATTGCTTTGAAAACTGCAAGAATTGGATTATCTACGTATCTCAGGTAATCACATGATTGGATGATCAAACTCGTTTTGAATCATGAAAGCATCCAAAGATCATACTCCATTACAAAAGATGCACAAAGCTACATTAATGAACTATAAATTTCAGAAGTTCCATTTACTGCTGAAATGAAAAACACAGAAAAAGCAAAGCAGGTAAAAGTAACTACAAATAAAGAACTGCAACAGAAACTGGTTAAAAAATGGCAAGAAAAGCTTCTTTTAAAAAATCCACTATGCCGTGTATGTAAAAAACAACCAGAGACCATTGATCATATAATTTCAATGTGCAGTCCTATAGCACCAACTTAATACCTAAACAGATACGACAGAGCTGCACAATACATATATTGGATAATGTGTATGCATTTTGACCCACCCCATCAAAAGAATTGGTGGGAACATCAACCACCTCCCGTACTTGAAAAAAGATCACATATCAATATTGTGGAACTTTAGCATCCAAACAGACCAAAAAATAGATGCTAATAGACCTGATATATTACTGACAGACTTTAAAAAGAGGGTATGCCTGCTAATTGATATGTTCGTCCCAATAGACAAAAATGTATCTATAAAAACATTTAAAAAGTTCAACAAGTATAAAGACCTGGAGATAGAAATTGGAAAAATGTGGAAGTTGACAATTAAAACAATACCAGTGGTTGTAGGCGCTCTAGGAATGAAAACTAAGGGGTCTAATGATTACTTATCGCAAATCGCAGGAAACCTGCTGATAGAAGAAATACATAAGATAGTACTAATGTGGAAATTGAGAACTAAAACAATACCAGGCGCTCTAGGAATGATACCTAAGGGGTCTAATGATTACTTATCGCAAATCATAGGAAACACGCCTATAGGAGAAATATAAAAATATAGTACTAATGTGAACTGCCCATATACTAAGGAAGATTCTGTCAATATAAGTGCATCATATGTCTAAACACCTAAAGATGCATGTGTGTGTATGTATGTTCTTTCTTGAACATGTCGGACCTTGTTGTCTCTTGAGGTCACTGGTTATGACTTGGTGATAACTCGTATGAACATAAAGCAAGGTAAATGCAATAATAATAATAATAAAAATAATAGTAAAATAATAATAATACTAATAATAATAATTGTTTCTACTTTTGGCACAAGGCCAGCAATTAGCCAGTGAATTACTGTCACTTTATTTTATTGACCCCGTAAAGATGAAACGCAAATTTAACCTCGGCGGGATTTGAACTCAGAATGGCAAGGGACGTAACTCTATGCATCAAAGCATGCTGTCCGACCCTCTACCGATATTGGCAATCCACTGCCCTTATAATAATAATAATAATAATAATAATAATAATAATAATAATAATAATAATAATAATAATAATAATGATTTCTTTATTAACCACAAGGGTTTACATAAAGTAGACATTAAGGACAGTGCAGGACAATGCAGGACGGTACAAATGGGCATTTCTGCGTGTAAAAAAACAAAAACAGAGGATGTAACAAAAATAACAATGAAAATAACAATGAAAAATTCCCCAATAGGGGGGAGACTTCGGAGGGACATTTGTGGAGAAAGCCCAGTAAAAAGCCACAATGACCCTGACCACCAAGGCAAGTGCCCTCTCCCAGTTTTCCACCTTTAGTTTACAGATATATACTCAGAGTCGGCCCATTCACTCGGGCCATTCTTGCTTCTCTCACCCATCTTTCAACAAAATGCTGGAAAGAGAGCACTTCCTTCTCTACTCTGATTTTCCTTTTCAAATGAAATTTGAAAAAGTCAATCAGAGCATCACCGAAGAGGTAAGTGCTCGTCTTCAGCCCTTTCAAACGTGTCCACCATACTATCTCTTTCGCCATGGCCACCAGACAGATAAAAACTGCCTGCCCTTCCCGGCTAAAGGAGGAGGGCGGGGCAATCCTCACGATAGACTCAGATGATAGCTGGATCCGTCCTAAACGCGACAGCAGGTGTTCGACATAAACCCACAAGTCAGCAATTTTCGGACACTGGACGAGTGCGTGCAGGACGGTTTCGTCGCCCTGCGCGCATCTCGGACATGCCCGGCTGACGGCACCTCCATGCCTGTAGAGTTTATCCCGAACTGGCAAGGCTCCTCGGTAGCACTGCCAGGCCAGAGATTTCTGGAAGTTGTCCATAGGCCCTGGCCCGAAAGTTCTTCCGAAGAGATTGGCTAGTTGATTTTCGTCGACGCCTAGAGTTTCCCCAAGTACGTCGTCGCTCTTCCCCTCCACTAATCCTCTATAGAACGCCGAGGTGGAGTTTCCACCGATCACATTGCCCGATTGGTCGAGGGCTGTGAGCGCCTGAAGACATTCCAGTCTCCAGGCGCTCCCTCTCGGTCTTCGCTTGACCCAGGACTGCAGCTCCGTCAAGGAAACGAGCTGGGGAAAAACGCGTCTAGCAAACGGCGACCACACCTGATCACCGTCGAGGAAGAGGTGGAGATGTCGTAGCCTGAGCGCGTGCCTGCGCATCATCAGCCACGGCATGCCCAGCCCTCCACGTAGCGGGTGTTGACAACAGATGGACCGCCTGACCATCGGAGCACGTCCCTTCCACAAAAAGCGAAAGAGCAAACGCTCCAGCGCAGTCAGGCGAGGCTTAGGACAAGGTACGACGGTTAGGCGGTAGCAGATGACAGACGCGATGTACGCGTTAGCCACCTCCGCTCGACCTTTCAGGGATAGCTTCCTCTCCGCCCATTTCTGGGTGAGAGAAGCCACCCTGCTCGTCACCTCGTCCCAGTTTTTGTCCGTCTGGAGGTCCGGACCGAACCAGACCCCTAGCAATTTAACCGGTCCGTCCGTCCAGCGCCCGACGACGCTGTTGGACGGCATGGACCTGCCTCTCCAGGTGCCGAGCTGCAGGCCCACTGACTTTTCCTGGTTGATCATTGCTCCTGTCACCGCTTCGTATTCTCTTAGTGTAGTGCCGATCGCCTCGATGTGTTTGGCGTTCGACACCACTACGGTGACATCGTCCGCATATGCTGACACGGATCTTCCGCATCCTAGTTCGCGCGGGACTCCCCTCAACGTCTCCAGTTTGTGCAGTAATGGCTCGAGAGTCAATACGTACAAGAGGGACGAGAGGGGACATCCTTGGCGGACCGAGCGCATGATGTTGAACGGTTCCGACAGGTGACCGTTCACTCTCACCACAGAGCAGATGTCGCTGTGCATGGCAGCGATCCAGCCTCTGAAGACGGGCCCAAAGCCAGCCGCCCTCAGGACTGCCGCTAGGTAACGATGGTCGACCCTATCGAAAGCTTTCGACTGATCTAAATTGATCAAGGACCCACCCGTGCCAGGTTCCCTAGCTACCCTCTCTACGATGTATCGCATGAGGTGGAGGTTGTCGTGGATGGATCTGTCGGGAATGGCGCATGTCTGCGCCTCTCCCACCAGACCACCAACGACAAGCGCCAACCTCTTTGCTAGCACCTTGGCCAAAATCTTAAACTCTGTGTTTAGCAGAGTTATGGGCCGGAAATTGTCTATGTTATCCCCCTTGTTCGGATCCTTTCTCAGCAGTGCCACCGCTCCTCGGCTCACAGAACTGGGAATTCTCCCGTTCTGTTGCCAGTTGCAGTAGACGTCCGCCAAGAGGCCTCCGAACAAGTCTGGCATCTGTACGTAAAGTTCATAGGGCAGACCATCCAAACCAGGCGATTTACCCCTTGTGCAGCCAGTCATTGCCTCCCTTACTTCAGCGGCTGTTATCGGCTTTTCGCAACACCTCGCCTCAGTGGCCGAGAGCCGCGGCAGTCCGTCGAGGTAGACACTAAAGTCCATCCCTCTACCCGGCCCCCCGCTGCCCCCGAACAGCTGAGCGAAGTGTCGCTGAAAAGCTTCACACATTTGCCCGGGATCGAGTAGCATGCGCCCGTCGTGGTCCACCAAAGACCGGATCGTGGCTTTGTTGCCACGACGCGCCTCCGCCACTCGGGCCCATTGAACGGCTTTCGTCCCCTCGTGTCTGAGAGCACGCAACCTAGCTCTGACAACGCAGCCTTCGTGCTTTGCATTGAAGAATTGGTCAAGGGCCAATTTCGCCGCAAGCACGTCGGTCGCAATGCCTTTGCTAAGCGCCTCGTCTAATTTTCTAACTAGTTCTCCCTCTGCTCTATTTTTCTCTATTGCTAAAGCCTTACTAAACCTAATCGATTCTATTCTAATCGCTCTTTTCAGAGCAAACCACCACTTGTTGTTGACGATGGCCCCCGTCAACGCCCGCTTAACTAGTTCGCTAATCCGGTCTCTGTAGGCCTTGCGCGCTGGTAAGGACGCGTTTAGCTTCCAGTAGCCGGGTCCTCGTCTATGAAGCCTATCTAAGTCAAGCACACAGATCACGAATTTGTGGTCCGTGTAGCTGACTATCTTGAATTGTGGACAGCCTATGCTAGACCTATCTATTTCCCTACAAAATACTCTATCTAGATATGATCTGGATGACCCTATGCGGTTTGTCCAAGTCCACATTGGCACATTCGGGAAATCCAATCGGTACCTGTCAGACAGTTCAAAACGCCTGAGCAGGTTGGTGAGGCTCTTGCACCCTCCACCCCTATCCGCTAATCCCACACAGTCCCAGCGTGCATCTAAGATCCCGTTCCAGTCGCCCACTAACACTAAAGAGCGCGACGTTCCAAGAAAGGTCTCCAGACGCCGGAAGAAATCAGGCCGCCCTGCTCCTGTCGGGGCATAGACGGCCACTAGCCTGAAAGCTTGCCCGTCTCCGCTGGTCACGTCCAGCACCACCAGCTTACCCTCTGGGTCCAGGAAGATGGCCCGTATGGCGAGATCCAAACCTCTCCGAAAAAGCACAGCAACTCCTCCACCCGATCCAGGACGGCTGGGAGATGCGTACACATCGTAGCCGCCGAAGATCGGTGCGAAGGCCCGTGCTTCGGAGATTCTGGTCTCGCTGATGGCCACTACATCTATGTTTAGTGACCTGAGGTCGTTGAGCAGGTGACCCTGCTTCCATGACGACCCCAAGCCACGCGCATTTATGCTGCCTATTCTGAGTGAGGTCATGTTTAAAATAGAGTGGAAAAGATGGGAAAGACCACTTACCGTATTTTTGGTAGAGGAGGGATGGTTTTTACATCCCTTTTCACTTGATCGTCTGGTGAAGGGACCGTTGAATCGTCCCTTCGGCTGGTCGTCGGCTCTTCTAAGAGAATGTCTGAATATACTCTTCGATTAATGGTTCCTCCTAGGTCCCTGAAATCACCAACTGCGTTGGGGAATTTCGTTTTAATGTTTGTGTATTGTTTCTGTGCTATTTTTAGCAGTCTTATGTTAGTTGGCGTTTTGATTGGTGCTGGTATTATGTAGTCCTGTTGTGAAATGTCTGTGTGTTCAATTATGTAAGTCATTAGTTTCTTGTTGTGTGTGTTTATTGCCGTGCATTTGTTTTTCTGGGGGTGGGGTGTGGTTCTGCTATTTTCTTGTCGTTGTTGCTGGGTGTGTGTGTTTTGTTGTTGTGTTTGCGATGTTGGTGCTTGTGGTGGTGGTGTTGAAGGTGTTGTTGGCGGTGGGGTTGTCGCCGGTGGTGATGGTGGTGCTGGTGTGGGTGGTGATGGTGTTGGTGGTGTTGCTGCTGTGGGTCTCTTTGCAGTAGACTTTACCCTTTTCTCATTTCTTTCCTCCCTTTTCAAAGGCGACGATGCGCTGCTTCTGCGTTTGTGCCTTCTTGAGACCTTTTGCCATCCCTCTCCCACCTCACACTCCATGTCTGATTCTGTAAGGTCGGGGAGGGGTACCAGCTCCACTCTTTCACTTGTTGTTGTTGGTGATGTTTGCACTGGAGTCTCTGTTGCAGCTGCATTTGGTATTGCTGTTGTTGTTGTTAATATTTCCACTGCTGCTGCTGTCTTTGATTTCCGTGGAGTGGGTATGGGTGCCACGGACCTATCGTTCCTGGTTGCCGCTTGTCCTGTTGCTGGTAGCCGTGGAACCGGATTCGGGAGGAGGGGGGTTTTCTCCTTTCTCAGGGTCTTCTCGTTGCAGAAGGCCCTGAGGTGAGTCTTCGATCCACAGCGAAAGCATTTCGGGCGTTTGCCCTCAACACTTATGGGCAGTTGAGTGCCGTTATCGAAGTCTATCACATCCGGGATAGCTTCGATGCACTCCTGGTTGGTTTGTATTAGCATCTCAATGGAGGAGCCGACCCAATCTTCTCTTACTTTTTTCTGTACTTGCAGTACAGTTGTTTTGTCCTCGATTCCGACGAGGACAGACGCGGCCAGCCAAGAAGGGGTCATTCCGGGGGGGACGTGGGTCAGTTTGACCCTCACAATTTTTTGCCCGCAGTAGGAGGGCACCAACACCATTTCCTCGCTCCTTAGGGTCACTACTGATTGGGCCTTTGCCTCCTGGGGTGTGGCAAAAAGTACGTCTACGGTGGCGTATTTTTTGCCTCGGGTGATGTGCGTTTTCCTCTGCCACACAGACCCCAAGGCTTTTTGTATTTGGGCCTCTGTGGCTCTTTCCACCCTACGGGATTTTGTACTTACTGTACGGTACGTGACCGTACAGTGCTCTTGGGTTTCGAAAAAATTTTTCGCTGCCTTGCAGATTGCTCGGTGTCCGTTCTTTGTCACCATCTTCTTCGCTTCCTCTAATTCCTCATTTGTTATGAGGATTGTTTCCAGGTTTTTCGCAATACCTGCAAATGAGATTGGTTTTTCTCTGCTGTTGTTGTTGTCGTCAGAGCTGCTGGTACTTTTGTTGTTGCTGCAGGTACTACGACTACTGCCTCCGCCGCTGTTGCTGTGGTTGTTGTTGGTGTTGCTGCTGCTAATGGTGTTGTTGTTTATGCTGCTGGTGATGCTGTTGCGGCTGCTACTGTTGTTTTCATTGTCACTGTTGCTGTTGTTATTACGGCTGCTACTGCTATTATTCCTGACGTCAGACGAATGAACTGGGTTTTCGTATTTCCCGCACACCTGTTTCGTCGCTGTCGTCGTCGTCGTGGAGAAACCTTGCACGCTTTGCACGAGACTTTTCTTTTCTTTCGTCGCTTGCGAAAGAGAAGGTAGGGAGAGAGACACATTTAAAGAAGGGAGGGAGAGAGACAATCTTCTCTCTCCTGTAGTGATGATTGAGGAAGAAGAAGACGGAATGAGTGGGAGTGACGTATGAAATTTTTTTTTTTTGGTAGCCATGTTTTTTTGTTTAAAATGAAATTTTGGGTACAAAACCCCAATAACTGGTTATTTAACCCCGAAGGGCCAAATAACGGACAGAAAGACCCCTCTCACGAGGAGGAGGGTGTCTTTATCAACAATTTGGTTCAAGTTTTAAGCAATTTACAATTGTTTTAACGGTTAAAAATTACTATACCTTACAGAGCCGAGCCTCCGTCAACCATGGCATTCAATAATAATAATAATAATAATGAGAAGACGCACGAGGTGGTAGAACGTCACGAAATTGCTCCCGTAAGTTTTTTGATTTTTAACATATTTAAATCAATTGTGAAAGAACAATTCTTAGCACAAATGTTGCATAAAGGCACCGAATGAGGTCCCATAAAGTTTCGGATCCATATTATATTGTTGTATCGCTCAAATATTCAATTTTGTATTATATATTTTGTATTCAAAAAAAGAAAATGGTTATAAATGGAACAAAACACCCTCTGTCTACACTATATAGAACAGCGGCAATTTCAATTTCACCAACACCGGAAACTTGATACACTACCTATCCCATCACACTAAATATAACGGCAACTTCACCGGCATCATAATAATAATTACTATTATTATTGTCTCAAATTTTAAAAAATGTTTAATTCAAATTTTACGGGAATATGTCAACACAAAATATAATGAAAATATATATTAAACATACGAACACAAACTCATAGATACTATATCAGTAACCACAACACCACCGCTGCCACCACCCCACCACATCCATCATCGCCGCCACCACTCATTCAATGCTACTGACACTATTCCCCTGTTAACTTGAGAGAGAAAAGGGAAGGTGGTGGTAGCACTAGACAAGAGAGAGGCTAGCAAAAGATATAAATAGATTGACTTGGTGACCTTGCCACGGACAAACGTCTACATCAACAATTATGGGATTGCTGGCTCACCCCTTCCTCACCAACAATATAAAAAGCCCCGGCACCACCACCGACATAGCCAGCAGCAATAACAGCCAACTACAACAAAAAGTATATTATATTATTGTAATGCACTGGGTGATTGCTGGCCTTGTGCCTGGAGTGGAGACAATTATTAATAATTTCATTCTTAAGCCACGCAATGCTCACATTAAGGAACCACTCATGATAATAACAATTTAAAAAAAACAACAAAAAGAAAACCCCGTGACCAAGAAATACCGGGATGGCGGCCGACGGGGAATAGCCATGTCTCTAGGGGAGAACGACCCCTCTAGTCTTGGTTGACACTCGTTCTAGAAGTGGTAACACGAAAAGATTACCCCTTGGCGGATAAGGATAAAACGCGACAAAATAAAGTAGATGTCTAATGATGAAATCTCATACCGGATCGGCCGTCACCCGGGTAAAAAAGGGCCGCGTCCCTCAGAGAGGAACCAGACTGGGGTCGAAAAATCAGCTAATGGTTCAAACCTTCCCATCACTTCGGAGCTGGAGACCTCCCATAACCGGAATACTCCTACTGTTGGCCCTCCATGCTCACCACCAAGAAATCCAAAGAAAAAGAGAGAAAAATGGTCAAGGGAAGATAATAAAGAAGTCCTTGAGGCTTTCTACACTGCCATGTACTACCCATCAAATACATCGAATACAGAGCAAACATATATCAACTGGAAAAAGAAACATCCCGAAAACAGAGGCTATATTGACAGTAACAAACTAGCCAATATACGAAGAAATATTGTAAGAAAAAAGTTACTAACTGATATAGAAATTGATCAGATCAAGCTAGTAGCACAAAGTCAGCGAAGGGAAAATGAAGCATGTGTCAGTGAAAACGAGGTAAACTGTAACACTTCGAATCCCAGAGTTGGGGCGGAATCACTGGCAACAGAACAAATTAAAGAAAGGAGCGAAAAAGTGGAGGGAGTGCATGCTCAGGATGAAACTCCAAATGAAAATAATGAGATCGTAAATGATAAAGAAATGAATGAGAATGAACTTGCCAACTTGAAGGATGAAATTATGATCGAATGGATGAAAATGAAAGAATCTGACATGGGGGAATGAGACACCCTCCCTAAGATCCAGAACTCTAAACAGAACCAAAAGATAATACACAAGACTAACATAATTCTCAAAAACATTATCATCACAAACAAACTAAACATTACTGACTTAAATCATCTCTATTATGCATCGGCTAAAGTCACCACTCACTTATGTGGAGTGAAGATGAAAAAACAAAGGAATTCCCACAAGAAATCTACTTGGCAAGATAACATCAATCGCCAAATAAACCTTCTCCGATCTGACATAGAAATTTTAACAAACTATAAAGTAGGTGAACATGTTAAACAAACTAAACTTAGAAAATTGAAAAAAAAGTACAGTATAAGATCAACATGTGACATAGACATGCTGATAGAAACAATCAAGCAAAAAGTGTCGGCCAAAGCTGCTCGTATAAGGCGCTTTGAAAAACGATCTAGATTCTATAAGGACAATAATATGTTCAAAAACAACCAAAGAAACTTCTACAGAAAAATTGGTAAGTCAACAATAACTGCTAAATCAATACCACCCAAGGAGGAAGTGCAAGAATTCTGGGAAAAGATCTGGGCCGAAGAAAAAGTTCATAACATACATGCCCCATGGATAGACAGACAAATGAAAGAAACAGCTCACCTTGAAGAACAAACATGGGAAAATATAACAGTTGAACAGCTGCGCTTGGCTCTAAGAAAAACCAGCAAATGGAAATCCCCAGGAAAAGACAAAATACAAAACTTTTGGATAAATGCCTTCACAAAGTCTCATGAGCTGTTAGCCCAACTTTACAATGAAATAGTTAAGGAGCCAGAAAAGATACCATCATGGCTAGTTAACGGCATTACATTCCTGCTACCGAAGAATGATGAGACAAACAATCCCAAAAATTACAGACCGATAACCTGCTTGACCACAATGTATACAATTTTAACATCAGTCCTAACTGAATACACATATGACCACCTGATAACAAATGATCTATTTCCCATTGAGCAGAAAGGGTGTAAACGAGGCTCATATGGCTGTAAGGATCAGCTTCTGGTTAACAAAATGATACTGGAAGATTGTCATAATAGACACAAAAATCTATCGATTGCTTGGATAGATTATAAAAAAGCATTTGATAGTTTGCCACACAGTTGGATTGAAAAATGTTTAGAGATTTTCAAAATATCCCCCGTTATCAGGAGGTTTTTGTCATTCAGTATGAGGACATGGAGAACGACACTCCTTTTGAATAGTGAAACAAAATCACTGGAAGCTGGAGAAGTTAACATTAATTGTGGAATATTTCAGGGTGACTCTTTATCACCGCTTTTATTCTGCATCGCACTTATACCATTAAGTAAAATGCTCAATGAAACAAAACATGGATATAGAGTCTATGACAAAACCATTAATCACCTGTTCTACATGGATGACCTGAAACTATTTGCAAAAAATGATGAACAATTGCAAGGGCTATTATCCACTGTGAAGCAGTTCAGTGATGACATTAAAATGGAGTTTGGACTGGATAAATGCGCCAAAGCAACGTTCACCAGAGGAAAGCTGCTGAAGAGTTCAGACATTAATCTTGATCGGGGGAACGTGATAAGAGAGCTTGATCAAGAACAAACTTACAAATATCTAGGTGTTTGTGAAGGAGACGGAATCAAGCACTCGACAATGAGGGAAAGGATAAGGAAGGAATGTTACCGCAGAGTCAGAGCAATCTTAAGAACGGAATTGAATGCAAGGAATAGGATCGATGCCATAAACACGCTTGCCATACCAGTAGTAACCTACAGTTACAATGTCATCAACTGGTCAAGCA
>OZ024740.1:185523714-185588714 GCA_964016885.1 Eledone cirrhosa
TTTCATGATTTCAAAAAGTTCCTGGGAGCATAACCTACACTCGTATCTGTTATTTTGATAAGGGGTGGCCCTTTTGAGAACACTCTAGGTCAGGTTGTAATCGATATTCTTCTTTCTATAATTATTAATTGTTGTATTAGCTAATGCAGCATTTTTAAAACTATGTTTGTGGGTATTAAATATTACTTTAAATTGGTTAGACGTATCTCCTATATATGAAAAAGTGGAGTCGTTAGTGCTAATTTTACATTTATAGACTATGTTATTAATAAGGCAATTTCCCTTTAATGGGCAATTTCTTTTGATTCTACATTTACAACCATTCGTGAATATTATATCAGGGGATTTAGTCAAATTTGGTGTGGAATGTACGCGACTTGTTATAGGTGAAGGAGATGGTGTTTTGTTGCGGTTTATTTTAGTATTATGGTTGGTTTAATGTGTTGGTGGTATATTTGTGTTTTTTTTTTTACATTTATATGCGTTGTACGCACTCATATTTTGTTGTATATTTTTGGTAGTGGAGTAGGACAATTTGACAGTTGATCTATTTAAAAGTTGATGGTATTTATGATTTGGCGGGAAGTTTTTCTCTAGTATAGTAAACATTTTTTGGGGGATATTATCTTTAATTTGTAGATTAAATGCAGCATTATACCAAGTAACCCGTCTATTATGGTTTCGATATTGTTTTTTTATATTTATACGATGTATCAGTATCTTTACTAAGAGAGTTACTATTAGTGAATTTATTATATATAGGTTTAGTTAGATTAACTAATTTAGGTGCTTTAGTCTGATTACTAGGAATTTTGTTAATAATGTTGTTAACATATATTGGAGTATTAGGATGAATGGTTTTTTGAAAGTCATTATATTTTATGTGAGAAGAGGTAGAGAAATTAAGTTTTAGGTTGGTATTTTGGGGTGTAGTTTTTCATTTGTTGTTTGTTGGTAATATTAGGTTGTATGTTTGAAGTGTTATTGGTGCAAGGTATATAGACTAATTTGTTTTTGTGGCCGCTTCTAGCTAAAGCTGCGTTATAAAAGGGCGCGTTTTATCGAATACATCCTGGTTAGATGAAAGGTTAGAGATTCTGAGTGAGCTATTATATGTTAGGTTTTAAGGAAAGATCTAGGGTGATTGGATTGTGAGTGTATGTAATGTACGTTTTGGTTAGGTTTATGGTAAGGTTGGTACATACCCGTAGATAGGTCTAAAGTTATATCTAGGAAATTGACTATTTTACAGGTGTTTTCAAATGTATATAGTGAGATTGTAATAGTCTTTGAGGAAAGTTCTAATAAGTTTTTTTATTTTTTTTAATTTCTGATAGGCTATATATAGTAAGAGAAAATAAAAAGCGCTTATAACATCAATTAATTTTTATTCGCTGCTAGTGTTTCATCCATACCATGGGGCAGGACTCATCAGAGCGTTGAAAACAAAAATACAATAATGAAGATAAGCTCTACCGACCTACATCATAAGAACAATAGATATATTGTACAGAATCATAGGATAATATTGAAAATTGATATGATACATCATAAGGTTGTTAGTCAGAGTAAGGAAAAATAAGGAAAAATAAAATAAACTGAAGTAATCTCACAAGAGATAGATGCATGTGAAGAAATCAGTCAAGGCAATAAAGAAAAAAGAAAAAAAGAAAGAATACTCAAAAATAAAAATAATAAAATAAAGAATAAAAAAAATAATAATAATAACAATTAATTAAACAATAGTTAAAAAATCAAAAAATCAAAAAATCAAAATAAATAATTAAAAAAAATAAAAAGATATTAAAAAAAAATACATATTAAAAAAATATATATATTAAAAAATATATTTAAAAAATATATATTAAAAAAATATATATTAAAAAGATAATAATAATTTAAAATAATTTAAAATAATTAAAAAATAATAATAAAAAAATAAAAAAATAAAAAATAAAAGTAAAAATATATAAAAAAATCGAAATTAAAAACTAATTAAAAAATCATGAAAAAAATATATATTTAACTAAATAATTAACAAAAGAGAGGGGAAGGCATATATGCATATGAGGGCACACAAACGCAAGGCGAGGAAGCATGCATTGGTCACAGTCGAATAGATATAGGCCAGATGATTTCCCATGACAAAGAGTCTTGTGCCCTATAGTTTCACAGGGTGAGCCACAGTGCATTCGAATGTTACAGTTGTCGAAGTAGGGATATCCAGCAGATAAATTACGATATGACTAGGCATATAGGGAAGTGCCATATAGCTCTTAAAGTATGGCAATAAGGTTCAGAGGGGATTTAGTATTCTCCAACTTCAGCACGGTAAGGGTAACCCTAAGATAGTGGAGCTGTGCGGATAAGAGGTGTTAGTCTTGCATATTGATGGGTACAGTACAGGCAGAATCAGGAACCCAAGCAAAACAGGGTAAGTGTATAGAAGAAGTGAAGCAGTCAATTCACAACGAGAAATTCATAACATACAATTCATACATGGTTTAAACAATGTTTGAGGCAAGGGGAACAAAAAAACATATATATATCGTCAGCAGGTTGTAACTCACGAAATTTCACAACATATATAGACACATGTATATATATATATATATATATATATATATATATATATATATATATATATATATATATATCCTTCATAGATGGTATTCCAGTCCTGTTCATACATCCATATGTACGTATCATAACGCATGGTACTATATGTTATGAGCCGGTGTTCAAATAGAAGTCCTCATATAAGTAGTGCTCCAGATTTTGGTATTATACTATTCACAATCACCCACAGTAATGTACATCTAATTCCGTGTTCCGAGTGTATTATTGTCCGAGCATTGCATGAACACACATTATAGCAGTAGCTTGTTGACTATTCACATGAAGCACGTGGTTAGACAAACAAACTTAACATATAATATAATATAATATAACATATAATATAATATAATATAACATGACATAAAATATACATGTGTACAGACCGAATCAGTAATTCTGTCCAGCGTAACTGTGAGTCAATAAATTCATACATCGGTTCATTAACTAAATAAGACAGCGACTATATGGTGTAGCTCCGCAAAAAATAAACAATGACGATAAACACATACGCACCAAATGATGACGTAAAGGGCACACATAGTGGGTACCTCCCTGTTACTCACTACTAAATACGTTTCTAAGGTTAAGGCTAAGGAAGGGAGACAACTCTACCACCGCATCTATGAAATCAAAAATTCAAAATCTCTAAAATTCAGACCGTAGAAAAAATAATAATAAACCCTTACACCGTATATATTAGCTGTATTTCTAAGGCAATGGACGGGGGGCTATTCTACAACTTCATCTATCAGATCAAACATCCAATAGCAAATTCCTACACCGTATATATTAGCCAGAGTAACAATAACATTCGTGCACATACAAATAAATATTATCGGACCTATGTAAGGAGCTATGCTATTAGCAGATCCCCCAACCAATCAAACTGATAATACAAAAGCCATTAAATCGTTATTAACCTAGTGTAAGTTTATATGTGTATAATGAACTGTATTAAATTTATTATGGGGTATGTTATAAACATAATTCTTAGCCTATAGGTTTAACGGCAGAGAAACGGTATCCTAATATATAAGTATAGGTAGGTGGTCTATCCCCGCGGTTGGAGACATAGTCATTGCCGAATGGGAGGAGTGGGCAGTAAACGAAAGGCATCCGGCAAGAAGGGTCATTACATGGGGCTAGATACACTCATAGGAATTATGTTGGATCAAGCCGGATGGGGCCGGTAAATTCATTACCTCACGCAAACAATACCTTCCATTATCCAGGGGATACGCCCATTGGGATACAATAGTATTCATCAGTGAACAAATACTCGACTAATTGAAGTTAGAATTCCCTCCATACAAGGGAAGCGTAGATGGGTTGAAGGATTAAGGAGTCAAAGAGATAAAACAGTTCTAAGGAATTATAAGGGGGGAGTGAGTGATGCCCAGCCTATCTAGTTAACTGGCTTAAAGTAGTGGAAGGAACTAAGGATCATGTGTGAACAAGAAGAAAATAAATCAGATTCCTATTGGGTAGGTTGCATCTAGAGTATATTATGGCATGAGACTCTAGAAGGCACAGGTTACATGTTCTGCTCGGTGGGCTATATGGTGTAGATTTAGTCACCACTCTTCAATTAAGGGTGTAAGAAATACCAGTATGTTTTAATACTGAAACATACCCGGCTTGAGCCTATCATACCTATATGTGTAATTATGGGAGTTGTATCTTGTCTTAAAGGAGGTGGAGGTTGAGCCAATGTAAGTTTTGGTAGGGGTAGCCGTTATAACATCGCATGCATAAACTTTATTCCGTATGAGGCATTTGCCCTTCAGAGGGCTACTATCTCTCCGTCTACAATTACAATTGCGGTTTGTACTGTTCAACATGCGTCGGGAGGACTGGTTGGTTGTACTATCCCGAAATGTTATTTGTACATCTGGTGTGTCGTTACCACCGTCAGGGAACTCATTTCCCAATGGGTTAGGTTGTTAGCGGTTACTTACAGAGATGATGGTCTTAAACCCTACCCTAATTTTCCTATTATTAGTGCGGGCTAAGTTAGGGGTATTTTTTATTAATAAAACCATTGTATCTACTGCCTGGCGGGAAATTACTTTCCAAGATAGAGAAGAAGGTTCTGGGAAGGTTGGTTACGATTTCAGAGTTATAGGGTGTTTAATCCGACATGGCCAGGCAGAATTATTTACTATATGGGTCTTACCTCTATTCTTATCTCTATTAATGTAATTATATATATATGTATAAGTATATATTGAGGTAGGAACTCATTAAGGTCCTTAGAATTAAAATTAGCTCAATGAAAAAGTATTTCGGATCGTGTAATATAATTCAGTATAAAGAGAGTATAACACAGATATACACACATCTGTATTCAGATTATAAGGGACCAGAATTCGCTAGGTTGAATAGTGTACTAATTATGAACAACTTTTTAAATCTTAATTGAGTAGTGCGATCCTTTGGTTTAGAGTTAATACACTATTCAACCTAATGAATTCTGTTCCCTTATAATCTGAATACTGATGTGTGTATATATATAATATATATATATATATATATATATATATATATATATATATATATATATATATATATATATATATATATATATATATATATATATATATATATATATTCTGTTTTTAATATGAAATCGTGTGTCGAAACAAATATTGTTATACTTGGGGAGGGTCATATTTGTGTAATATTGCCAGAATTAACAACATAACACACTCAATGTTTGGTAGGTTTTCGCTTCTGTGTCTTTTATATCGGTAATCTAATTTATTCGGTCCTCAATGTTGCCATTGACTGACCAGCGGTCAAACATAATACAGATAAAATATAGAGACAAACACATATATATAGTTTATCAAAGTTCTTTCGTTGCACATCTGCAACATCTTCAGTGGTGCTATTGTTTGCTCCCGTTACGGGAGGAAACTATATATATGTGTTTGTGTCTATATTGTATCTGTATTATTTTTGACCGCTGGTCAGTCAATGGCAACATTGAGGACCGAATAAATTAGATTACCGATATAAAAGACACAGAAGCGAAAAGCGAAAACCAACCAAGCAGTGCGTGTGTTCTGTTATTAATTCTGGCAATATTACACAAATATGACGCTCCCCAAGTATAACAATAACAATATATATATATATATATATATATATATATATATATATATATATATATATATATGTGTGTGTGTGTGTGTGTGTGTGTGTGTGTGTGTGTGTGTGTGTGTGTGTGTGTGTGTGTGTGTGTTTCTCTCTTTATATATAATGCTGGGATTTTACCTCTCTCTCTCTCACTCTCTCTCTCTCTCTCGCTCTGATTCTTTTTTTCAAATACCACTTTGGAAGAAGAATCAGGATGGAGAGAGAGGTGCTTTACCCCAGCAAGTTTTATGAAAGGTGGGTGAAAGTGGCGAGAATGGCCCGAGTGAATGGGCCTTCCCTCTATATCAGCCTGTAGGTTGAGGAAAAGGAGGAGGAGAGGATAGGTGTACAAACTCTTCGTACTCCTGGAGATGAGGATTGCACATTTTTTCGGGGTATGTTTTACCCATATAAACTGTCTCCCCCTATTGGGGAAAATCGACTAACTTTTTAAATTGAATTTGTGATAAAATTTTACACGTTTTTATTGTATGTAAACTTCCCCCTTTGTATTTGTCCCCTTCTTTTGTGCCCCTGTTGCTAATAAAGAAACATATATATATATATATATATATATATATATATATATATATATATATATATATATATTTATATATAGCGCGAGAGAGAGAGAGAGGGGGGGGGGTAAAATCCCAGCTGCTACATGAAATGGTTTCGGCTTGTTGGTTCAGTGAACCTCTTAAGGGTGCATTGAGTACTTTCACGATTAGTGGTCTCCCCGGTCTCAGAACCGAAGACACAAACACGCACGCACGCACAGACACGCACACAATCACCCACTCACTCATACACACACACTTTCTCTCTCTCTCTCTCTCTTAAACTATAACCATACAAGATTTTACGAATCCCTCTGGTGAAATACGTGTCCTCTTCTATGGTTTCCTCATTTGTTGTGGAACTAATTCTCTCTCTCTCTCTCTCTCTCTCTCTTTCTCTATACACACACATACATATATGTGTGTGTGTGTGTGTGTGCGTGTGTGTTTTGTATGTGAGTATGCATGTGCGTTTGTGTGTAAGTGTGTGTGTTAACCATATTTAGTATGTTTTTTAATACATTGGTAGAAAGTAAATATCATATTTAATATAGAAATGGCTTCAACAGAACTAGAAATATTACATTAAAAAAACATTATCAGGGAAGCCGGCTGTCTTTGAGGGTGTACTTAAATTTTATGTTCTCTAAGTCCAAATTCTGCTAAGGAGAATCTTTCTTTTCATTTTTCCTTTTGGGCGGGATGACAATAATAAATAAGTTAATGAATGGTGGATTAACTCCAGTATTTATATAAGTCAAAATCCTCGCACGTTACATATTTCTTTTGTAATTGGCCATGTTATGAGATAATAAGTCCACGGGGTGTCACTCAAATGTTGAAATATTGAACTAGGAATATGAACGAATACAAACTGTCCTATCCTATCAGTCGACTGCTAAAGATAAGTTGTTTCGCTTAAACGACTCTACCAATTCCACATATAACCTGCTAAATGTTAATAAAACTGAAATATATCCTTCCAGATTTAAGAAGAGGGTACCAAAAATATTGTTGATAAATATAATAGGATCTATTTTTAAGTTGCAGGCTTCAGTTGATTTGGTGTATTTTGTATATTGTGTATTTTAGTACATCGAAATTCGGTTTAGGCAAGATTATTTTTATTAATCAATATAACTATTGATTGATTTCGGGATGCTTTGAAGCAGCTTAGCTATTTAGAGTCTGAAATTATTTCCTAAGATGATATAAGAGAAGATTTCATTATTTTTCATTGTAAATTATACTGATTACATTATTTCTTGTCTGCTTTCTCTTTGATAAATCTATATTTTATACGCAAGGCAATGAATTGTTTTCAAAACGAAGATAACACAATGGTCAACTTGTTCGATAAGAAAGGTCATTTAGTAATCTCGATTATGCATATATATATATATATATATATTATAGAGAATATCGTTGAGAGTTAAGTACATTTCTGTTTTATGTTTATTGGAAATTCCGACATGATCCGTCTATTTTCAAATAATCGAGTGACTTACTTGACTTCTCTTGATCAGTGGCATTCACCAATGTCGGACCAGTCGTATTGACTTATACACAAGTGGTGTGGAGCGATTTATATATCTAGTGGCTCCTCCACACAGTTAAGTATTGTCAGAAAGAAAATTAATCTCGTCAAATTTACAACAGTTCAACTAAGGAAGTAGACGTTACGTCGTCACTTGACCGATGCAAAATCTGAACATCTCTGTCAAATTTCATCATAAAAACTTAAATGTTAAAATGGATATAAGAATGTAGACCTCCCTACTTACGAAACAACTGGACGGTCGTATCAGGAGTGACTTTGGTTATATGAGTGCTTAGTCTGAAACTGAATTGGTGGTAAACAATTAAAGCCCGGCTTGTACTCCTACCACAAATTAAAACTTTACTGTTTCCGACTTCCTCCGCAATTTTGTACATTGGCCACTATGAATTAATGATTATATTATATGATAAAGGGTGTTTAAAAAATGTGATGTCATTTGAGATACGAATATCTCAGAAACTACAATATTTAGGACTAAACAAGCCTCATGGTAAACAACCTACAATATATTCCTCAAAATTTAAAGGCTGAGACATTCACAGTATTGTTTCGATGTTACTAAAAGTTTTTATAGATGCACAGTTTGCACCGTTATTGATTTACACCGTTGCACTCTAGTAAGCACAGAAAGTGCCATATTTCGGAGAATTAATTAATGGGTGATACTTCTCAAGGACGATAGAGAAAATCAATAGTCAGTTTATTTCACTAGGTAATACATTCTCGTCATTTTCGATACAGCATTGTACAGAACTCTGTAATTATCGCATCAATATATCACTAATGGTGAGGTTCACACTCCTCATAGGAAGTCTAATAAAATCTACGGGTAGCCGGATTTTACAAGCTTGATAATTAAATTATTAGACATTAATTAACTAACCAATAGGGTATTTTTCACATCGTATATTATATATGAAAGTTTTGATTACATAACTGAGAAATTAGATTGAAGAAATGCAGGTTGTTCTTTGTCTTAACTTGATTGCTGCATGCAAGGAATTTAAATGTAGAAAATATAGTAACGATAATAATTGTTTCTAACCAAAGCACAGGGCCAGACATTTTTACAGAGAGAACAGTCGATTATATCGACCCCCAAAATCTGAAAGGTAATTTATTTTATGGACATAGGAATGGGGATTGGAAACTTTGGCATCGGCAGAATATGATATCAGGACATAAAGCAAATGAACAAAAAAAAAAAAAAAAAAAAAAATAGAGAGTAATATATCAATCGACCTATTTTTTCGTAGCGCTGCGAAGACTCAGTCAATCCAAGCGATGATAATTTCTAAAATAGTCCTATTAAAGTGAATGGCTTAAGTCTGCACCAATTACTAAACTGGTGCTTTGTTTAACCGATTTGGATTTAAAGTTAGAACGTAAAATTTCATAATAAAATGTAGAAAAGTAATAACTCGACCGTTTGATTAATCTGCCAAACCGAAACCCTATTAATAATAATGGTTTCTTATATAGGCACAAGGGCGGAGGGGAAAGTTTATTAAATCGAACCCAGTGTGTTACAGGTACTTTATTTTATCGAACCTATAAGGATGAAAGGCAAAGCTTACATTGGCGGCGTGAAAAAGTAAACTTGTGCTATAATAGTGTACCAACTCACTGCCAACAACATTAACGATAGCAATAATAACAAAAACAACAAAAATAATTATGATAATACCAATAATAATAATGATTTCATTTATTAGCCACAACGGTCGACATGTAGGGGACAATACAAAGACAGGGACAGTGATGGTTTACAATAAGGTCGAGTAAAAGTGCACAATGGCAAGACTAATTTAACAATGAAAATATAAAAATATAAAATAAACTATGCATAAATATCACAAAATAAATTCCCCGATAGGGGATGGACGACCCTGGGGTGACTCGGGTACCCCACCAATCCTGAACCACCCTGCGCTTCTAGGGCACCCAGGGAGAGCACCCTTCTCCTCAAGTTAGCTAGCCTATAGGCGCATGGTCAGAGTACGCCCTTTCACACGAGCCATTCTCGCCACATTCACCCACCTTTTAGCAAATGTACTGGGGGGCAGCACTTCTCTCTCCACCCTCACCTTCCTTTCCAGGTGAAACTTGAAGAAGTTGATGAGGGATTGGCCGAAGAGAAAAGTGTCTGTCTTCAGTCCTTTTAACCTGGTCCACCATACAACCTCTTTTGCAACTGCCACCAGCCAGAGGAAAATGTCCTGCTCTTCCTGTCCAAGGAAAGCGGTGGATCGATCTTCACTATGGACTCGGCCGAAGGCAGGATTCGTTCCACACGCGAGAGGAATAATAATAATATTTAATTTTGGATCAGAAATGTTATAGTCGAAAAAGAGAAAAATGGCTAAGTGGACAGACAGGCAAATAATTTCACCACCAACACCACCAACGCCACCATTACCACTACTACGCCCAAAACTCTAGTCAAATTACCTCAACTTCTATTTCTACTTCAACTTTAACACCATCACTACAGTACTACGATCACATCACCACCACCGCTGCCTCATTATCGCTACCGCCGCTATTCTCTCCCACTACCTCCTGCTAAGTACTACTAGCACAGCACCTCCACCACCACTGCCTCATTATCGCTACCGCCGCTATTATCTCCCACTACCTCCTGCTAAGACAGCCATCTAAATGAGGAAGGCATCAAAAGATATAAATAGACTGATTTGATGACCCGGTCAAAAAATCAAAAAATCAAAAATCAAAATCAAGACAGCACAGCAGCAACGAAAAATGTAAAGAAAAAAAAAAAGGAAAGAAAAACAAACAGACAGACAAGCCAACAAACTAAGTCAGACATTCAAACATTACATTACAATTAAACTTATGCTTATTTTTGTGTTTTTTTACCTATTTGTTCGTTTGTTTATTTATGTTCGTCTACAGCGTGATAGTGCCACACTAAAATCACCGAGGGTGATCAAATCACCGGTGGTTATGTAACCATACATTCACCAATCCTCGATAACAGTGTTTCAATGTCGAACCTAAACAGTTCGAATAACGGTGAAGTGGAGACTGGAATGTGATGTGACAGACTCTCACCCAGCAGGTAATCCCTGGCTCAGCAGCAGGGACCTGGCTGTCCACCAAATACTGCTGGTGTCGGAAGAAGAAGAAGGAAAGGGACCAGAAACAACTGGACGAAAGAATTGAATAGAACTGTTATGCAATGTTACCTGAAGAGTAACCCCAAGGAAAAAGGCTATAGGAAACGGATGCATAACATCTGGAACGAGATTGGTCTATTTAAATTAGATGAACAAAAATTGGCCGGGCAGGCTCGGGTAATAAGAACTAATGGGTGGATAAGTGAGCTGGAACTGGAGGAACTGAGCAAAGAGATTAGGTTGGAAATGGAGAGTAGAGTATGCCAGGCAAACGAGCCAGTGGGAAATGAAGGTGAAGAGGTTGAGAGAACGGAGGAACCATCTGAAGCAGACAATGATCTGAATGCTGAAATAAATAATACCTTGAACAGAGATACGGCCATTGAGGAGATGAATGCTGACAGGCTAGGACAAGATTTGGTTGATATCCTAAACTTAGTGGTAGATGAAATGAACAATGATAGTGGGAAACCTATGAACCTAAGATTTGTAGACAGGAAAAAGTTAAAAGAAACAACAGCTAAGGTAAACAGAGTCATCCCATACCTTGAGGCGAGGAGCCTTCACCAGTGCAGCAATATCCTCAAAGCAACAGCAAATGCGGTGAGGAAATTACTTGGTATAAAAGCGAGAGGAAACAACAAAAAATAAAGATCAGAACCTTGGTGGAAGAAACGACTGAATAGTCAGATCAGGGAAATGAGAAATGACATTGGAAAGCTTGAGTCCCTACTGGATGGGACACTAAAAAACATAGACACTAAAAATAGACTGGAAATAAAATACAAAATTAGGAGGGAAAGGCTAAATATTATCATAGACGTACTGGAGCAGCGCATTGTAGCAAAGAGTGCAAAAATTAGGCGATACGAGAGCAGAGTCAGTCCGTATAGACAGAACCGCATGTTTGACAACAACCTGAAGATGTTGTTTGGACAGTATCACAGTTGAAACTCTTAAGGGGCAGGCCAAAAAACTAACCAACTGGAAATCACCAGGCCCAGATGATGTGCAGGGGTATTGGATTAAAAATGTAACATCCCAGCATCCGAAACTGACAACCATATTCAGTCACTGCTTGATGTCAAGTGAGGTACCAGAGTGGTTGACAAAAGGTACCACAGTTCTGGTAATGCAAGACCGAATCAAGGGTAATGATGTTACCAACTATAGACCTATCACATGTCTGTCCGTAATGTGGAAACTGTTGACAAGCATTGTGTCTGAGGAAATCTACTATCACCTCCACACAAACAACTTGTTACCGGACGAACAGAAAGGATGCCGAAAGAAGTCCCGTGGTACAAAGGACCAGTTACTTATTGATAACATGGTAATGAGGAATTGCAAGAGGAGACACACTGGTCTTGCCATGGCATGGATAGACTGCAAAAAGGCATTTGACATGTTGCCTCATTCTTAGATCAGCAGAAGCCTAGAGATCTTCAAGGTGGCAGGTAACATCAGACATGTGTTGGGCAAAAGTATGAAGTCCTGGAAAACAGTTAACATCAGCTGGAGAATCCTTGGGAGGCGTGAAGATCAAGAGAGGTATCTTCCAGGGAGATAGTATGTCCCCTCTGCTGTTTGTCCTTGCCCTGATGCCCTTGACCATTATGCTGCGAAAAGTGAGAGCAGGATACAAGTTGGGAAGGGGAGAGCTTACCATCAATCACCTCCTCTTCATGGACGATCTTAAGCTCTTCGGGAAAAGTGAGAAGGAGTTGGATGTGCTTGTTGACACTGTCCGTATTTTCAGCAATGATATATGTATGCAATTTGGTATTAGTAAGTGTGGAGTCCTTGTGATGAAGAAGGGCAAATTGAGCAGAAGCAACAGAATCCAGGTACCAATAGGTGAGATGATAAAGGAAATTGACACTGAAAAAGGATACAAGTATTTGGGTATTCAGGAGGCAGATGACATCAAGAAAAAAAAATTACGGAATTGATAAGATCTGAATACATTCGGAGAGTAAGGAGCGTATTAAAGTCACATCTGAACAGTAGGAATGCCATAAGTGCAGTAAATTCCCGAGCTGTGTCTACTATTAGGTACAGTCCGGAAATTCTGAGATGGAATGTTGCTGAACAAAAAGAAATGAATAGGAAGACTAGGAAGCTATTGACTATCTACAACATGTACCACAAGAGGAGTGATGTCGATAGACTCTACTTAAGGAGATCTGAAGGTTGAAGAGGTTTTATCAGAATAGAGGACTGTGTTCAGATGGAGAAAAACAACCTACACAAATACGTGACCGATAGTAGGGAGCCAATGCTCAGAATTGTACTGAAGGAGAGAACAATAGACCACGGGATGTCCAAGGAGGAAATAACACCGAGAAGAAAGAGCAACCTTCATGAAAAATCCCTTCATAGTAGCTTCTTGGAGAAAACGGAATTCAGAGATCAACAGACATAGAACTGGTTGAGAAGAGGAGACCTTAAAAAGGCTACAGAAGGAATGCTAATGTCTGCCCAAGAGCAGGCCCTCAAAACGAAGTGGTTGAAACACCATATTTACAAGGAGGAGGCTAGCCCACTGTGCAGGATCTGTGGAGAGAGAGAGGAGACTGTGGCTCACATTGTATCCGAGTGTAAACACCTAGCCCTGACTCACTATAAAGCCTGGAGACATGATGTGATGGGCAGGGTGATCCACTGTCACCTATGCAAAGTAAACAATTTACAACATTCTGAGAAGTGGTATGAGCATAAGCCCGAGTCGGTAATAGAAGACGATCAGGTGAAGGTGCTATGGGATTTTAGGATACAGACTGACAAGAAACTGGAACACAATAGACCTGACTTGGTGGTTTTGGACAAGGAAAAAAGATCGTGCCTGATTGTAGATGTGGCCTGCCCATTCGACACGAGTGTGGAAGAGAAGGAGAGGGAGAAAATTAACTGATACCAGGACTTAAAGTAGTAGGTAAAAAGGATTTGGAACTGCCATGAAGTCAAAGTGATTGTCATAGGACTGTGTTCAGATGGAGAAAAGATTGTCATAGAAGCACTAGGTACTATCTGAGTAAGTTTCCAGGGACGGTTAAAGAAAGTTGGCTCCACGCCTCTTTTTGGAACACTTCCAAAGGCATGCTTGCTGGGAACAGCAAGAACTCTCCGATACGTCCTAAATATCTGAGGCTGCAGGTAGTGGCTTGATATTCATTTCAACAAACGTTCCAGTTAAATAACATCAATGACTGAGACTCAAAGAACAATAATAATAATAATAATAATAATAATAATAATAATAATAATAATAATAATAATAATAATAATAATAATTTTTGGGGCCCTTTCTGCCTGTGTGTTTGTTTGTTTATGTGTGTTCGTATACAGCGTGGCGATAATGCCACACAAGAGCCAAGTGGGATGGCGGATCCACAGATGGCTATGTAACTATACATTCGCCAATCCTCGATAAGAGTGTTTAAATATCGAACATAAACAGTTCGAATAACGGTGAAATGGAGACTAGAACGTCATGTGACAGACTCTCACCCAACAGGTGCCCCCTGGCTCAGCAGCAGGAACCTGACTGTCAACCAAATACTGCTGATGTTGGAGGAAGAAGAAGAAGGAAAGGGGCCAGAACCAACTGGACGAAAGAATTGAATAGAACTGTTATGCAATGCTACCTGAAAAGTAACCCCAAGGAGAGGGGCTACAGGAGACGGATGCATAACATCTGGAACGAGATTGGTTTATTTAAATTAGATGAACAAAAATTGGCCGGGCAGGCTCGGGTAATAAGAACTAATGGGTGGATAAGCGAGCTGGAACTGGAGGAGCTGAGCAGAGAGAATGGCTTGGAGATGGCGGGTGTAGTATGCCAGACAAGCGAGCCAGTGGGAAATAAAGGTGAAGAGGTCCTGAGAACGGAGGAACCACCCGAAGCAGACAATGATCTGAATACTGAGATAAATAATACCTGGAACAGAGATACGGCCACTGAGGAGATGAATGCTGACGGGCTAGGACAAGATTCGGTTGACATCCTAAATTTAGTGGTAGATGAATTGAACAATGATAGTGGGAGACCTATGAACCTAAGATTTGTAGACAGGAAAAAGTTAAAAGAAACAACAGCTAAGGTAAACACAGTCATCCCATACCTTGAGGCGAGGAGCCTTCACCAGTGCAACAATATCCTCAAAGCAACAGCAAATACGGTGAGGAAACTACTTGGTATAAAAGCGAGAGGAAACAACAGACAAGAAAGAGCAGAGCCGTGGTGGAAGAAGCGACTGAGTGGGCAAATCGGGGAAATGAGAAATGACATAGGAAAGCTTGAGTCACTACTGAATGGGACACTAAAAAACATAGGCACTAAAAATAGACTGGAAATAAAATACAAAACTAGGAGTAAAAAGCTAAATATTATCATAGAGGAATTGAAGCAACGCATTGTAGCAAAGAGTGCAAAAATCAGGCGATACGAGAACAGAGTCAGTCAGTATAAACAGAACCGCATGTTCGACAACAACCAGAAGATGCTGTTTGGACAGCTTGAGGGGAAAGAAAGAGGCAACGACTTGATCCCTGGGGCGGAGAAAACTAAAACATTCTGGAGAGGAATATGGGAGCAGGATGTTAGACATAATGTCCAGGCAGGGTGGATTGAGACAGTACAGAGGGAGATCGGTGAGCAGGCACAACAACAAACTGATTTGAGTATCACAGTTGAAACTCTTAAGGGGCAGGCCAAAAAACTAACCAACTGGAAATCACCAGGCCCAGATGGTGTGCAGGGGTATTGGATTAAACATTTAACATCCCTCCACCCGAAGCTGACGGCCATGTTCAATGACTGCTTGGTGTCGGGTGAGGTGCCAGAGTGGTTGACAAAAGGTACCATAGTTCTGATAATGAAAGACCGAATCAAGGGTAATGATGTTACCAACTATAGACCTATCACATGTCTGTCCGTAATGTGGAAACTGTTGACGAGCATTGTGTCTGAGGAAATCTACCATCACCTCCACACAAACAACTTGTTACCGGACGAACAGAAAGGATGCCGAAAGAAGTCATGTGGTACAAATGACCAGTTGCTTATTGATAAGATGGTAATGGGGAATTGCAGGAGGAGACACACTGATCTTGCCATGGGATGGATAGACTACAGAAAGGCATTTGACATGGTGCCTCATTCTTGGATCACCAAAAGCCTGGAGATCTTCAGGGTGGCAGATAACATCAGACAGTTGCTGGGCAGGAGTATGGGATCCTGGGAGACAGAGTTGACATCAACTGGACTATCCTTGGGAAGCGTGAAGATCAAGAGAGGTATCTTCCAGGGAGATAGCCTGTCCCCTCTGTTGTTTGTCCTTGCCCTGATGCCTTTGACCATTATGCTGCGAAAAGTGAGAGCAGGATACAAGTTGGTAAAGGGAGAGCTTACCATCAATCACCTCCTCTTCATGGACGATCTTAAGCTCTTCGGGAAAAGTGAGAAGGAGTTGGATGTGCTTGTTGACACTGTCCGTATTTTCAGCAGTGATATATGTACGCAGTTTGGTATTAGTAAATGTGGAGTCATTGTGATGAGGAGGGGTAGGTTGAGCAGAAGTAACGGGATCCAGATACCAACAGGTGAGATGATAAAGGAAATTGACTCTGAGGAAGGATACAAGTATTTGGGCGTTCTGGAGGCTGATGGCATAAAGAACAAAAAAATGAAGGAATTGTTAAGAACTGAATACATTCGGAGAATAAGGAGCGTATTGAAGTCACATCTGAACAGCAGAAATGCCATAAGCGCAGTAAATTCCCGAGCTGTGTCTATTATTAGGTACAGTGCGGGGATTCTGAGATGGAATGCTGCTGAACAAAAAGAAATGGATAGGAAGACTAGGAAGCTATTGACTATCTACAACATGTTCCACAAGAGGAGTGATGTCGATAGACTCTACCTAAGGAGATCTGAGGGTGGAAGAGGTCTTATCAGCATAGAGGACTGTGTTCAGATGGAGAAAAACAACCTATACAAATACGTGACCTATAGTAAGGAGCCAATGCTCAGAACTGTACTGAAGGAGGGGACAGTAGGCCAGGGGATGTCCAAGGAGGAAATAACATCAAGGAGGAAGAGCAGCCTTAAGGGAAAATCCCTTCATAGTACCTTCTTTGAGAAAACTGAATTTAGAGATCCACAGACATGGAACTGGTTGAGAAGAGGAGACCTCAAAAAGGCTACAGAAGGAATGCTAATGGCTGCGCAGGAGCAGGCCCTCAAAACGAAGTGGTTGAAGCACCATATTTACAAGGAGGAGGCTAGCCCACTGTGCAGGATCTGTGGAGAGAGAGAGGAGACTGTGGCTCACATTGTGTCCGAGTGTAAACACCTAGCCCATACCCACTATAAGGGCTGGAGACACGATGTGATGGGCAGGGTGATCCACTGGCACCTGTGCAAAGTAAACAATTTACCACATTCTGAGAAATGGTATGAGCATAGGCCAGAGGCGGTGATGGAGAACAATCAGGTGAAGGTGCTGTGGGATTTTAGGATACAGACGGACAAAAAACTGGAACACAATAGACCTGACCTGGTGGTTGTGGACAAAGAAAAAAGATCGTGTCTGATTGTGGATGTGGCCTGCCCTTTCGACACGAGAGTGCAAGAGAAGGAGAGGGAGAAAATTAACCGATACCAGGACCTAAAGTGGGAGGTGAAAAGGATTTGGAGCTGCCATGAAGTCAAAGTGATCCCGATTGTCATAGGCGCACTGGGGACTATCTCCAAAAGTTTCCAGGGATGGTTAGAGAAAATGGGCCCCTTCACGCTTTTTGGAACGCTTCAAAAGGCATGCTTGCTGGGAACAGCAAGAACCCTCCGATACGTCCTGAATATCTGAGGCTGCAGGTAGTGGCTTGATATTCATTCCAACGGACTTTCCAGTTAACCAACATCAATGACTGAGATTCAAGGAATAACAACAATAATAATAATAATAATAATACTTTCTTTATTAACCACAAGGGTTTACATAAAGTAGACATTAAGGACAGTACATGACAATACAGGACGGTACAAATGGGCATTTCTGCGTGTAAAAAACAAAAACAGAGGATGTAACAAAAAAATAACAATGAAAAATTCCCCAAAACGGGGGAGACTTCCGAAGGACATTCGTGGAGAAAGCCCAATAAAATACACAGTGACCCTGACCGCAAGGGCAAGTTCCCTCTCCCAGTTTTCCACCTTTAATTTACAGACACATATTCAGAGTACGCCCATTCACTTGGGCCATTCTTGCCTCTCTCACCGATCTTTCAACAAAATGCTGGGAAGAGAGTACTTCCCTCTCTACCCTGATTTTCCTTTTCAAATGAAATTAGAAAAAGTTAATCAGGGCATCACCGAAGAGGTAAATGCTAGTCTTCAGCCCTTTCAAACGTGTCCACCATACTATTTCTTCGATATGGCCACCAGACAGATAAAAACTGCCTGCCCTTCCTGGCTAAAGGAAGAGGGTGGGGCAATCCTCTCGATGGACTGATGGACTCAGCTGATAGCTGGATCCATCATACACGCGACAGAAGGTGTTCAACATAAACCCACAAGTCAGCAATGCTCGGACACTGGAGGAGTGCGTGCAGCACGGTTTCGTCGCCCTGCGCGCATCTCGGACATGCCCGGCTGACGGCACATCCATGTCTGTAGAGTTTATCCCGAACTGGCAAAGTTCCTCGGTAGCACTGCCAGGCCAGGGATTTCTGGAAGTTGTCCATAGGCCCCGGCCCGAAAATTCTTCCGAAGAGATTGGCTAGTTGATTTTCGTCGACGCCTAGAGTTTCCCCAAGTACGTCGTCGCTCTTCCCCTCCACTAATCCTCTATAGAACGCCAAGGTGGAGTTTCCACGGATCACATTGCGAGATTGGTCAAGGGCTGTGAGCGCCTGAAGACATTCCAGTCTCCAAGCGCTCCCTCTCGGTCTTCGCTTGAACCAGGACTGTAGCTCCGTTTAGGACACGAGCTGGGTAAAGACGCGTCTAGCAAACGGCGATCACACCTGATCACCGTTGAGGAAGAGGTGGAGGTGTCTTAGACTGAGCGCGTGTCTGCGCATCATCATCCACGGCATGCCCAGCCCTCCACGTAGCGGGTGTTGACAGCAGGTGGACTGCCTCACCATTGGAGCGCGGCACTTCCACAAAAATGGAAAGAGCAAACGCCCCAGCGCAGTCAGGCGAGGCTTAGGACTAACACGACGGTCAGGCGGTAGTAGATGACGGACGCGATGTACACGTTAGCCACCTCCCTTCGACCTATCTATGTTATTCCCCTTGTTTGAATCTTTTCTCAGCAGCGCCACCGCTCCTCGGCTCACAGAGCTGGGAATTCCCCGTTCTGTTGCCAGTTGCAGTAGACGTCCGCCAAGAAGCCTCCGAACAAGTCTGGCATATGTACGATGGCAGACCATCCAAACCAGGCGATTTACCCCTTGTGCGGCCAGTCATTGCCACCCGTATTTCAGCTGCTGTTATCGGCTTTTCGCAACACTCCGCCTCAGTGGCCGAGAGCCGCGGCAGTCCGTCGAGGTAGACACTAAAATCCATCCCTCAACCCAGCCCACCGCTGCCCCCGAACAACTGAGCGAAGTGTCGCTGAAAAGCTTCTCACATTTGCCCGGGATCGAGTAGCATGCGCCCGTCGTGGTCCACCAAAGACCGGATCGTGGCTTTGTTGCCCGACGCGCCTCCGCCACTCGGGCCCATTGAGCGGATTTTGAGAACGCAGCCTTCGTGCTTTGCATTGAATAATCGGTCAAGGGCCAAGTTTGCCCCAAGTACGTCGGTCGCGATGCCTTTGCTTAGTGCCTCGTCTAATTTTCTAACTAGTTCTCCCTCTGCTCTATTTTACTCTATTGCTAAAGCCTTACTAAACCTAATGGACTCTAGTCTAATCGCTCTTTTCAGAGCAAACCCCCATTTGTTGTTGACGATGGTCCCTGTCAACGCGCGCTTAACTAGTTCGCTAATCCCGTCTCTCTAGTCCTTGCGCGCTGTTAATGACGCGTTTAGCTTACAGTAGCCGGGTCCTTGTCTATGAAGCCTATCTAAGTCTACCACACAAATCACGAATTTGTGGTCAGTCTATGTTAGATTGAATTGTTGACAGTCTATGTTAGACCTATCTATTTCCCTACAAAATACTCTATCTTGATATGATCTGGATGACCCTATGCGGTTTGTCGAAGTCCACATTGGCACATTCGGGAAATCCAATCGGTACCTGTCAGACAATTCAAAACGCCTGAGCAGGTTGGTGAGGCTCTTGCACCCTCCTCCCCTATCCGCTAATCTCACACAGTCCCAGCGTGCATGTAACATCCCGTTCCGGTCGCCCACTAACCCTAACGAGCGGGACGTTCCAAGAAAGGTCTCCAGACGCCGGAAGAAATCATGCCTCCCTGTTCCTGTCGGGGCATAGACTGCCACTAGCCTGAAAGCTTGCCCGTCTCCGCTGGTCACGTCCAGCACCCCCAACATACCTTCTGGGTCCAGGAAGATGACCCGTTTGGCGAGATCCAAACCTCTCCGAAAAAGCACAGCAACTCCTCGCCCCGAACAAGGACGACTGGAGGATGCGTACACATCGTAGCCACCGAAGATCGGTGCGAAGGCCCGTGCTCCGGAGATTCTGGTCTCGCTGATGGCCACCACATCTATGTTTAGTGACCTGAGGTCGTTGAGCAGGTGGCCCTGCTTCCATGACGACCCCAAGCCACGCACATTTATGCTGCCTATTCTGAGTGAGGTCATGTTGAAAAGAAGTGGAAAAACATGGGAAAGACCACTTACCTCACTCTTTGTAGAGGTAGGGTTGTTTTTCCATCCTACTCAATGCTTGTGACCTCCTCCGGAACGAAGTCCTTATAAATCCTCCTGGAGAGGGTTTGTCGGAAGTCTCCGATGTCTTTGGGGAATTTTTGTTTTAGTGTCGTGTACATTTTCTGTGTGATGTGAGTGATTTGTATGTGTGGAGGTGGTGTGAATTTTTGGGGCGTTGTGTAGTGTTTTTCTGTGATGCTGGTGTTGTGTTGGATGTAGTGTAATAATTGGTTGTTGTTCAAATTTAATTGTTTCTACTTTAGGCACAAGGCCAGCAAATTTCCAGTGCATTACTGGTACTTTATTTTATCGAACCCGTAAGGATGAAAGGCAAAGTCAACCTCGGCGGGATTTGAACTCAGATCGTAAAGGGACGTAACTATGCTGGAAAGCATGGCGTCCGACCCTCTACCGATATTGCCAATCCACTCAAATTTAATGCTGTGTAGTGTGTATCGCTTTGGTTGTTTTGTTTTGTTTGCGTTTGTTGTTGGTTTGTTTCTGTTTCGCTTTTGGTGACTTTTGTGGTGTTGGTGATGATGGTGTTGGGTTAATGATGTTGATGGTGTTGCTGTTTGTAGTGATGGGGTTGGTGATGCTGTTGTGGACGGTGGCATAACTGTCCTAACTTTTTTGTTTGTTAGTTTATTTGTTTCCCCCTGTATTTTGTTTTAGGAGGGGGAAAAAGAGGTTTTTTTCTCTTTGGGGTCCTTTTTCTTTTTTTCTTTTTTCCTGATACAGTTTCCCACTCCTCCTCTTCACAATCTGTCTTCAGTTGCGATAGGTCGGGAAGTGGAACATCCTCCACAGGCGTTGGTTTTGGTTGTGGCGTGGTGGATGGTGGAGGTGCTGGTGCTAGTTCTGGGTGGTGGTTGGTGGTGGTGTTAGTTTTTCTACTGTTGCTGGGGTTGTTACGGCGACTGTTGCTTCTGTTGTTGCTGGTACAGTTGCTTCTGTTGCTGCTACAGTTTATGCTGCCATTTCTGCTCCTGGTGGTGTTGATGGTTGAGTCACTGGGGTGGGTAAGAGAGGTGGCCTCAACCTTTTAGTCTGAGGTCAGAAAGCCCTTAGGTGGGTTCCTTCACCACAAACGACACATCTAGGTCTTCTACCCTCAACGGTTACGGTGAGGTGGCTGCCGTCAGTGAAGTCTATTACCTCTGGAATTTTCTCAATGTCTTTTGGTCCGCTTGGATCAGGAGCCCCATCCCTGATCCGGACCAGTTTTCCTGCTTTTCTTTTGTCACTTCGATTATTTTCGTGTTGGCCTCGATGCCGGCGAGGACGGCAGCCATTAGCCAGGGAATTTAGATGGCCGGTGGAACGTGGGTCACCCTGATCTTCACGAGTCTCTGACAGCAATAGCTTGGGACGAGTGTGAAGTCGTCACTTCTTAATTGGGGCCATGGATAGCTCTCTGGTTTCTTGTGCTGCTCCAAAGAACACCTCCACAGTTCCATATTTCTGCCCACGTCTGATGCGGGGTTATTTTACCCACACATGTCTTAAAGCTTTTTGTATTTGGGCCTCGGATGCCCGTTCCACTGGGCGTGATTTCATTTTAAGACACGCAGTGCTCAGATTAAGGAACCACCCATGATAATAACAATTTAAAAAAAAAACAAATACCCCGTGACCATGAAATACCAGGATGGCGTCCGGCGAGGAATAGCCGTGTCTCTAGAGGAGGAAGCACCCCTCTAGTCTTGGTTGACACTCGTCCTAGGAGTGGTAACCAGAAATGATTACCCCTTGGCGGTTAAGGATAAAACGCAACAAAATAAAGCCAATGTCAAAGATAAAATCTCATACCGGATCGGCCGTTACCCGGGTCAAAAAGAACCGCGTCCCTCAGAGAGGAACCAGACTGGGGTCGAAAAATCAGCTAATGGTTCAAACCATCCCATCAATTCGGAGTTGGACATCTCCCATAACCGGAATACTCCTACTGTTGGGCCTCCATGCTCACCACCAAGAAATCCAAAGAAAAAGAGATAAAAATGGTCAAGAGAAGACAATAAATAAGTCCTTAAGGCCTTCTACACTGCCATGTACTACACATCAAATAGATCGAATACAGAACAGACGTATATCAGACGTATAACAGACGCAAAAAAACATCCTGAAAACAGAGACTATATTGACAGTAACAACTTAGCTAATATACGAAGATATATTGTTAAGAAAAAAAGTTACTAACTGATATAGAAATTGATCAGATCAAGCAATTAGCGCAAAGTTGGCGAAGGGAAAATGAAACATGTGTCAGTGGAAACGATGATAAGTTGTAACACTTCAAATCCCAGGGTTAGGGCGGAATCACTGACAGCAGAACAAATTAAAGAAAGGATCGAAAATGTGGAAGGTGTGCATGCTCAAGATGAAACTCAAAATGGAAAAAGTGAGATCGTCAATGATAAAGAAATGAATGAGAATGAACTAGCCGACTTGCAGATTAGCAGATGTTTGACACCAACCCACAATTCTGCATTGCCCAGGAACTGGTTTTACTATGTAGGACGGATTCGGTGGCCTGTAGGGATATTAGGGAAAACCGTCTGTTGGCGCTGCTGTACCTGTAAAGCTGGTCTCAATCTGGAAGAAAGCAATAAAAATAATAAAATTATATCTGATGTGAAATATCAAAAGATTATAATGTCACGGAAGTTAAATTACACTTTCCATTAGCTTATCAATTTCTATCGCGCAAATGTATTTACAGTTTTCGTTAACCTAATTCATTGCAATGCTAACTTTAGCCTAACAGTAAATGTGTATTATAAATCCGATAAAAGCATGTACATTTCTTGAAAGATTTTGATCGTTCATGGCACATTTTATAGTACAGTACCAGTAAACTAATACTAGTGTTGGTTTGAGTTGCTTAATATAATGTATGTTCGCTGAGATTATATAAGATGCTATTTGAAAAACAAAATTGAAGACGAAACAAGCATTCTAAAGCTATATTCCTAGAACTACTTGTAAGAATAATTTCAGTCACATATTTTTATAGTAATATCCTAAATTTTATCTCTGTGTATAGCATAAAATTATAGACCAGTTTCATGTTCTCTTGAAAACTGAACAAAATGTGGTGGGTTTTTGTTTTTTCTGTTAAAAGGTTCACCTACATTTCTCTATCATTTCTTTTAACTCTCCATCAGACGCCCATCTCTCCTGTTTGAAATGCAATCATTTAAATGTCGTTATACATTTTACACGCTAATTTGTTTCAAATTATAATCGATTTCATGTTTTCTGTCACAAACAGTCCAAACTTTGCTAGCAAATGCAATTATCATTTCAAAGTAGAACGCGGAAAGAATTTCAATTATATAGTGGGAAGAAATGAGGCATTCAAAGACAAATCTAACGCGGGATCAAGAGGGACACTATACATTTTCAAACTTATAAATATGTGATGTCACTTCGCAGAAATTAGATGTGTGAAAATGAACAAGTTATGCTTTCCTAATTGGGCAGGAATATAGCAAATCACTCTAGAACATATCAAAATAGAATAAAATACCCAATAAAAGCAGTTAGTGTATTACTCAAATTGCTACAAAGAGTGCAATCTAGACGATAATTTACTTCAGTTAATAGTGCATTTACGTGTGTTCACTTTCTCAACTTAATACCTATATCTATTGGGAGAGTATAAGTAACCTGTACATGACGTCCTGCGTGCGTCAGTACAGCGTAAGATAAGATACAATTCCCAGCTGCACTGTATGCATTATTTCAGTGTTGATAACAAAGCTCCAGTTAAGAACTTTATTTTGAAGTAATCGTTCGAACATTGAATGAAATGTCTTTCGGTAGTTGTTCCTGCTGCTTCGTTTTAAGTTGTAGATTTAATCTGCGGCTGACTGCCTGATGCTTGGATGGATTTGGTGGAGACTTCTGCAAGTATTTAGACCAGGACGAGATCTATTGATTGAAAATAACTTCATTTGCCTCTCTCAGGGGTATCGGGGAATCCAAAAATGCCATAGACACTGCACTCTCCTACCCAAATTATCAGTGAAAGAAATAGGAATTATATTTGCATTCACACAAACGCGTAGCCATTGGTATTTAATTGAGAAAACCATCTTTTAAGTATATGGCTTTAAATTCAATTACGTTCCACTCCACTTTGGGTGAGTGTATTTGACGATGGGCTCTGGTTAGGTAGAGACATATGAGTGGAATCCGGCAGTTTTCTAAATAGAAACTGCGTGAAAATCTTTCGAAGGGATCATTCCAGTTCATGAATGTCAAAGTATGTCGACCGGCTTCCCCGCACAACCTAGCCCTTGGATAGATTTAGTAAGTATCTGCGCGAAGATTTTGATCTATGTCTCCGGTCAAACGATAAATTCCTCAATTCAGTCTACCAGACTCCAAGAAGTGGGATGAGCTCTGTCTTTCTCCTCCAAGTCAAGAAATAAATTTTAGAATAAGTAGAAATTGGAGCAGAATCTCGATTTGGGAAATATTTCCGTTATAACTATTGAGAAATGCTACGGCAGTAAAGGATAGCTGTAATGAAAGATTTAGATCATGGTTTTTGTATCATAAACGAAATGATATAGTATATATATTTTTGCATGTTTATCATTATTGTTATGCATTCGTGAACAAACTAGATATGTGAAATATGGAAAGTTAAATCGCACTTGTCTACAACGTAACTATTTAGTGGAGCAAAACAATTGACCTTTGCTAATAAGAGATCACTGAAATAGGTTGAATTTCGGGATTTAGCACAAAGCCGGCTTTTCCGGTTTTGATTAAAACAAGTGGTTTGGTATTGTAAACCACTTGCAGTAGTGTAGAACCAACTAATTGTAGAAATAAAGTCATAAAACGTTTTACTAATAACAATTACAGTTAATATTTGATTTTCACTGATCATGGGATGATCAATGGCAACTAAATAAAAGTGAATACTGATCAAAATTCGTCTTTGTCAAGTAATGTCACATGTCGTTGAATTCAGTTGTGTGATACATTGTTGGTGACAGTCTCATGAGGGATTCATGCATTGACCGCTAGGCAGAACACTAGGGATTATTCATTGACTCATCGAAAGTTAGTCGTAAAGATGTTTTACTGCACATAAGCAATGGGATACCATCAATTTCACTTGGATATTATGTTGATATGAAGGAAACATACAAACCCGGATATAACGCTTGCGCAGCCCATGTACACAGCTCAGAAAAATAAGAATGGGTAGATCAGATCAGAGGAGAGACACAAAATAACGACAAAAGTCGTAACTAAGGAGGTGTCAGAACCATGCAGCAAGAAGTCAGAACATATGTGAGTATGTTGTTAGCCAGTATAAATGCTGTTACCTTGCCTATGAGACGACATTTAGACATCCAGAGAAGCAATCGACCACGAAAATAGAAAGCCACGTATGGCCAGTGAAGGAGACGGGCGTAAACTTGGAAAATTTCGATATATTAAGACCATATATGAAACCATATATATACTGTATATATATACTTTTCAGAATCAGATGAAAACAGAGTTAAATATGTTACTTGATACGTTTGTAGATAGGAGGATTATTTATTTTTTACATAAATATGACTTCTACAGAGCTAGAACTGCCTCATGTGAAAATAAAATGTATTATACATTTATAAATTTATTATACATTTATAATAAATTAAAAAGATCTTTTAAAAAAAAACAACAACTGGTGCGTGTGTTTCTTATTGGCAATGTGACCCACCCAAAGTATAACAATATCGGTTTCAACACACGTTTTCATATAAAGAATCGTGCTAAACAAATTCAGAAACGTAATATATATATATCAATATATATATATATATATATATATATATATATATTGAAGCATTTTAAATGAATTAAATTATTAGTTCGTATATTTTACTTGGCTCAAACTTTGACATAATTTAAATATATTTTTGCCATTAAATTCAATGAATTTTCTTTTTTAATAAGCTGAAACTTATTTACCTCGAGCGCCATCATTTTTGTTAAATTTTGTAGCTTATAAATGTTTCATAATTTGGTTCATATTTTATCATTTCTTTGGGCAAATAAACAACTTTAATCATGTTATTTTACGGTCTATCATAAGACATTCGAGTTAATATTTAATCTATATCGTATAAGTTTTTAGATTCCATTACAAAATCAATACTTTAGATTTCGCGGTAACACATATTTTTAGACTTTCATTTATTTGTTTTCACATTGCTATTCCTCGTGTTATTCTTTGTACACTTTTCGCTTGAAGTACTCTATATTCAAGTCCATAGCTGAGCTGTTTATTTGTGTGTTGCTATTTGATAAACAACTTAGGTAATATGCAAATCAATGGTTCTTTATTTGCTAACATGTGAGATCATCCCTGCTATTTATATATATTCGCATAATCATACTTATTGTGTATCCCAACAATAACATGATTGTTCAGCTGAGTATTGTCATTCAAACGTAGCTCGGGGACTCATTGTTCTCGTACATTTACAGTCATATTACAACAGAATAGGTACGTGCTGCTGTCTGCTTTTCCAGCTATATTACATGAATTTTATGATTCCATCTATGTTCCTCAATTTCATGGCTTGTGATATATTGAAAATCCTTTGATGTTTGAATCAATACAACGCAAAAATATTATGCATGCTCTGGTTAGAGAAAAAGGTTTACAAGCCATCAGATGATACATATCTCTTGGAATACTTTTATTATTGCATGCAAAAATCAAACGCATATAATGAAATATCAAATAAACCTCCCTTCATTTATTCTATTCAAGGTCACAACAGCAGAAATCGCATGAACTCCAATTTATTTAAAACGATTATGTTGAATTTCTATTTACTGCGTTTCTAGGCATCACATTAACCTCATTGTATTAGAACTTGCTTATCAAAAAATATTAAAATCTGCATCAAAGAAATTATATTTCGCAAAATAATTACGCCATACACTAAATAATTGTGGTGAAATCCATTAGAATACAAACTGGTTTTCAATTTGAAATATACATATTCTCAGTATCAAATCTATCATTACAGTCTTGTTACATTTTGAAATATTTCTTTTTTAATTTCGTTTATTCTTTTTAGAATTGTTGTTATTGATGCGTCAGATATTATATTTTTCTTATGTTATATGGACATTTCTATTCAACATAATCCTGATTCCCTTTCTGATATGTTTAACGCTTCATGCCATGCGTATTAAATCTTGGATGAAAATTACACACACACCACACACACACATACATGCATACATACATTTATATACGTATATATATATATATATATATATATATATATAAATATATATAACAACAGGAAAAAGCTTCAAATCATTTTCAAATGTTAACTCCGTGCATGTATATAATTTGGTCACGTCTTTCCTTTTATTTCATTAAATATTTAATTTTTGCGAACAGTCTTTTATATTATTCACCGCAATATTTCTCTGATATTATGTGTGATATAACGACCCTGGTGTCTATTTTGCGTTAGGAATACTTGCATACATTTGAGGAATTGCACTTTTACTATGAAACCTACAATACATTTTTATTTTGATATTTATGAATATACGTTTTATGTTTTCAATCTCTTTTATACATGTATGATATCTGGCTACGTTAATGCACTTACACGTTTTCAACACAACTGGAATAAAATACAAGGATGTGTAAAGTGACGCATCAGTTTTCAGCAATATTCATACAATTCTATCAACTGAGATTAGCGCAATCCTCCACAGCCCACCATTAGCGTATAATAGATCGGTATTTTTAAAACCTTCTAGTTTTAACTGATATAGGCATCTTTCTCCTTATATCATTAAGCTATGATTTATTACATTTACATCACCATCAATAGTGAATTCCGGTCCACCCGCTGCAAACTGATGAAGATGAGAGAGCTTTCCGTGGTTTTACACACATCGTAACATACAATCTTTAGAAACTCAGGCTGCTTCCTTTTCGAGCATGATATTTCAATATTCAATATTTCAGTAATCTAGACACTGAAGATATAGAATTATTATATGACTACATACATTTCGGAGTTGATAATCTAAAGTAGAAGTATAGAATTGTGGATTGGTTGAATTGGAAGATCATTGAACGAAATGCATTGCGATATCTTTCTCGGCTCTTAGTGTTCTGAGTTCAAATACTGCTGTTGAATGGTTAGGTGGTAGACATCATCCACTGCCCAGTTGATCACCATTACCTGGCCTTAGAGAGCTTTTAGTAGAGCGTATTCTGTTGTAAGCATTCGGATCAGGTTTCCAGATTTATGATACCTTACATCTCCCTCCTACGAATACACGAATTTCTCAATTGGGTGAGAAGTACTACATTTATCTCCTTCAGTAAAATGTACAAAGAAACGAATTTTAATTAAGAGTAAATTGTGATGCCCCAAGCGGGCTTTTTCGATGTATGCATGAGATCTAATAAACATTGTGTAGAAGGGAATAGATTCCTCCTCATATATTAATTATATATACTATATCAACTTGACCAACCCACATACTGAAATGAATTTTAATCACATTAATACACTTATGATATATATGAACAGGAAACACTCTAATTATTATACTGTAGTGTAACTGCTACAGTCCTGCAAACTAATGAAATCACATCTTAATTATTTATACATTACATCTATAATCACTTACTTAACTAATTACTAACATGCATGGTATCTGTTTGCCGTTAAAATGGCATAGTCAGTGAGAGTGAAGGGTCCTGGTCAGAGAGACGTTCTATACGATCTATGATTCGTTTCAACTTTTCTTGAGAAATCTAGGTCCAGCTATTCATGATACAATTGTCAAGAGTGTAGCTATTCGTTCTTTGGTATATTAAATTACATTTACCTTATTACAAGTGATATTTACGAAATATTAGATATATATATTCTATCGATTTAAAATCATAACTAATTTTCATTAAATAACTGATTTGAATTAAATGATTTTTATATATTACATATATATTAAAACAAATTAAGTAACCAAGCAAAAGCGGGAAGGAGGTAAAGAAAGGCAGATCTGGCTGTATAAACGAATGTACTAAAAATGTCACAAAGGAAAAGAAACGGACGCCTGAGGTTCCAAGATGAACGATACAAAGAGCAAGTGGCCGGACAAGCCACCGAATTTGATTGTCATTTTATCGTCTGCATTGTAGCCCGAGGTACCGGGTATGTTTGCCGAAGCGACTAATTTGGTGGTGGTGAACGTGTCACAACATGTCGTTTTCCAGATGAGGGATTGCCATCCTTTGACTGTGAAGAGGGTAATATCGTCGCGGTGCTTGCTGTATCTGCGGTCAAAGCCTGCTGGCTACAGTTTTGATGGGAAGTAAGCTACATCTAAGCTCCTTCTCAATATGTTGTTGAGTGCGACAGGTCAGGGAAACCGGTCTACACTCTGGCGGTAGGTCAATGGGTACAGGCTAAACTTAATGACAGCCCACAGCGGCATTTATGTGACTCACAGACGAGGAGGCCAAAGCGTTGGACCAAACTAATACGGCTGCCTCATCATAAAGAAAGGATACTGGTTGATGAATAGGACATCTAATTGAACCAAACACCGCTGTTTGGCTGCGAAGCTGATCAGAGGCAAGCGAGGTTGTATTGATCGAAGCCAGATTCGATCTGCCTGAAGGAAGACCTGCACTTGATGTCGTCCAATTTATATTAGGTATTTGTGTGCTGAAGGACAGAGAGGCCTTCGGCTGTCCAGTCGGTCAGAACCTGCTCCAGTTCTGGGGTCACGTCAAGTTCAGATGCATTGCTGCGGAAAGCGCTGATGAGGGTGCGACAAGAGGAGATTGAGGAGAGGTAGGCCGGCAGTGCCATATAATGAATGGATCGGGTGTCCAGGGCATTGAACGTCACTGGACGCTTCACCTATTGCCAGCCGACACTGTCGAAGCTAACATTACAGCGGTGGAAAATAAGGGGGCCGAATGTGTCTCCTTGCTGGACACCCGTTGCAGAAGTAAGCTTGGAGTCAGCGGCCAGGAGTATGCAGGGCATTCTGTAACAGAAGTGAGAAAGAGAGCAAATTGCGTGAACTCGTTTGAGATACATCTTTAATACTTGTGGGAACTTCACAAGGAGGTGTGGGAAAGAAGGAGTCGTGCCTGCTATAAAGAGTTTGGCCACATGAGTTGCCACCACACACCTACATTTGACTCCCGCCCCGAAAAGGGATTAGCGCCACACTCAGCTTGCATGTCAGTAAAAGTGCTTTTCGTCGAAGTATGTTGTCACTGCGATGAGACGGACGCCTTCGTCAGTGTTTATCAGAGCTGTCCGACTGGCTGAGAAGAAAAGGTCGGAACCATGGCAGGGAAGGTGGTGCGGAGAAGACAGCTGGTGATTTCTGTGATCAACTGTAGCAATTGTACTCTTGCATATACAGCGTAAGGCGAGATAAATACATTGAAGTGAACGGGGCGTAGGGCGTCCACCTAGCCACTGCAGCTCTTTGGGAGTGATCAGAGGTCAGCTACAGCATCCTCACTTGAAGCGACCAAGGAAAGATTATTGGCTGGGAATTGGGCATCTATGGTTTCGAAAGGGAGTTCGAAAGGGAGTTTTTTATGACATCCGGCGTGGGCATGAGTAGATTGTTGCTCGAGTCCAGCAAGCGTATTGAAGCAGAAACTTCCCCCTCATTTATTTTGAGGTAGATTCTGACCCGGAAACACTTTTACGGATTGCGTGCGCTGAGTGGACACTGCTTTCCAGCACGTGAGGGCCGAGAGACTCGCAGGTGTAGATCGCAGAAGCAAGTGATATTGATATTGAGCTTCAAAGTCATTGCCGATTACTCCCAGACCGCAGGGTTCCCTACCATCGGATTCTGAGTGCGAGCATATTAAAGCTGAACAGTCTAGCACAGACTTGCCAGGATATTCATAGATTAAACTTTCAATATATTAACGTATCATCCGTGCAATGACCTTTCCTAGTTTAATACCATGAGACTGATATCGATTGCAATGATTCAGTACCTGATATCTATATTTTCCAAGATCAACTCTTATGATGTTAGTTCACATGAAAGCAACTATATTTCAGAAATAAAGGAGCTTTATTTTTATATAATTTAAGATATTTTAATATGGTGCTGTGAAAGTCTGTATGTCATCTTCTGCAAGTAATCTAAGTATTGAAGATAAAGAACTATTTCAATGTCTACCTGCAGGCACAAATCTATAATAGAGAACCCTCCTGATATGTTGTATTAGATTAGATTACTTATCCCTGAAGCTCTTTCATTGATAAAGTAGTTATTCTGGCACGCTAAATGTAACTTTAGATCACAGCTTGCAAAATTTAGTTTTCAGAACGTTTTTGTTGGTGTGGTTTCTCAACAGATAACGTGGTTTATTTTGATTGCATTAATGCATTACCATACTATGCTACCGAATATCATACAGAATGAGGTGAGCTCCTGGAGAGAAAAGATAAGACTGTGATGCATTTTGCTTCACAGTTGTTGCAAGTTCATATCTATTTCGCGCCTAATATCTTCAATAAAAGTATAAATGTAAAAAAGTTTCTGAAATATATAATACTACACACACACACACGCATACACACACACGCGCACACGCACACACACACATATATATATATATATATATATATACAATATATTAATAAATGGAAACTATATTTATAAAACCATATTTATTTTATTATACATATTTCAAGGACAACCAAGGCAAATTATGGTGCGCTTTCATCACATAAAATACAGATTTGTTTTATAAATAAATATTGACATACCCGGAAAGAAAGACACCCTTTACGGTTGGAGCTTCATGGATAGTGGAGATAGTACATTTATTGAGGGTGATACAAAATAATAGTGAGCATGCAAATGAGTGTCCGAAAGGTTGAAAAGATAACGGTTTATTTAAATTAAACTGTTGGAAGAAGATGATATGTAAGGGAGAGAGAAAAAAAGAAAAAAAGAAAAAAGAGAAAGGAGAAAGATAGAAGAGGAAAGAAAGAACGATTATATATATATTGATAGTGCAAATAGAGTGCATGAAGAGATGAGTTTCAAAGGATAAATATACACAGCGTAAGTATATCTAAGTGAGAGAAGAAATGAGATTAACGTGGAAGAATAATATTTATAATGCAGGATTCATTACGTTTTGATTATAATACTTATACTGATAGGTTGAAAAATTAGATTAAAGTTAAATTAAAAATTAGAAATCAAAATTAAAGATTAAAATTTACCTTAATATTAAAGATTTAATTTAATAATTTAATATTAATAATTAGTTTAAATGTGTATGTTAAGGATTATAAATTATTTAAATAAATATATAGTATTTTACATTAGAGCAAATCTAGTATAGTTTATTTTATTAAAGTTGTAAGTCAAAATTTAAACATCCACATAATTCTAAATTTATGAAAGATTTACGAGTGTTTACAAAGGAATGACCACTTAGTTATATTATAAAAACAGTAAGAAAGTGCAAAGGAAGTTAGTAGTGATTTTTTATTTTTTTTATTTTTTAAGAACTCAGATGACTCTAAGGATTAAATGTTATGAAGTTAAAACATTTAACATTTTTTAGCTTAAGAATATAATTAAAACATGAACCATATGTTATTTTATACGAAGTCATAAATTTACTTGCTATAAAGTTAACACATTTAAAGAAATTTATGTTAAGAGTATATTTAAAGCATAAACCATAGGTTATTCCACATATATATAAAAAAGCTATATATAAAAATCATATGTTTTTCCACATATATATAAACATTTGGATATATATATTAAAAACGTTTGAAGATATAAAAATATAAAAATATAAAAATATAAAAATATAAAAATATTGGAAGGTATGAAAATAATGTTTTTTCTATATCTTTCAAAGGAATTTTCAAAAGATTTTTCTTAAAACCTTCCGTAAGTTTTTCCAGAAAAAAATCTTTCTTAAAGCAGTCATATAAAAACATTTTATAATCAATCGATAAGTGTAATAATATAAAGTATATAGTATATATATATATGTGAAGTAGAGATAATAGAAAGTAAATTAAATATATGAATCATATATAGATATAGAAGACATTATGTAAAAGAGATAAATTATATATTACATTTTATATATATATTTAAAAGTTGAGTTTAAACGATGTTTGCATGAACTGAATCAATTATTTCGCAAATTAATAGAATTCTTACTTTTTAGTATAAATAATATTTCTTCAACGCAAAGAGAGCAATTTTGAGATAAAGCAGTGTATGAAGGAGCTTTGGTAATAATTTTCCAAAGTAAAGAATAGTTAATATTCTTGGATTTCAAGTCCCATAATAAGTTAGATAGGGGAGTTGAAGATTTTTTACCAAAATTCGTAAAGGAACATTTATGGTTATTAAAACGAGATTTGAAGTCTGTGGAAGTAGAACCGACATAGTTAAAGGAGTTTTCATTTGTTTTGACATTACAATTATATACTATATTTTTAACTAGACAATTATTATTTAGAAGACAGTTAGATTTATTTCTACAATTACATTTATCTAAATTTATATTAATGGGAGCCGTAACATTATATTGGATATTGCTAGGGGTATTAATGCTATTCTGGTTACGTTTTAACTTTCTATTATTAATTCTATTAATATTCTGCGCTACATTCATAGTGGTGGAATATGAGAGTTTAATAGTATGTCTATTAAAGATTGAGTAATGCCTGTGTGTCTTAGGAAAGCACCTATCTAGAACTTTAAAGAATAATTTAGCAATAGGAGTGTTAATACTTAATGAGAAAGGGGGAGCGAACCATAATATATTTCTAGTTCTATTTCTTCTCTTGCTTTTCGAGTTAGTGTAAGTTTTTCTATGATAATTATATTTATAGTTATGGTTAATTGGCACATCTAATGTAAAATACTATATATTTATTTAAATAATGTATAATCCTTAACATACACGATTAAACTAATTATTACTATTAAATTATTAAATTAAATATTTAATATTAAGGTAAATTTTAATCTTTAATTTTGATTTCTAATTTTTAATTTTAATTTAATTTTAATCTAATTTTTCAACCTATCAGTATAAGTATTATAATCAATACGTAATTAATCCTGCATTATAAATATTATTCTTCCACGTTAATCTCCTTTCTTCTCTCACTTAGATATACTTACGCTGTTACTATTTATCCTTTGAAACTCATCTCTTCATGCACTCTATTTTCACTATCAATATATATAATCGTTCTTTCTTTCCTCTTCTATCTTTCTCCTTTCTCTTTTTATTTTTTTATTTTTTTCTCTCTCCCTTACATATCATCTTCTTCTAACAGTTTAATTTAAATAAACCGTTATCTTTTCAACCTTTCGGACACTCATTTGCATAACTCACTCATAATTTTGTATCAGCCTCAATAAATGTACTATCTCCACTATCCATGAAGCTCCAACCGTTAAGGTTTTCTTTTTTTCCGGGTATGTCAATATTTATTTATGAAACAAATCTGTATTTTATGTGATGTAAGCGCACCATAATTTGCCTTGGTTGCCCTTGGAATATGTATAATAAAATAAATATGGTTTTATAAATATAGGTCCCATTTATTAATATATTGTGTATTTACTCCACATAACTGTTGAGTGCTTTATAGCAGTTATAACATTTTTTTAGCTTATTGAATCCCAACAAATTAAATATAACGTCTGCATATATATATATATATATATATATATATATATATATATATATATATATATATATATGTATGTATATATATATATATATATTTATATATTCTATATATTTGTATATACACAATGTTAGAAACCGAGACGGCACCCATCAATATCTAAATATACACAACTTTTTTAGACATGTAATCATGCCAGAAATATGAATTTCCCGCATTTCTAAGCACGCATACATACATACATACAAATATACATACATACATACATACATACATACATACATACATACATACATACATACATACATACATACATACATACATACATACATACATGCATGTATATATATAATACATGTATACATACATATTACATTGAGCAGAAGTAGGGCTATATGAAGTCACAATAAACGGGAACGAGTGAGGAACAAGGTGTTGTCGATTAATTTCCCTTGCATTTGCCGGGGTTTGGTGTGTGAAGTTGGTTACATCCACATAAAATGCACAGCAAAAGGCCCTAAGATCTTTTTTTACACATCCCGTATATCATTCAATATACATTACGTACATATATATGCCAATAACGCTAAGTTGGATAACCAATACAATGTTTTAATTTCAAACTGCCCAGCTAATTCACCATAGGAAAATGATCTTCGTCAGCTGATATACATAAGCAAACATCTCTGAAATTCTACTTTATTTAAATTCAGCAGATTTAGGTGGATATACAGCCTTCACGAACGCCAATGAGTCAGAAACACCACGCTCTCGATTACTTCCCTTTGCATTTACTTGGATTAGGTGTCATATCCTGCATCTCCAACAGACCAGTGTCTGTCCTTAGGGCATCAACATATGTTAACCTTGGTCTTCCTCTTCTAGTGTGTCAATGTAGGGGCTCCCAAAGGAGCACTGAGTGCAATGTCAACTCTGGATGTCGGTGAGCATGTCCAGCCAACCTCAGTCTCCTCTGTGTCACTTTTGAGCTGACTTTTGGGATGCTCCCATACAGCTCTGAGTTTTTCATCCTCAGTGTATACTGATTAATGTTCAGAGCCATCCTCAGCATTCTCGTGTAGCACCCATCCACCATCTGAGTGAGTCTCTTGGTCAGTGTCCAAGTCTCAGACCCATACAGCAGCACAGACTCCACTACAGCAATGAAGAGGCGGATTTTCAGGTCTCCACGAAGGTCCGACTTCCACACCGATCTCAAGCTGTGACACGCCGCCCAGGCCTTGCTCTTCCTCTCAACCACATCATCTTCCGTATTCCCAATCTTTGCTCCCAAATACAGGAAGTCCTCAACCAATTCCAGCGGCTTCCCGCCTACATTAGTGATCCCCTCTGGCTTCTCAACATTCTCTACCAGATATTTTGTTTTAGTCTCATTCATTCTCATCCCCACACTCATCGACACAGTCTCAACCTCCCGCATCAAATCCTCTGCCTCCTTCACTGTATTTGTCACCAAAACTATGTCGTCGGCAAATTCAGCATCCGATACCTTTTTCGCCCCAACTCTCCTGCTCTGAGCCGGTGCTACAGTAAAGCCAGTGTCCTGGTGTTTCTCCAGTGCAAAGCGCATACAATAGTACACTACGATGATAAAAAGGTAGGGAGCCAATGTATCTCCCTGGAGCACTCCAGCCAGTATCTCAAAGAACTCTGTCATCCCATCAGGTGCAATGACTTGGGCTTTGGTGTTGGTGTAGAGCAGTGATATCAGGTCCACTATCCTCTTGGGGATTCCATAAGCCTGTAAGATCTTCATCAGGCAGTAACGGTCCACAGAATCAAAGGCCTTCCTAAAGTCAATGAAAACCATGACCGCAGGAAGGCACTTTGCTCTAGCTCCCTCTAATATCCTCCTCAGCATCAGGATATGTCTGGTGGTTGATCTACCCTCTCTGAGGCGATCTGGTTGTCCCTGAACTTCTTCTCCATCTCAGGCTGGATCCTGTTAAGAATCATCCTGTTGAGGGTCTTTGCCACAAGTGACGTCAGTGAGATCCCCCGGTATATATATGAATATATATATATATATGTGTATGTGTGTGTGTATGTGTGTGTATGTGTGTGTGTGTGTGTGTGTATGTGTGTGTGTGTGTGTGTGTGTGTGTGTGTGTGTGTGTGTGTGTGTGTGTGTGTGTGTGTGTGTGTGTGTGTGTGTGTGTGTGTGTGCGTGATTGTGTTGTGTGTGTGTTTTCTGTACAAGATGCTAACCTCTAATATAGTCCACAATAGAGTTCAAGTCTCGACAGAGACCCTTTCTCCATTGTGATATGACAGATCCACTAAGTGTGCATCAGTTCATACCCACCATTAGATTAATGTTCTATATGTCATTGGGCATAGGAATGAAAATATGCAAGAGCAGTCGTTGAATGCAACTAACGTTTTTCAAGCGTTAGAATATGTAATTTTATTCTGACGCCCTTATTTTCCTGCTGAATTCAAGGCTAATGTACGGATTCTTCTCTCCCGTTAAATTATCATTTTTGCCAACTAAGATTCTAAAATAATAATAATAATAATAATAATAATATTAATAATAATAATAATAAAAGAGCAGCCTTCATGAAAAATCACTTCATAGTACCTTCTTTGAGAAAACTGAATTCAGAGATCCACAGACATGGAACTGGTTGAAAAGAGGAGCCCTTAAAAAGGCTTCATAAGGAATGTTAATGGCTGCGCAAGAGCAGGCCCTCAAAACGAAGTGGCTGAAACACCATATTTACAAGGAGGAGGCTAGCCCACTGTGCATGATCTGTGGAGAGAGAGAGGAGACTGTGGCTCACATTGTATCCGAGTGTAAACACCTAGCCCAGACACACTATAAGAGCTGGAGACATGATGTGATGGGCAAGGTGATCCACTGGCACCTATGCAAAGTAAACAATTTACCACATTCTGAGAAGTGGTATGAGCATAAGCCCGAGTCGGTAATAGAAGACGATCAGGTGAAGGTGCTGTGGGATTTTAGGATACAGACAGACAAGAAACTGGAACACAATAGACCTGACCTGGTGGTTTTGGACAAAGACAAAATATCGTGCCTGATTGTGGGTGTGGCCTGCCCATTCGACACAAGGGTGCAAGAGAAGGAGAAGGAGAAAATTAACCGATACCAGGACTTAAAGTGGGAGGTAAAAAGGATTTGGAACTGCCAAAGATTGTCATAGGCGCACTAGGTACTATTTCAAAAAGCTTCCAGGGATGGTTAACGAAAATTGGCCCCGCCACGCTTTTTGGAACGCATCAAAAGGTATGCTTGCTGGGAACAGCAAGAACCCTCCGATACGTTCTGAATATCTGAGGCTGCAGGTAGTGGCGTGATATTCATTTGAACAAACTTTCCAGTTAACTAACATCAATGACTGAGACTCAAAGAACAATAATAATAATAACAATAATAATAATACACTAAACTTTCATACATTTGCAGAATTTGTAGAACAGTTGTGAACATAGTTTTGGTTGATTATTTGCTTTGGTTTTCCATTGGAGAAAATGGTGGCTTGTGCGTATTTACAGCTCATTTTCGTACGCTTTCGAATTATTCGTAGATCCACTTTACCTCAAAACGTCGAAAACAGATTATCATTAAGACACTGAAGTCAATATCATAATCTATACCACGTCCTCTAAATATCTGGCTCTGCAGTAAATATAGTTGTAAATTACCAGTATGTATACCACCAAATCTACAAAATATTGTTGAAACGATAGCTCACAGATTACCAGAAAAATAACCATTATCTTCAAAATGGAATTTTCTTTCTTAAATATAAAGACGTTTATCTAAAGATAAGAATTTTAACACTGCCAGCTTTACAAAATTTATCAAAACTCATTATAATGACAAAATGAATCAAGTCTTCCTTCAATCTCAAATCTTTTCCTATTCACATAAGAAAAGGCGAATAAAACTTCTTGCATTGATAATATCGCATTTAATTTGATTCAAAGACATTTTACGTTAAAGCTTAATATATTGAAATCATTTCGAAAAAATGAGTTTTAATGTAAGAATACAGAACGTGATAATCTATAGTACATATTTAGATAATGGAATACTCCCGGAAAAACAATCTACTGTTTCAAATACTCTCAAGATGAATGAATATCTGTTTCAGTGAGTGTCACTCGTTGTTCTTAATCGTAAAGTGGTGCAACCGATATTATGTAATTTAGAACCCTCCTCCTTTTTGTCCCTTCAATATTCTAACGTGGACGTAATTGTGTGTTCTGAATTTTAGATACAATGTTTCACATTTTAAGAATATGTAAATTTAATTTAAATATTTCTCTCAACAGATGTTCACTGAAATGAATGCGGTTTGCTTGGTAAAGATAGCCAACTAATGTTCTGCAGTGGAATTATTCTACCATGAACTTTAACAGAAAGGTAGCCCAAGGAGAATAATAAATTTAACTGAACTCAAAATGTATACATTGGAGTGAATATTGAATAATGTTATTTACTCCGCAAAAGAGATAATTCGAATAAGTTTGTTTACTGAATGGAATATAATAGGAAATAGGGAATGAAATAAGTAGTATGCTAATTATTATAACTAGTATTTCCTTAAAGTTTTACAGTTTCTAAACATATTAATGGCATATATGTGCCCTAATGGATCAATTTTAATAAAGAAAGATTTTAGATTTTATTTTATCCAAATCTTGCTGGATATTGCCAGGCAATGTCTTCGTGATATGATGACAAGTAAGTAGACAATTAATATAATTTCATGAGATGAGGTATCTCACACGTATATTTTCCGGAAATATATGCTTTTCGGGCATTAGCGAGATATGCAATAGGGTTTAGTATTAAAACATCAGTATCATAAATATAATTAAATCTCAGGATAGATATGAACGAAAATTATTTAAATGTTATTTTATTAGTTTTGGCATTACTGAATTAGAGTATTACGTTGAGATGTATTTATTTCCTTTTGAGAGAAATATAAATGGGTTGTTGTAAAGGTTGTACATATATCATGCCCCTACTAGTGAATATTCTTCATTCTTGAAGCTAAACCATTTTAAGAGTTTGCCTTATTAGAATGCATTATTGTTTTCGTTCTGGCTCCATCTGTTCAAATACTGCCTAGATTTATTTTTGCCTTTCATTTTGTCGAGGTCGATAAAATACTTGTACTTGGGTCGATTCGTTTCTCCCTTTATTTTTATTTTTCACTATCTCTCTCTGGGAGAAATTTACTGTCGTTGTTTTGCCATGCAGAAAGGCATGATCTGCCGGGATATGAAGGCCCAGGCAAGGACTGATAAACAAACGCTGAAACCTTTAACTGCTCAGGTTAATTTGTTGAAGGTCAGGCAGTCACGTAACATTCAAATAATGACTTAGTATTTTATTAACGTCACATTGAATACTCTAGTTCAGAAGAAACTGTAGAAAAAAAGGAAAATCATATAATGGATATTGTTCGATTTACTTGAAACATTTGTCTGCTTTATCAGGCCTTACCTGGTAGCAACCAACATCAGCAGCATTTTCATCAAGAATATTTACCTCTCTATAAAGATATCATTTTGTCCATTTCGTAAAGTTACTGGAAATAATGTAGTTGCATCTATTATTTGCCCATAAACGGATCCCAACCTTCAATTGATTTCACTGATTAGAAAGGTTTCATATGCTTTAATAGTTAAATTTGAAAGGATTCTTGAAACGTACATTTTAACATAATAAAATGTTCATGTGATATAAACGCAATTATAGTTAGTCAAAACGCATCACTTAATTAGTAATGTTGTTTTCAACACGTATAAAGATACATAATAGATAGTGTAATTGCTATGGTAGATCCATGAGGCACCTCTCCTTAAGCAGCTCTATGTATTTTATTGACTGAAGACATAATTATTGAATTTATTTGACATTCCTGCTTAGTGTAAATAAATTTCATTTATGTAGGATTATACATTGAAACGAATGCGCAACTGATTATTACTAATCACGTTTTAAAACAAATGTAATTAAGATGTCATATATAGCAGCCAGCATTCCAGAACGACTTGCCATCACTTCGTAACGCGTCATACTCTTATCTTTGAACGAATATTTTACAGTCATCACTTTCGGTTATCTCTGCTTCCTCTACATTGTTTTAATTCTGTTTTGTTATCTACAAATATCCACTTTAGTTCAGGCTGTTTATCATTAAAGCTGATCATAGTGTGCTTAACGTTCACGTAAGTGGGTAATAGAACTTTAAAAAATCCATTTGCTTCGAAATTTAACGCTTATCATTACAATAAATGTTCTGGGGCATAAAAAAATAATAGATAGAAAATGTAAAAGCATATGTAATTGGGAGGAGATGACTTCAATACAGAAATAATATCCGATAATTTTATTTTCATGCCGACTCCAATAGTGTAATGCTAGTAGTCCATGATTCTATGAATTGGTTTACAAATGGAATCGGATATTGAACTTCTCACGTTAATTCCGGTTTCCCGACAGACTATCGATTGATTTTATCGCTGACTGCCAAATACAACGGGCGTGAGTTCTTTAATGGTAGCATAAAATATATTAAGTGGGGAGATACGAAAGAAGAATAACAATTTTATATTTTAGAATACTGGAGAGTCTATTCAGAGGAAAAAGGATATCCATTGAAAATTTAGATATATGCAAGTATTTTTAGCTTTTGAGAGCCGTGACATATGTGGAAATATCATGTAATATATTCATATATCATATAACGTAAATGTTTTTTCGCGTAATATTTTAATATTTATGAATGCACATCGAGAGAAGAGTATGTAAAAGTAAGTGTTCCTATTCATTTCAATGTGTTGTATAGTAATAGATACATGAATTACTAAATCTACCACCACTACCTATTTCTGTAACAAATTTGCTACTTTTTTTACAATAAGTATCTAGTACTATTATAATTGTTTCTACTTTTTCGCACAATGCCAGCAATTACCCAGCGCATTACTGGTACTTTATTTTATCGACGCCGTAAGGCAAATTAACAAATTTGACACATAGGCTCAAAATATGTATTCATTGATCAGTTTGAATTACGTTGGAGCGCTGTATGTTTTACGTCACTGTATTAACTTTTTTAAAACATTGGTGTGCGAAAACCATAAAAGACTTTTAAAAGCATGTTCAAATTAAGCCATTTTTAAATCTTAAAATATTTCCCTACAGACCATATATTTTCGATGATTGTTTTCTACTGAATTTTGGGGGAACATTTCATATCTTCATAAAATATCCACTTGCAGAAATACACAATAATGGAATTTTAAAAATGCATTTAATATCTCATCGTATGTTAACGACATGTGATTGATAATTTATAAAAGGTTTGTGTATATATAATTACACACACACACACACACGGACACGGACACACACACACACACACATATATATATATATATATATATATATATATATATATATATATATTATATATATATATAACGATCTATTTTATGATATTGTGATTTGTAATTCCAATCAGTATCAGATAAATTATACAGGAAACAAGATTGTATGAAAAATCTTATTTCTTATCATTTCCACGTTTTCCTATATCGAATATAAATCCGTCATATCCTGAAAAAAAAACAATGATTTCTCATAAGCAGATCTATTTTTAATATAGTTACGTTTGTTGATATGCAACGAAAATGTTCGTTCAAATATTTTCTTTAAAATCCATTTTTATATATTATAGCATAGCTCGAAGGTTATGAAATCCTGGCAGATAAACTGCATATGGTTTTTAATGAATCGTTTTACATTTGAGAGGGTAGAAAGGTGAGTCGATAAATTTTCTCACGGCAGCCATAATCTACTAACATTGAAATATCGACTATTTGGTCTTCTTAGAATACTGTTTTTATACATTACCAATGAAGAAGGCATACAATGAATTTACATTGCTGTCATGTAGATACTATTCTATGGGATATTTCGAGTAGAATCTGGAGAGAATTTATACTGATAATCAATCATTCTCAAAGCAATTTTTAACGAAATCCTCTCCAACTATTACGAGTTCTCACACACTTTGGATATAAACTTGTTGTTCCTCGGAAAAGACTTTTGACAAATGCTAACACATGATATGTGTCCCATAATCTAAGTTTATAGAAATAATTAATATTGTTAAAATTAAGGTTACAAGTTCGTAGAATTGGTGGGAATATACATAAAGCGAAGGTGAATTGTATAATATTTAAAACTGTACGTTTTACATGTGGGTTATAAAAGGAATAGAATGACTGCGCTAGCTATTTACTGGCATCTCTTTCCGATTCGATTTCGAATCACGACATTGTCAAAGGTGTCTTTAGTTTTCTTCAGTTTAGTTTTCTGGAGTTTCATGAAATACTGACGTCAACATTTGAGGCAGTGGCCCGATTTTAGAAATCAATATCTATTTACGTCATGATTTCGAATCCATCCCTGTTCATCATTGATGTAACGCCTGTGGAGTTAAATATAAGGCATCACTAAACTATATTCTGTATCGAAACCAGCACTATGGCAGTTTCATATTTGTACTGACTGAATTACGTAAAAGAATAAATACTTTCTTTATAAACGCTTTTCAAGAGCCAAATAGTAATGGGAATATACGTTTCCATAAATCAATCTTGGTGTAGAGTCTACACCAACAATTATTTTTGGAAACGTGTGACTTCACCAACTACAGTCTACAATGTAGACTAGTTGGTGAAGTCACACCAGTGCTAAAGTGTTTCCAGTAAAGATTTAAATCATTGTATTTACATTTCGTTTTCTCCCACTTTAAAGAACTAGGTTGAATTCAACAACATTGCCTTTTTCTTATACTACTTGCCATCATTTTACTTACAATTGCTCTTATTACAATGATATAAATCTTTAAGTATATTACAAAAGATGGCGATTAAAACAATCGTTGCTTACTTACATATTTTCACGTATTGAATTCAACTGGAGGCAACTGGGGTTTGATTGCTTATGAAGGAGATAAAATACGTCCTATTAATCTATTGAAACAATTATAACCATTAATTATATATATATGAGATTTGCTTTATCATAACGTTTTTGATTATGCCGATCTTTAGTAACAGGTAAGGACTAATACTTAATTAAGTAGACTTATCCAATGCGTTCTATCTATAACTATTACGTTATTTCCCTGAATATTGCATACTTAGTATTAGATTCTCAAACATATTCCTAGATTATGAATATGATATGGCGTAATTTTAGTTAGATTTGGCTGCTGGCTTAGAATTTAGCAATGGCGTATTAAGTTATGCCCTACTTTGCTGGAGTCTAGTAGGTCCTTCATATTGCAGAGGTTGATAGAATATTATTCATTAGATGTAATCGACTTGTCCTCTGTAATTATTTGTGGACTTCTAATTATTATATTACATAACGAACTATTATTGATCAAGTGAACTCTACGAAATGTCTGGCAGCTATTAAAAAGCAGATAATTTATCAATCCTTTTATTAGTTAATTATATTAATAAAAAGGATATTTCTTTAATTATTTAACATATTATAGATTATTTAATTAGTAGCGCAAAGAAAAGCCTCGGTAATTCTAACTTAGAACTCGAATGCACGCAATCATTTATTCCAAATAGATAAACTGTTTTTAAACAATACCTCCTGCCAGTTTCATGAAGTTACATCTCTGAAACATTAGTTTCTATTACACAATTCTAATTTTATAAGGATAACAAGCTATGTATTATATAGAGGAATAAAACAACCTAGCGGTAACTTAGTTCATATTTGTTACAAAACAAAAACCACATGGAGGGAAAACAGCACAAAAGTTGTCTCATTTAACGATTGTTTCCGTTATTCTTATCTATGAAATGATTGCCGTGTTTATTTAATGACATTAAAGAACAACATGAATGCGAATGATCTATTGCTGGGCTACTGATAATAGGTTCAATGTCTGAATTACAAAACAACGAATCCAATTAGTAAAGTTTAGACAGTTGTAATTTCCTACAAATTGACTGGAACACTGACATATCTCACAGTTTACAGTTATTTAGTTCGTTCAAAATGTAAAATTGTATGTTTGGAAGAAAATGATATATTTTACTTCAAAATGTTATTAGCATTCCTCATTTCTGAGCTGCGTAATTATTACCTGAATGCTGTTATTTTACCTAGCGCTCCTACAATTTCCCATTGTACATTTGTAACTTCCATAATTATATCAGATACCAGCATATACAATTACTGAGTTTTACTGTGTATTACAATCACTAAATTTATCTTGAACATATTGGGTAATCAGTACGGTAAACAGATTTACAAACCTTGAATTTTCTTCTAAAAACAGAACAAAGGTAAGCTATTCTCTTAAGAATCCATCTTTTCATCGCCATAATTTGCTTTTCTATCAATATTGTGAACAACCCTAAACAGATTAGTATATTTTAAAACAAACACACGAGGCAGCTGTATGTAAATAGAATCATTAATTGACATTTTTAGAATAGTAGATAGTATATACATCAAGGTATAGAAGTTAACATCTTATACATATCACATTGAGATTTTATCGTATATATCACTGCTGAATGAGTGTTTCGCATACAATATTGCTTAACAGTTGACTAGATGTAAAGTCCTTAGATTTTAGTGATAATTACAATGCTGGACGCCTAAGACTTTTCACAATAGCACTGGGAAAAATAATGATATTAACTTTGATTTGAAACACTGACACAAACACCAATCGCATATGCCAACATATAGCTATGATTTGCATTGTTATGTTATTATACTTTGATAGTCACAAATCTACCCTCATGGTAGACGGATATAATCGATTAAATTGATCCCAGTCTTATACTTAACTGGCACCCATTTCATTGATACCAGATAACAGTTATATCAAAGTGGAAAACCGTGTCAAATAATCAAGAGGCATAGTTGTAACATCTCAATTCTTCAAACTTATTTTTGTGCATTGTTTTATATTGATTTATTCCACGGGTAAAAATTCTAGAGAACTCCATTAAATCTATTTCGTTTCTCTAAACTATTTTATAAAATCTATCCCATTACTCTAATCTATTATAGCAATTCTTCTTCTTCTTCTTCTTCTTCTTCTTCTTCTTCTTCTTCTTCTTCTTCTTCTTCTTCTTCTTCTTCTTCTTCTTCTTCTTCTTCTTCTTCTTCTTCTTCTTCTTCTTCCTGAGAGTTTCATGTGGGTCCTGTCACAAGAAACCGTTTCCAACTTATCCCGCTGGATCCCAAAGCGAAACCAGCGAAGCTCATGTATGTTATCCAATAATCATCCTTGGAGTCTACCCCTGGGTTTCCTGCCTGTTGGATTTGGCTGTAAAATCAGTGCAGCGTTTCTTTCCTGAGACATTCTAACCACATACCCATAATATCGATCGCAGGAGGTTGAAAGGAAACAATTAACCGGAAGCGGGTGAAAAAATAATGTTGGGTGGCTAAGTGTTAATTTCATCGACCATGGACAGAGGGGCAACGACTTTATCTATCCGAAACGAAATTAGAAATAAAAGGCATCAGCTAAATATCACGAGGCAGTTTCAGAGCTGTTCCTCGTTTGTGAGTTTGTGATTCATGAGAACGTCGACTAGAATGCTTTGTAGAATTTGTTCCAACTCTCTGAGTGAAAATCCCATTTTGCCTTTCATCTTTTTGAGGTCGATAATTTCGAGTTCAATAAAAGAGGTACCAGTTTAGTACTTGGGTCGATTCCTCTATATCTCTGCCTCACTTCTTCTTTCTCAATTTCTATTTTTCTTTGGAACAAATATGCTGTACTCAGGCCTGGGCAGGAATTTGTTTCGCTAGGCTTAAAATGATCGGGAAACGCCGTATATTAATACGACTTCGTGAGGGGTTACGGCACCATAACATTGTCGATGAAAAAGAAGTTTAAATTTTTTCCCATGTCGTAATCATGTGGGAATGAATACTTCTGATATATTTACTTGAATCAAACATTACATGACTAGTAATTATGGTAAAGTGTAAAGATGAAAATGAAAATTACATGCAAGATGTTTACAATGTAAAACGGAAGGAGACGCAAGGAGACAAATGTATCCATGGTCTCATAACTCCTGATGGAATCATAGCGGTACCTTATTGATATATGACGTCTATAGAACATTTTATGCGTCGTGAAGTACATCCCTATAGATTTGAATATAACAGATTTCTTCCAGCGAAGGACGGGGAGAATGAGTAAGAGAGATAGAGGAAGAATCAACGTCAGTACTTGACTACTTCTTTCTTAATTATCTTCACCTTCACGTGATTCTTTAGCAGATACAATTACGTATGATATATAATTTAACTATATTTGGCTGGGCTTTTTAAATCAAAACATAAAGGAATGTAATAAAATACCACAGGTTATTTTGTAATGTGAACTCTACATGCATTGATATTGTATAATGTGTCCAGTTTTTCAATGTTACATTCGTGATAATAAGAGCAGATTCGTTAAAATATGTGGAACGACACATCTATATAGCATGTTAGTCGACATATAACAGGTTGACAAATGAAGATGGGACGGAATTTTAATGAAATATAGAAAACAATTTGCTCGTACAAGGTCAAAACATATATTTAGGGTCAAATGTGGATTATTATTATTTTCTACTACTATTCTCATTTGTGAAAACGTTTATTTGATTTACTGTGGCTTAATTCATAATATCCAAATACTGTCATGAAATATATATTACTAAATATCATTTGATGTCTTTCATTTCATAGATCACGATCAATATCCATACATAGCAAGTTAATCTCATAAGCATTTGGAGAATCAACGCCACTTGATATAAGCTAAGACACTAAAAGTACACTTGGCTAAAAACGGAAATGGAAAATGCTCACTTACTACATCTTCATAAAACGGAACAAATATCTATAATCGTTTATACATTGACTTTCAGATTTTTAACACTCAGCTGAACGGCTGTATTTATCTTTCGCAGAATATTCACCTCGTTGATCTTTTCCATTAAGACTAACTTTTCTAGGTACTATACATATCACTTCTAATGGATGTCTGTTATGAAACAGTTATTTTTATACATACTAAATAGTATGTATACTATTAATCGTTGACGAAATTTCGGTATTTTATATTTTTCTGTCATATTTATTGAGTCTTAACTAATATGGAAGAAATACGTGTTTGATTATCTACGATTGAGTGTTTTCGTGTAATCCTATCATATCGAGTAGCCCAAGTCTGAAGCAGCGGTACAATTACGTGTGATATACAATTTAACTATACGTGTGTGTGTGTATTAAGAGGTATTTTCATGAACTGAAAGGGAGTACCTTTCCTGCATCAATCTAATCTTCCTGATGATTTCTAGTTATCGTGTCGATCTTGCATGGTCTACTGTTCATGGCCAATCCTCTGCGTCACACAGAACAAACCAGGCCCGTACCTAACCGTTCTTGGCCATCAGTTGCTGCCTCCCGTCCTGTAGATTGTTATGGAGATTATGGTTCTATGGATTTTACTTTGGCACTACTCACCACAAGTACGATCTCCTTTAGCAAATACTTATGCCAAGGCTGAAGTTTTTGAGACATTGTTTGGATCGGAGGTGCCATGTCCTGTCCAACTGAAAACCTACACCAGACCTGTTAATTCCTCAAATCTGTCAGTAATCTGCACAGTAAACATGAAACAAACTCCACAAATATATAATAGATCGATGAAAGTGGGTTAACCCTTATAAAATCATATTCTACACTAGCTAACACATACTATTAAACACGTTTTATATATTCAGATTTCAAATAGTGTGTTGCATTGAAAACTGTTGGAAAAATATTTGCACACTAGATAACATACAGACATTTATAAATTTCTCCCATCATAATTTACCTCTGTTGGGTCCCCAAGCGTAAACAACCTAACATCTCCTTTTGCAACCAACTCCTTGAAAGTGTTTAAAGTTTTTAGATAATTAGCCTATAATTCAAATCAGACGCATATTACATATATACACAGATTAGAATATAAATTATGTAAGGCACATATTAAACATACGCACATTTCAATGGTTCTAGCCCCGAGAGATTCAGAACTTGGGAATTGCCTCTATCTTTCTCAAAAAAGGCACCACGACCGTATTAAGACCAAATGTAGTGGGCTAACGGACGTTTCGCTTAATTCTTTCCCGGCACCTGATGATATGCCGACATGAGTTGTCAACTACATTACTGGAGCTCAAAGTCTAGTATATATCAATTAAAAGGTTTTTTTTCTAATACTTATACACCTAAATGGAGGTATGAATTATATTAATTAATTATCAACAAGCATACAAAATGTTGGCCAAAATATTGCTTATTGATTTCAGAAACCATGGTTGGGTATCTATATAAGTAAGCCTGATTTATTTTAGTGAGAATTTGGTTTAAGTTTAAGTTGTTTAATACCTTCTCTGATTTAATTTATTAATATTGTGGTCCGTTCATTGAGACGTCTAAGTATTAAAGAAAATTTAATTTGAAATCAATAGTAGCTACACCTTCAATTTAGAGTAGCTTTAGACGGATTTCTGTTGTGTCACTATAAATGTTTTGCCCATATGAGTGTCACTATAAGTGAGTCGCATTGTCTTAATACATAGAGTAATATAATTTTGTAAAATATATATATTATAATATATTGTAAGACACACATATATATATATGTATATGTGTGTGTACATATATGTGCGTGTATACATATATGTGCGTGTGCGTCTGTGTGTGTGGATGTGGGTATGTATATGTATGTACTTTTACGATTTCTACGTGTGAGAGAGTATGTGCCCGTAGGAATGTTATGCACCTGTAGGTGATCTTGTATACGTGGATATATTTCATTATTTCATTGGTGGATTGGCAGTATCGGTGGAGGGTCGGAAGCCACGCTTTCCAGCATAGTTACGTCCCTTTACGATCTGAGTTCAAATCCCGCCGAGGTTGACTTTGCCTTTCATCCTTACGGGGTCGATAAAATAAAGTACCAGTAATGCACTGGGTAATTGCAGGCCTTGTGCCTAAAGTAGAAACAATTATTTCTTTGGTGGATTGGCAGTATCGGTAGAGGGTCGGACGCCATGCTTTGCAGCACAGTTACGTCCCTTTACGGACTGAGTTCAAATCCCGCCGAGGTTAACTTTGCCTTTCACTCTTATGGGGTCGATAAAATAAAGTACCAGTAATACACTGGGATAATTGCTGGCCTTGTGCCAAATGTAGAAACAATTATTTCTTTATATATATCCGTTAATTTTGTTTTGTTTTTGTTTATAACAGTATTTTTTCTTGTAATTCTAGAGATAGGTGCGTCTGTAGAATTCTAGGCCCGTGTTTGGTCATTCTATATGCTTGTTTGTGTTTTGCTGGTTCTTCCACAGACCTGATCTGATTTTTATTGTGTTAACACTGGTCTGAGGATCATGCAGTCTTGAAGTGTGATCTGGGTGCCATCCCCGATCATGAGCCAGATGCTTGGGAAATATTTGAAACCAGGATTATGCAATACATCTCCTATGTAACATCACTTTGTTCTTATTATATATATATACATGTGTGTTTGTCCAAGTATATCGGTTTACTTAGCTGTATTCTGTACAGCCACTTTTATAAAAAACAATCCAAAGTAAGCAAAAATATTTTAAAGTTTATCATTATAGAATTAATGTAGATCGTTATGTGTTTTTAAAACATTTACTATGACACAATAATTAATACTTTCAAATGTGTAAACTAATTCTACTGTTATAAATCCGGTCCTTATTTCATTATCACATAATTGAGTGTATATAGCAAAACCAGCATATGTTTCATAAAAAAATATCATTCAAAATATAATATTATAATAACATAATAAATCAAAAAGTAAATAAAGCGAGGAGTTTGAGCAAAGCAATGAAAAAAATTATATGAATCAGTTTCGAGGTTATGTGCTAGAATACGGAAGCAAACAATTCTCTATAAATTGAATTTCCGTATTAGTTGGAGAAAGAAAAGCATATCAGCAATTGTTAGTGACTCGTAAGAAACATAGAAGATAATTTAAAGAAATATCTTTTATAAAATTAAACAGAATGCACTTTAAATTAATTTGTTTTAAACGTAACAACACATTGTAATTCATTTTTGTCAATGTTTAACTTTACAAATATTCATTTTTATAAATTATATGAATCATTAGTAGATATGCATTATTGTGTCAGTGAATATTCACATCGAAAATTAGCATTTCACTGTGCCTATCTTGAGATTGTACCTAAGAAAGGAGTATCTCTGTAGAAGTTTCTTAATCCCATGTCTAAGTAGCAAACTTATTTAAATACAATGATTACGGTGTGAGTTCAAATACTGCTGAGGTTAGCATTGCCTTTCATCCTTACGAGGGCGATAAAATAAAACACCATTAATGCTCTGGTGTCGATTTAATCGACTTTACCCTCCCTCAAACTGCTGGACTTGTGCCTAAATCAGAAAACTTTATTCAAATATAATGTTCTCTTATAAGGAAACATTTATTATGGAAACATACCGAATTGTTGTTTAATGCAATAAACCAACCCTCAAAACGACTAGTCTTTAAGAATAATATGTGTCAGGATAATTATAGTTAAGTTAGATTTCATTCCATTACTTCTATAATCTGTGAATCGGAATATATCATTTGAAGGTGTCGGCTTCCAGGAAAGAAAGCGAGTCGAACTACTGCCTGTCGATGTTGATTGTGAAATTAAAATCACAAACGTCGAAGAATTTAGTTTTTATATAAAAGATTACTAAATCTTCATAAGAGAATTAAACACGAGAGGAAATTAAAAATAATAGTATGATCACGTATGAAATACACTGAAGAACACTGAAAAATAAGCATGGTAAATTAATATATTTGAAAGGAGGTCGTTTGAAGGACAGCAATAATGGTATATCACATTAAATGTCTTTTAGTAATTAGTTTAGTTAGTCATGTGCTGAATTCAAACCTGCCTCAAGATCAGCTGTCATAGTTTCATACTTCCGTTAATCTTGAATATTAGCGTTATTAATCGATTACAATCTTTCAATACAAATGTGTTGATTTGTGCGAATGTTACAAATTTATATAAATATGAAAGTACCCTTAATTTTTTTTACTATAGTAAACGTGGATTACATAGTGAAACACGATGCTCTGAATATTAAAGGGAAATATAGAAAGGTAAGTTATTAGATAATTAGATGGGTGCTTTAGCATTATAGATACACCAGCTTGTTGAAACCGGCGGGTTGTAAAGGTATAAGTTGAACTCTCATACTTAGCGTAAATAGATTGATTGGCCTTCTTATAACTACAATAGTAAAATAAAATATTCAAATGTTTTTTGTATAGAACTCTACAATGATCGTTGTTGTCGTTGTTGTTTAGACCTACTCCTGTTGATATGAGAAATGGTGTTCTCGCAATACATGTTCGTTGATTCTTTTCAATCACGGTTTTTCTTTACTGTATTCCTATATTGTGTAATTGGGGTAAGCTTTTACTGTTGTTTGTCTTAGGTAAAGCGACCTATCAGGTGCTCCATTGCCAGCCCATATGAGCTTCGTTATTTTTCTTCATTTTGGGAACATGATTCTATTATTTTTAAATCATAGTACACATTATTATGAAACATAGTGTCTGTTCTCAAACATCTTTATTTACTTACTAGGTTTATTTATATTATGATAAACCTCATGAAACTCATCTCTGTTTAGCTGTGCTACTGAGTGTTTCTGAGAGTGTTGAGGTTATTGCATGTTCCGTTTCTGGATTTCAAACTTACAATCATAGGTGTTCCAACAGGGCCCATCCAATCATTATTATATAAGATGTAATGTATAAAGATCTATTTTATCCAATGACTGTCATATTTAAGATGTGACTAGAAGGAGATTTAGCCACTCGTACTAACAAGATAGGAATCAATATATATATATATGTTGTTAAGGTGGAAACCTTATAGTGTATATATGGATATATTGATATTGTGTCCTATATCTCCCTCGAATCAAATACATGTATTAGCTCTTCTTACTGCGATAATTTTCCTCAATAATATTCTAAACTTCTAACCCGTTCTCTTCGTTATTTCTCTTCATTTGGGGAACATGATTCTATATTCTATATTTGCAATACAATCATCATCGAGAAGCATGATAGGAACTCTGCTACAGTAATGTTTTTTCTCTTCTTATACTTTTACATATGCTTATATATTTTCTAAAATAATTTCTTAAGTGTTACATATACATGTATATTGTGTTTACATATTTTCCATCGAAGTAATTGATTATTTCCTATTTATTCTGGTGTAGTTTTTGACGTATTTACCATAGTATGTTGCATTAAATATCACCAAGCAGTTGCCTGGAGATATTGTCTACCGAGTTGATTTCCCCTCCAACCTAGTTTTCAAATATATACTTTATCAAAATTAAATATATGATTCACCTACTTTCATAACGTATATCATCGATGTGCAATTATTATTATTGTTTCTTCGTTTGCTCATTCTTTACTTGATTTTATTGAATTCTCACTAGAGCTGAACTATGTACATATTTCCTTCTTTGCTTCGGGCAGCAGTGTATTATCACGTAACATTGTTTCTTAGAATTCACCTTACCCCCTCCTTTTGCCATTATTGTCAGTAAGCAAATTCCTTAAATAATTCAGTTTAACCGTTGTTTGTACACGTAGTTAGAAATATATGCTTTTTTACTTTGTCTCCTTGGCCCAGAATATAGGAAATATTATTATTTAATCTTTTATACCTCGACAACATAAGTCCGTATCCGTCTCAATCATTAAAATTATATAATTTCTTTATATATTTTGTCTTGCGATGGAAATACATTGTAATTAAACCATGAGAATATTTAGGAGATGAAGAATTCATTTACCATGATATCCTAAAAACCATATGTCGTTAACATTTGAAAACATTAAAATCCCTTACGAGATGTATGTTTTCTACCATTTCAGCTTTTCTACAATTTCAGCTTATATTGTTGTTGTATGGTTTGCATGTATCCAAGATTCAAATTCACCATTCACAGCTGTCCACTTCTCAGTTGGACCACACAACCGCATAGATATTAATTTTAAGTGATTTATTATCTTGGACTCGCATTTTTGTTTTTACTTCTATAATATCATAGATCAAAATATAAAAAAAGTGCAAATATATTTTAAATCGTAATATATTATTCTAGATCTTCACTTATTGATCGATACGTCGGTTTCAATGGTGTATGTCCATTAATTTTTGAAACATTATTTTATCGCAGAGAAAAGCCAGTACGAATTGTTATATCAGCCATTCCACTTCGCAATGCCTTAGGAATGAGGGTGGTGAAAATTGGCAATCTAACAAAACAGGACATCAGATGACTTAGAGGTGATGGTTACAGAAACATAAAGGCTTTGTATTTTGTCATCTTCGGCTTAGTTGCCGGGATTGTCGCCAATGTCACTCAGATGACATCGAAGAAATTGTCAGATGTTAGGTTCCAGATGAGTGACATAAATCGTGGCCCTTTTTATTAGGAGTATTACATCTAGGTGTATACCGTCATGAACATCTGGACCATGAAGCTCCGATTAAGACCCTCGTAACGATATTATACAAATTGATGATCTGAAGAAAACTATCCAAACTCTGGCAACAATAGGGCGGCAGATGTAACCCAGACTCCTCGACCGCGGCTCCACGATGGAGTGTGTGTGGATCACACATGCAATTAACAAGCTGCAAAGCGACTACGATACAAGAATAATCATCATCAAGAAGGGCACTGGTTCTTGAAGAAAAAACGGATTAATTCATTCACACTTGTTTGGTTGTGGCACGACAGTGTTTTTCTTAGGACGACTCAAACATCAAATGATAATTGAACTGCATTTCATACCATAGCGATTACATCGGTAACGTCCCTACTTAAGTAATGTTGGTGGAATGATATGTCGGCAATGCTATGTCAAAGGAGGAGTAAAGTCCGAGGACCACATAGGTGTTTAAATTGTAGCCACCTTAGATTATCAAATCTGACTTTGCAGCTGAGTTCAGCACGAAGAGAAATCGTGACATTGAGTTCACTGAAAAGTTGTTTGGTCATAATATATGCCTTAGAAGTTTAATCTACTTTTGAGTATAACTTAAATAAATCTGTTTCAATTTGTTTTAAAACAAGGTCATTGCGTGATTTGAGAATGGTATAATGTGTAAGCATAGCTGAAGTTAACAGCGGTGTTTTAGACCATACTAAAGTTAATATTTTCTTTTGAAGCAAGTTGAGAGCTAAAATGTTTTTTTCTTCCACTGTTTTTTTATTTTTTATTATTGAATGTTCTTTTTCGTGTGTCATTTCTTCAGCGATGTGTCTTACAAATTATCTTAAATTCCCCTCTTAATTCATATTTAGATATTGGAAATAAAATATTATATACTGTCAACATATATATTAAATCAGTTTCAAACTTCAGACAGGATGTATTATTGAAGTAGACTATCAGCATTGCGACCGCAGACGAACATTTCTGACAAAGTATCTCCACATTTCATGGTTTTTTTCATTGCTCACTACTGAAGTTTGTATGGTCTGAAAGTCGATTGATGGCGGTTCGAGGAGGTCTTACTCTATTATGTTTCCCTTGAGTTAGGTCCCACAATAGCAGCTTGTATATAGCTTCCTCCTTACTTCTCCAGCAATCTTCTGTAAATCATAACCGTCTTTTAGGAATTGTGGTATATAGTGCTCTCATATAAATGGAACATTAAAACATGCACATTTCTTATTCACCAACACTAGTTTACTCAACACCTGTTGAATAGTGGCCATGATTAACAATACATGTTTCTTTAGATATTCTTGTGTCATGGCATGTTTCATTAGCAGTATATAGATGTTTAAATGTAGTACCTTTTCCGTTACGTTACTTTTTACTTACAAAAGCTTTAATTTCTAAATTTCCATCTGTGACGCATTGGATTGCCATGCTTTGACGCATAGAGTACGATCCTTGCCATTCTGAGTTCAAATCCCGCCGAGCTTAACTTTGCCTTTCATTCTTATGGGGTCGATAAAATAAAGTACCAGTAATGCACTGGGTATTTGCTGGCCTTGTGCCAAAAGTAGAAACAATTATTAGAAATGTTATTTAGCACAATAATGTACCAAATCGTTTCATGTTACCAATGGACGTAACAGTGCTATAATATAATTACTACTCAATATAATTTCCAAACAGTACCGACAAGAGTTTTGTTACAAACTTAGGAAATCATCCTGAATAATACTGTTAGGTTAATGTGTAATCGCTGTTGTCAACTACAACTGATATATATATATATATATATATATATATATATATATATATATATATACACACACACACACATATGTATATATATATATATATACACATATATATATACACACACACACATATGTATATATATATATATATATATATATATATATATATATAAATATAAGTATGCAAATTAGGCTGCCCAGCCGTTAATATCCATAAGGAAAGTATACACTTTCAGACGTTCAATCATCTGGCAGGAAGGTATACGTTGCTGACGATAGCTAATAAGCTTGAAACTAGTACATCGTTCCTTGTCAGTGTTGAACAAATGAGCAACGATGGTTGCTAGACACTGTACGGCTTAATTCGGGATGTTTGATTACAAACACACCGAGCATTATAATAAATATTCGGTGAATCCATACGTACATATATATATGTGTGCATGTATGTATATATATATACATACTACTGTACGTCTGTATACATATATGTATGTACGTATACATACGTATATTTAAGTAACAGCTGTACCAAGAGTGAGAAATGAAATTTCGTTTCATTTGTTCCGTTTATCGTTTTCGGTGCGCCCGGCCGATTAACTCACTCAATATGCAAATGATGCTGCTCAGTCGTTAATATGCATAAGGAAAGTATATACTTTCAGACGTTCAATCATCTGGCAGGAAGGTATACGTTGCTGACGATAGCTAATAAGCTTGAAACTAGTACAGCGTTCCTTTGTCAGTGTTGAACAAACGAGCAGCGATGGTTGCTGGACACTACGGCTTAATTCGGGATGTTTGTTTACAAACACACCGAGCATTATAATAAATGTTCGTTGAATCCATACGTACATATATATATGTGTGCATGTATATATATACATACTACTGTACGTCTATATACATATATGTATGTACCTATACATACTTATATGTAAGTAACAGCTGTACTAAGAGTGAGAAATGAAATTTCGTTTCATTTTTCCGTTTATATATATATATATATATATATATATATATATTTATTTATTTCTATACACAACAAAGGTGAACTATAACGCACCAGAGTACTCAATGACTACGGTAGTAGAGTGGGTAATAGGAAAAGAGTCAGGACTCCGACGGCTGAGCTCCGGCCGTTTCAATAGGTGGATTCGAGTTCCGATCTGCATGCCGAATAGGCCAGATCTCAACCGTTGAGATCCTGACTCTGTATATATATATATATATATATATATATGTGTGTGTGTGTTGATTGGACACTTTCTTGTTCATAATTGTTTTTTAGGCCTCATATCATGTTACCTTATTTTATCTGATGCGAACGCAACTATCCCCCCAGGATGTTATTTGTTTTTGAAATGCGCATAATAAAATATATAGAACTTTTTTAACCATCTTTTAATTTCTTCTTCTTATATATATATGTATATATATATATATGGAGACGAGTACTGTTTAAGCTGAAACCTGTTTCCGAGGAAAGCGTGCTCGAAAAAGGAACAACATGGTGGTAACACAGGAGGAGAGGATATATATATATTTGTGTGTGTATATATGTATATATATATATAGTCAATTACATTTAATATTTTACATATAGGTTATTGTAAGTTTCTTATACGAGAACTACTAAATGAATAGAGAATTATGTATATTTACTATCCATCTTGCTAACGCTACTTGCACACACGAGTATGGCTATTAAAGGATGTGACTGATAACAGCATGTGTATGTATACGGGAATCTCGTGACTGGTGATTCTCATCGATTTGTGCGAGGTTATCTTATTGATTCTACAATGCTTCAGATGTCATTGCTTGGAATGATATTCAGTAACATTCAATAACTAGCCTGGTTTTCTGTGTAGGCAGCGAATAAACATGCCTACATCTCCAACAAACCTTGTCTTCTATTCACAAAAATCCTTACGAATGCTTAATTCAATAAAATAGAATTCAGAAAAATTGTGAAAATGTCCATTGTATCTGAATACTAGAAATTGATATTTACTGAGTTTATACTTATTACCACTTTCTGGAAATTCAAAGATTTTCCAATAGACATGGAATAGGGATTGGTTATATTCAAATATTTGTAGTATCTACTACAGACACTTTCTTTGGATTTTAGTATTTCTTTAACAATACAGCTGTTGTGAATTATGTGACCGGAGAGAAGAGTGGCACACAGAAGTAATGTATGTATGGTTCGGTAATTCTCGAGGATGTTGTAGGGCGCCTTATTGGCATATGGCACAGCCCATCTCTTCTTCATGTCGTAATACAGCAGATTTCATCCAGTGAACGATAGAGATAATGAGAGAATATGAGTGAGAAAGATATATAGAGGAGGAATCGTACCTAGTACTAGACTGGTACATTTTATGGACTTTGAATGGATGAAAGGCAAAGTTGACCTCGGCAGGATTTGAACTCACAGAGCAGCGAGCCGAAGGAAACACCACAAGCATTCTATACGACGGTCTAACGACTCTGCCAATTTGCCACTCGCGACGTAATCATCCGTTTAATTAATCCTTCCTCATTTACTTTCCTGTTTAAAATAAATTGCATCCGTATTTGAATATTACAATGCAAAAGCACAGTATTTTGGTAATGTCACATTTTCAATAAATCTATGATTTTAAGAACAGGGAGTAATGAATTGACGATGTCATTTTTATATCCACATATAACCTTTGTGTAATAATTTAACATATATGTCTTCTACAATATTAAATGTTGCATAGAATATATATATCAGAAATCTGTGGAAATATATGCTTTATTTGAAACCGTGAAAACCAATTTGAAATTCTTGAAAACGGTTTTAGAAAGTATATTATCAAATGTTGTCAGTTCCAAAAGTATCTTATAGCAGTGATTTGCTTTACTGATAAACATTTTGAACGTATGCGGAGAAAATGTTAACTTTAGAATTGGTGAAGTCTAAATTACTTGTCCTGTTAGGATGATATATAAATGAATTGCAATAATTTTGAATAATGTATTTTGAAACGTTATACATGTTACAATAGACTTACTATTTAATTTATCCAATAATTTATTTTATTCCTATAACCTCTACTTTTTCTACATTTCAGGTAAGATGCAATTTATGAGTTGGGAAATGTACATTTAATCTTGTAAGTAATTATTTATTTATAATTGAATTTTGAAACATGTTTATATATTTCGTTTGTAACATGTTCAAAATGTACCTTTAATAGGTTACATATTCATAAACAGAGTATCATAAATGTTAAATCAATCTTGATGACAAGATTTGCTCCAGTAGGTCATTGACGACAGTACGTAAATTATATCAGCGCCAGCTGTGATAGTCAAAGAGCTTCAAAAGTCGCAACTTCAAAAGTCGCAATATGTATCTATGTCTTATACAGTATTTAATCATTTCCATTTCTAGCAAGATCGACATCTAACTAGAATGATATAACATTAATAGACTTTTACTCACTACGATGCATGCCTTCAGACATAGTGTATGTTTATTTAAATGTATACACTATAGTTAATTAAATATATTGTAGGACAGATTAGAAAACGATTTACAAGAAAATGTTGAGATTACCATACTTAAATATGAACGATGTTACAAACACCTCAATGTTGCAGTATCCAAAGAAGAGCGTAAAATACCACCTAAATGTATTAATCAAAGATTAATATATTGTTATACTGCAGATTATGTTCGAAGAGATGCGATGTATTTCGGGGCAGAATATCCTACCTGGATACGCTTATGTGCCATTAAATTAACTTGTATCTAAGTTGTTAAAAACTGAAAGGAAATAAGGGTTACATAACAATGATAAATTCTGGATATTCCAATTCCATTTCCACAATATTACTAATTTATTTATTAGATAAGAAACAATAGGATTTTCAAAAGGAACATTACTCTAATACGGAATAACTACCTAATCTAAGACTGGAAAAGCAATACCCAAGAAATTTTGTGTTAATTATCTCTTATTCCACTACGTGCTGAAACTAAAACGTAGGTAACCAATAGTATATTATATTTCTTAATTATACATGCGGAAATAAATGAAAGATGATGTAAGATGAGTAATGTTCTACCTAAGACACTAATCGAGTTTCGAAAACAGGTGTCATTATATTATATTTGATTTTTACTAAAGTGAATATAAATATTTGTTCGATCTGCTTATATCTCTTGTGTATGAAAGAAGGAAAGTTGAAAATTGTTTTCTTTCCGGGTGTAGGAAATACTGCACCAGAAATTGTGTATATATATAGAAGATGGAGACAAAATTAGACGAGTGGTCACTTGTACAGCTATTACGTCTTTGGTTTCAAATATACATCAGAATTACGAACACACTTTTTTTTTGCCTGTTTAATATACAAATATATAAATGTAGACAAATCGTCAGTGGTAATATTTTATTGTGAAATTTAAAAGGATATCCCATATAATTTGTTCCTCAAAGACATGGTTTACAGGGTTTTAATTAAATAAACCTTCTGTTACGTTTTATCATTATGGTCCATAAACCTCAATACAAATGACATCTGGCATCAATAACATATTAATCAAAAGAATACAAACTAACACACACGCACACACACAGGTACATACACGCATATATATATATACTACTTCCCAGTCAAGTGTTTATTCATATTTGGGCAACAGATGATACTCAGATGGGGTCAAATCAGAGGAATATGGAGAGTGATCAACCAGTTTCAAGCTACAGATACACACAGTAGCCATTGAAACCAAGGACTTGCGTTCTGGAGCATCGGCCTGGTGAAGCATGACCCCCTTTCGTCAATTTCTCTACGCATTTCGTCTTGATAGCCTTTCTTAACTGCCCCAGCAAGTAGGTATAGTACTCTCCATTGATCGTTTGGCCCTTGTGAAAATAGTCAATAATCAATGCCTTTGCTTTTTGCATCTCTGCAGATGAAACGACCGCGTTCTCCTCCGAGCAGGTCAGAAGGTGTTTCCACTGCATGGAGTGTATCATTGTCTCTGGCTGAACCCTCATTCGGGTTAGAAAACGCTCAAGGTACCCAGCGATATCTGCCTCAAAGAATATCAGATTTTCCCATGATGGGAAGAGGTGTCTGATGCCGGGTAACCCACCAAGCAGAAGCCTTCGTCTTGCCAAGTTCATTGTGCAGAATTTTCTCAACTCGCTCTCAAGGAATATGCTAATAGTATTGGCTAATTGATTTATAGTCAATCATCTGTCATCCATCAATTGTCATCTATGAATTTTTTTCTCGGTGGTGGCAGTTGAAGGACGTCAGGACCCTGGATAATTTTCAAGAGTCTCCCTTCCCCTTCTAAATTCAGCTGTCCACTGTTAATAAGCTGACGCCTCTTCTCCACATGTATATATATATGTGTGTGTGTGTGTGTGTGTTTGTATGTGTGTCTGTTTTTGGTTGTGTGTGTGTGTATGTGTGTCTGTGTGTGTCTGTGTGTGTATATATATATATATAAAGAATCGTTAGAGTGTACTGTAGCGTGATGACTTAAGTCCGCTATATGTTACTGTCAATCATATTTTTGTCATTTATACTTTAGTTATAGCCTCACTCACAATAATCTTTTAAAATGTTCTTTCAGAACCATAACTATCGTTTTGTGTTATAATGGTGGTTCGCTCTAACAAGTGCTCACCATACATGTTGCGTGTCGTAATTTAACTATCAAAACACGATTTTAAAGTAATATAATTAAAGTGTATATAGTAAAATTCTAGAATAATACTTCAACATTAGAAAATCCTATATATTCTATAGTTGTAACACATGAGAAATCTATAAATATAACAGATTATACTGTTATCGGCTTTTTTCGGGCATGGTAGTTCAGAGATGCATCTTTATTCACTGAATCTACTTTCTGCACGTACATCAGAAAATGTGCATTCTGTAACGGTCATAAATGTATTTATAAGCATGCATACGCATACAATATATACATATGCATGCGTGCGCGCGTGTGTTGCTGTTTAGAATTGTGCAAATACATTCACACATGTTTTTGCCAGTCAAGAATACAATAGGATTTAATGTGAATGTATCGTGTCTGTCTTGGTCAATATATTTATAAACTATTGTATCATTCTGTATGGCAACAAACATCATGTCTAGGTAGAAGAGAGAAGTCTATAGGGAATGATTAATCACTGAATACATATCATACTCCCCGCAGAATCTACGCGTTATGTTTCGTGCATGCTGTAGTCACTCTTTTTTATATTTTGTTAACATCGATATATCGCATGTCAACGGTTGTAAAATATGCAAATGTTCAGTTAAAAAAATGTTACGTCACTGTGAAAAGGATATTTCCCCCACCATTGAATTCTTTACTATTGAAATAAAAAGCAATTCCGTGAAGCGATAGCCACAATAACAACTAATATACACGGATATGTTAATTTTAGCAATTCGGAGCTTTCAAGCTATCCTAAGAATATGTTCAGGATATTGTATAGCTTTGGTTTGGTTTTAGACAAAAAGGTAATCGTACAATTGTCACAATTTAGCTGATTCTTCCAAAGGGCATCATCAATCATTGATTTAAATTATCTCTTATACTTCCTTATTTCATCTGTTTTATATTGAAATCAATATCAAAACTAAAGCGTGGTGTTTGCGTGCAACATTCATTAGAATCTCAAAAACTGACCGTCTTGAAAACTACTGTTTATATCAATTAAAAACATTACAGAAAGTTTAAAAAAAGAGCTGAATGTATAACATATGGTGATGGGTATGAGCAATATATGTTCATAATTTTCTTTTTCTTGGAGAGATGCATCAACAGTGAGATTTCATAATTATTATATTATATCCGATGACAATATTCAGTTAAATAAAATATATATACCGCATAAGTCATCGTGTCAGGAGGTCGGTTTTGCATTTGAATAATATTATTGACTTTTCCTCAAATGACAATCTTTAATAAATCAATATAACTTTCCAAAGTCATCATAGCTTTTAGCAATTGGTACATTTCTAGTGAACCATCTCTGTCGCAAGTATTTATTGTAATCAATTCCTTTGTATATGTCGTTAACAGTATTATGCAAGGACTATATATAAACGCCTCCCAATCGGCTTCCCACTTCCTCAAAATCCTGGTTTGTCAAGTCTAGTATATAATTAAATGAAACCCATGCAATTAACTGTCTTATAATATTAAATAATATTAAACTTTTATTATGAAACCTGTAAATACTTTCTAGATCAATGGAGCTTCAATACACATACATGAGATGAAACCATTTAAATATCAACTCTATTTTATACAGCTTGTATTAGATCTGTTAGAGGTTATGTCTGAAATTTGAAGATTTGCTATAAAAGTCGATAGGTCGCATGAATTAACTTATGTTTTGTGCAATCCATATTAAGGGATCTTTGCAATGACTTTTATGTGTATGTATAACAGACATTTTCTGGAGAGTTTTCCTGGATGCATTGATAATAAAGAGGAAGTGAGGGATGTTCTAGTGCTTTGTTCCCTGTCTTTATACGGATCTGTAACGAAGTGAAGCCTTTGAATGATTGTTGAATTTGACTTCAAATCGATGAGTTAGAAATTCTCTACTAATTGGTGAATTCCTAGGAAATTATTTTGTTCATTCAGATATGCCATGAGTCGAGGTTTTATGACATAGGGTGAATGCCATGAAAATAGCATGTATTCATAGAAATGTATTTAACGTAGATAGTGTGTCCACCACCTAGGCTACGAAGTCACCAATATGCTCCGATCTGCATTATATACGATGACCTAACAACAGCACTATCTCTGGACCGTGAAGACCATAGACATATTTCCCTTCTCCAGACAAAACCTATGACAAACGAAAAAAGAGAGAATTACTTTGGATCGATTGTTGTCACTTAGAATACCATTTCAT
>OZ024740.1:185593714-185633714 GCA_964016885.1 Eledone cirrhosa
ATAAAACACACACTCTCACACACACACACACACACAAACATACACACGCAAATACACGGACACACACACACGCACACACACACACACAAACACACACACACAAACACACACACATACACACACACACACATATATATATATATATATATATATATATATATGTTATTCCGGGTTGAATCGGAGGTAACCACAGTAAGTAAGGTACTCAATATATTGCAGAGTGTAAAAGTTTTAACAGTTCTAGTCCTGTAGAATCTCATCTATATATATATATATATACGATATTAATATATATATATATATATATACATATATATATATAATTAGGAGAATTATATTCACAAAACCAAACTAGTGTAATGTAATTGGAACATAGCGGAACATAGAAAAAATATAGATTTAAGACACATGGCAATTCTATTGGTGATAGATACATAAAAAACGGTTTTACCTTAAATCATTTAATCAATTAAGATGGTTTTGTTGTGTGCATATTAAACTGCACTTATATGAAAGTCCAGCGATCCTAATGGATTTCCCCTTTTTCCAATATAGAATGAGTGTGATTAATAAATATTTAACACAATGGGATTTATACTTAATTTGTCTTCTCTAAAACACTGTGCAATTCATAAACATGTCTCTCTCTCTCTCTCTCTCTCTCTCTCTCTCTCTCTCTCTCTCTCTCTCTCTCTCTCTCTCTCTCTCTCTTTATATATCTATTATATAAATGTGAAATGGGCGAAAATGTTCTGATATAGGCAAAAGGGAAGTACCAATGCTCTGATTGTCATGAAAATTTACACGTTCATGTAAAATGTGCCGAGAAAGCAACAGGTATACTTGGGGTTGTTCTCTAAATTGAAAAATGTGGTCTCTAGAGCCAAAAAACGGTCTTTTTCTATCGATTTTACCTTCCTATAGTTTCTTAGCTTTACTCCCTCTCTCTACAATTGATCATTCCCCCTCTCTATATTTTACTGATTTAGTCTCTCTGTCGCTCTTCACTCCCTATATGACAACGCTGCAGAGAGAGATAGGCCGTTAGACAGAGAGAGATACAATTAAAGTGTTAGATATTCAGAAAGAGAGAGAGAGAGAGAGAGAGAGAGAGAGAGAGAGAGAGAGAGAGAGAGAGAGAGAGAGAGAGGGGGAACATCAAACTTTAGTTAACTTTCAGTAACGTGTTATACATCTTTGATCTGTCGTCCCTCGCATAGCACACACACACACACACACACACACGATAATTATATAAAGCTGAGCGTCGTGTGTGTGTATGTGTGTATGTATGTATGTATGTATGTATCTTACACACCTCCCTATACTATTTAACCTAAAATACTTTTATATCCATCTCTTAGTGAAGCATTTTCAATTCATAATACGTAAACAATGACATTAATTTTTCGCTTGGGAACAAGTGCACCAAACACTACCCCAGAGCCTTCCCCAGTGAAACTTGGACTGGGGTTGAGGGCTACCCCATCTACAGGCGGCGTGCTCCCGAATTTGGCGGCCTTAAGTAGAAAGGGAAAGAATACGACATTGACAACAGCTGGGTGGTGCCTTATAGCCCTTTCCTTGCTAACATTTTTAATGCTCATATCAAAGTGGAGCCCTGCACATCTGTTAAAAGCATTACATACATCTGTAAATACATCAACAAAGGCGGCTGCGACATGGCGGTGGTTGGCATCAGTGATGGCGTAGAATAAAAAGACGAAATTCTTAAGTTCATGAGGGGAAGATACATTTCGTCCAATATGGCGGCCTGGCGCATTTTGGGGCTTAAAATACACCGGTGCTCTCCAGCAGTTGTTAACTTGGATTTTCATTAGGGAATGGTCAACGCATTTATTTCACTGAGGAAACCGCATCGGCTGCTGCCGAACAGCCACCTTAGTTCGACGCTAAACAGCATTTTTTAAGCTATGTCTGTCGATACGTTTGCAGTTACCCTTGTTTACGTCGATGTACCTACCTACTTCACTTGGTCGAACAAAAAATGGCATCGGCGGCGACAAGGGGAATGAATTGAGGATTGGGTAGGTGTCTTCAGAGGTAATGCCATCGGACGCGTGTATAATGTTCATCCGCAGCAACAAGAATGATTTTTCCTGCGAATGTTGCTGCATCAAATCAAAGGGCCCAAGTCATTCGCCGACCTAAGACGAATTAATGTCATTTGTTCCAGTTACAGGGACGCATGAGTGAAGCGCGGGCTACTCGAGGATGATGCCCACTTGAACGTAGAATTCACGGAGGCTGCTGCATGTAAGATGCCTCGAGAAATGAGACGTCTGTTTTGCATAATGCTATTGTTCTGCGACGTAGGTGAACCCTTTAAGCTTGGGGAAATGCATAAGGATATGTCAGAGGACATCCTGCGTAGACTTCGAGCAGAAGATCCAGCGGCTGGCTTTGCTTTCAACGACGCGGTGTAGAATGAGGCCCTCATCGACATGGACAACCATCTTAAAGCTCTTGGAGTTGGCGGTGTATCTGATATCGTTTGCCACAACCTCGAAACACTCACAGTGCTTTAGATGTGGAGTTCATGCGTGAGTTAAATTACAACATCGACGATATAACACATCAGGTAGCTCAGGACGAACCCAGACTTTTGCATGACCAGAGACGGGCATATGACAGAATTCTCTCCACTGTCAATTCAAATGAGTGACGGCTATTTCTTCTGGATACTGCTGGAGGAAGAGGAAACACTTTTCTCATCAAACTTTTGCTTGCGAAGCTACGAAAAGACAAGCGGATTGCTTTAGCGATCGCCTCCAGTGATATTGCGGCGACACTGTTATATGGCGGTCGTACGGCACATTCCGCATTCAAATTGCCTTTGGACATTGCAACGAACGAGAATACTACATGTAGAATAGATCGTGGCGACCCTAAAGCAGATCTTCTTTCTGAGTGCTGCCTCATCATATGGGACGAGACTACCATGAGTCACGAGGCGGCCTTTGAGGCTCTGGATCGAACTCTCAAGGACTTGCGTCGGAACTCACGCGTCATGGGTGGAGCGACAGTACTGCTGGCTGGCGGTTTCCGACAGACTCTTCCTGTTATCACTAGAGGCACTAGAGCTGACGAATTGAACGCATGCATCAAGTTTTCCTACCTATGGCAGTATGTCCACAAACTACATCTGACTACCAACATGAGAGTGCATGTGCATGGATATGCAGACTCCATCGATTTCTCAAAACATCTACGGGAAGCTGGTAATGGAACTACACCTGGAGTGGATGAAGAGCATATCCATTTGCCTTTTGGGAACTTTGTGTCAAACATTGACGAATTAATGTCATCTGTATTTCCAGGCCTTGAATCACGATTCCATGATCACACCTGGCTGAAAGGGAGAGCTATTTAAATCACAAGGTCAATCGCTGCAAATGGTTGGCCTAAATTTAACACAGCATGTATTTTCCCATGGTCAACTATACGTCGGATGCTCCCGCGTCGGAAGTCCACACAATCTCTTCATTTATTGTAACCCGGGCTACACTAAGAACGTTGTCTACAAAGTAGCCCTGCAATAACATCTATGAACCCTACTCTACCCAACGTCTCTCTGTCAAACCACTCTCTTCACGTCGCCCCTCAACTTATTAGCATAATAAAAAGTGGCCCCGAGTAGGCCCGAGTGCAATCACGCTCAGCTGCTAGTATATATATATATGTGTGTATGTGTGTGTTTATGTGTGTGTGTGTGTTTCTGTGTGTGTATATATGATATCGTTATATCATTATAAATACAGATTGTGTAATTGAGACTGCACCAGGGTGTATAAAATGTGTAGGCGTGTAAACATGACAGAAATTATAAATATCCCTATAAATTGAAAATATGATAAATATCATCAATCAACATTCGGATCTAATTGGACCCTTATCAGAAGATAACATCCAATCAACCACATGGAAACATGCACCTACCCATTGCCTGTTACTATCTATATATATATATATAGTAATAATAATAAATTTGAAGACTAAAATCCAAAGAGGGCTCGATAATGAAAATTATATATCAACCGTAGAGCAAATATTTATTAAAATAACAGATTAAAGTTTAAGCAAAGAATCGCTGCTTTCACCGTTAATGGGATCTTCTGAACATCCCGTCAAGGGTAAAAGCACCGATTCTTTGCTTAAACTTTAATCTAAAAAAAAATATATATATATATATATATATATATATATATATATATATATATATATAGTATTTACGTATCGAGAAAGAGAGAAAAAGGAGGGATAAGTGATACATATAGTTATTTGCCAAGTACGGTGTATGCCAAAGGTGCTCGATACTAGTGCCGGCAGTATTAAATATTCGAAGTGTTAATATTTGGTGGGCTAGAGAGTTAGCAGAGCGTAAGCACGTGGGAAAGTAAAAAATCGGAGAATAGACCGTTAAAACATGTTTATTTAAAATATCACCTACGTACGTTTCGCCCAGTTGGGCTTCTCAAGGGCATAAATAATCACCAATGTTCCTTATATAGTTCGGAAAGAGTTTTGGGGGTTAAATCTACATCAAGATTCATTGCTCGCAAAAATATCTTGTTTTGATTTTGCAGCAGGTCAAGGGAGGTAACTCTGGCCGTGGTTAGGGCAGTCTCTCCCGGATAATTTTTTTTTTTTTTTTTTTTTTGCCGCATCCGTTTGTCTGAGGGTGGGTCTGGTATGCAAGGATTGTTTTCTGGGTGCTATTTTGCTGCGCCTGCTCGCCGGGGTGTTAAGACTTGTTGCAGGGTGATCCAGTGTACTATTTCACTCTTCATTCTTAACCCATATAAAGAAGGATATTTTTAAGCGATGTGTACAACTTATCGCTGTTTCAGCTCTGCTGTTGATGAGCTCGTGGGGTGCAGTTATGATGTGGTAGAGCTCCATGAGGCAAAGATCGCATTTCCTCTTGAAGTTGTACGGTGCAGCCCTGCCGACAATCTCCCAGTGCGTGGAGAAGCTGATGTTTAAGTCCTTTAGTGATGTGATGTAGTCCGCGAGCGAAGTGGAGTGCTTTAGTTTTCTATTTGTGAAAGAGTGGAGATGTGTTCGAAACCTAATTTTGAACGGGCCGGAGGTGGCCCCTATATAATGTTTAACGCTATTGTGGCTAGTAATAGTGCATCTATATATAACCCTATCAGTCAAGCAGTATCCTCTAAGGGTGCAGCGTCCTCTGTCGCGGCAGTTGCAATTTCTGTCGCGGTTCCGTCTATTTCCCACGGTAAGGCTATCATTGTTGCTGCCTACGTTGTTACCTACGCTACCGCAGCTGTCGTTAGCACAATTACAACCCACAGCACGCGGGATGGTGCGATTGTTATTCCGCACGTCATGTTCTGCATGTTCCCCAGTCACTTCGCGGTCATTCTGGTTGCGTCTGCGGATGCCGTTGCCAACACTATTGGATGCTGTCAGGGAGTTGTTAAGGCCGATATAGTTATTGTCAGGTGTAGGTGCGTCTGTGTCGAGGTGCTGTGTCTTGGTGATCTTACTGTGGTTCGTTGTTCCTATGATGTCTGCTAGGTTAGGAGTAGTAGAGAAGGATATTTTTATATTGTTCCTATTAATAATTTTTCTATACCTATGGTTGGGTGGGAAGTTCTTCTCTAAGGCTTCGAAGAATGTCCGGGGTATGTTGGAGGCCACACTTCGAGAGTAGAGGGGGTGGAACCATAGGACGTTACGGTGGCGATTACGTGTCCTTGTAATTTTGCTACGGGTGGTTCCATCTAAGTGACCGCTCTTATGTGTGTTAATGCGCTGTCGCTCGTTCGGTTCCCCTTTCACTTTATGCTCGAGTGCACTCTTTCTACCTCTTCCATGTTTAAGTACACGAAGATGTTGGTTGAAAGGCGTTGGTAGTAGGCCGTCGCCTTAGGTTGGTTTTGTAATAGGGGAATAGTTTGAGTAATCCACAGTATTCACCGTCGCCGGGGACGTGATCTTTGGTGCGGTTATCTATTCTATTATATCCGACTTTAACGAAGTCGCCGTGTGATCGGTTATAGGTATCGCTTACTATAACGTTAGTTTTATGAGGGGGGTGGTTTCTAGAGCTAGCGTTAGGGATGTAGGAAATTCCTCGGTTAAAGCCGGCGCATATCAGGGCCCTATTGTAGTAATCAGCCGCTTGGTTGAAGATATCCTCATTGGCGGATAGCCTCGAGATTCTATGTGAGATACTATAGACTTCACCGTACAACTTCAAGAGGAAATGCGATCTTTGCCTCATGGAGCTCTACCACATCATAACTGCACCCCACGAGTTCATCAACAGCAGAGCTGAAACAGCGATAAGTTGTACACATCGCTTAAAATATCCTTCTTTAGATGGGTTAAAAATGAAGAGTGAAATAGTACACTGGATCCCCTGCAACAAGTCTTAACACCCCGGGGGGCAGGCGCAGCAAAATAACACCCAGAAAACAATCCTTGCATACCAGACCCAGCCTCAGACAAACGGATGCGGCGAAAAAAAAAAAAAAAAAATTATCCGGGTACAAAGTACCACTAATGTACTGGGTAATTGCTGGCCTTGTGCCAAAAGTAGAAACAATTATTATTATATATATATATAAGTTAAAACAATGAAATAAAAAATCAACTCATTAGAGATATACTTCTTTGCTTTACAATCGTTTCTAGATGATGATTATACATTGTAGCTATACTCAGTTATTGGTCTATGTAAGGTTAGTTACAAACTATCAGATAAAGAGAATATCACCAGCTGTTTTCAAAAACAATAATAATTTTATTCAATAATAATTTTATTCAGAATTTGTAGTATGTTATTATCATGTCCTTATTTGGAGGTTGCTGAAGAACTAACGAATCAAATTGTTTTTTTTCATATGGTGTTAAGATGAAAAGAAATATACTTTAGTTGAGGTCATGACCCTTTGAAAGGAATGGTTGAAGGGTGTTAATAGTAGAATTGGCATACAAATCTATTAGGAGGAAAGGCATTGTCAGACTGATATTTGAATGTATCTGGTATAGTGAATTTAAAAGGAATGTCAAAATAAATGGTGATTAGTGTTGTATTGAGTTTTAAGGTTATGGCTAGGAAAGATAGTATATTAAAAGATGAAAATTATAATAAGATAATTGTTTCTACTTTAGGCACAAGGCCAGCAATTAACCAGTGCATTACTGGTACTTTATTTTATCGACCCCGTAAGGATGAAAAGCAAAGTCAACCTCGGCGGGATTTGAATTCAGATCGTAAAGGGACGTAACTATGCTGGAAAGCCTGGCGTCCGACCCTCTACCGATACTGCCAATCCACCGCCCTATAATAAGATAATTGTTTCTACTTTAGGCACAATGCCAGCAATTACCCAGTGCATTACTGGTACTTTATGTTATCGACCTCGTAAGGATGAAAGGCTAAGTCAACCTCGGCGGGATTTGAACTCAGATCGTAAAGGGACGTAACTACGCTGGAAAGCATGGCGTCCGACTCTCTACCGATACTGCCAATCTTATAATAAGATAATGATATATATCATGACTCTGTTTTCCTTTTAATGTTTTATTGTTTTCCGAGATTTATATTATCCTACAACATTTTCAACATATGGATTACATCGAGTTCTTCATGCAGAATAGACCCCACAACTTACAAAGACCTACGGTCAACTTAGTTAATCTATTCAACAATATAATGTTCAAACACATTAGTTATTTTTATTTAATTTAAATGGTTTCAACGAATGATGGGCATAAAATAATTCTCAGATGTTTATGTTGTATGTCATGTTGTAATCATGATACTTGTGAAAAGCGAATACAATTACATTTGATTAAGATACAATTCTAAATCCAATGTGATATCTCTTAACAAAGCTATTTTTGAATATATTTAGCTATCACGACGTCATTGTCGTAGGCATTGTGAAACAATGATCTTAATATTGAACTACAAGCTTTTAGTTCATGGTTATAATGCTGTACATGAGGTTACAATGTAACAGAATTCATGTACAGCATTATAACCATGAATTCTGTCACATTGTAACCTCAGGTCAGAGTTGACTAGATGAAGCTATGATCAAATATATTTTAGCCATGACCAGCACATTGTGTAGTAAAGCAATTTGTCTAATGCCGATTAATAAGGATAAGGTACCTCTCACAGACCGGCTGGCCGCATATCTAAATCTCCGGTTAACTAGTGGTCTATAATAATTTCATATTTCAGTATGTTAACTGTGATAGAATGTTGTTTACATCAATTTCAGATATTTCTCACAGCACCATAATTCCATAATTCCAGCTATTTGCAACTGAAGAGGTCATGTACATTTATTCTATGAACGAAATTGGCTGTCAATAATATCATGCAAAACAAACTAAATATTTTAGTAGTTCCTCTTCTTTCAGAGGTATTTGGGAGGGTTTTAAACAAAACTGTTACCCATGAAGATATAATTAATCTTTATTTATAGAAATAATTTGTAAATTCGATTACAAGGTACAGCTGGTAAAACAGCTGAATGCATGTTAGTATTGTAAAAATAGAACTAAGAATAACAAAATTGATCCCTAGGGAGTTCCGAAAGGTGTGTGGTGGGAGAATGATAGATGAAAAGTGTGATGAATGAGAGAGAAGTGTGTTACAAAGAGAGTTGACTGACGTTACAAATATTACAAGACGATACAAAACAGACGCCTCTTACGTCATCAACTCTCAATATGGCTTGCGATTAAGCACAATATGAGAAGACCGCAAATGTTATGCTAGCTCATGCAACAGCATCTAGTTAGACATTTCTACAGGTATGATGCGTGTATGATTTCAAAAACAAGCAGAACATATGAACAGACGGACGAATCATGTAGCGATAGAAAGTGTGCCTGGGCATTAACGGCTCGCTAGTTAAAGCAAATGCACAGACCTTGGGCTGAAGTGGAAGCATGCGGAAGCGAAAGTAGGAGCAGCAAGCGAGAGAAGGGATACGTTATGAGAGTGGAAGAGAGGAAGAATGGAGTTATATATATATATATATATATATATATATATATATATATATATATATAGAGAGAGAGAGAGAGAGAGAGAGAGAGAGAGAGAGAGAGAGAGAGGGAGGGGCTGAGATAAAAAAGTAAAGAAAAAGGAATGTAGTCGACCCCATGCCCTGATGACACTCCAAATTGATATGTCAAGAGTCAATATTTCCATTTAACAGGGAATTTGATGACACATTGTACCATGGACAATTTAGTACAGTGGGAAACCATAAATGCTATTGACCATCCCCTTATTATTTATATTGGTTTCTCACATAATAAATTAATCAGAATCTCAGGCGACTGCAGAAGTTTGTGAAAGGAATAAGTTTCTGAAATTTAAGAATCACGTCATTGAACTCGGCGTTAGTAGAAATCCTAGAACTATGAATCCATTCATGATATATAACCATTTTCGAGAAATGGAGATTAATATGGTAAAGAAGATGTTGCTGGTGATGATGATGATATTCTTATTAACGACAACTACAACGATAACTAACAATAATAGTCGTGATGATAATTTGTATCAATGCTATCTTTTATTATAAAATTTGTTACCAGCACAGATTCAAAGATTGATTGGTATATTTAGTTATCTGTTAGCGTGAATAGATTTGCGATTGCATTGACATTTAACGGTTGTATTCATTTCTTGTTGCTTGAATACAATGGAACCGTGAACGAGAATAAATATCAATACATACACATAAGACACACAGCAAATTTACCGGTGCTCACATACAGATATACACAAACGCACACGAATGCACGCACACTCTTATACTTCATTAAAGTTTGCAAAGCCTAGAGAAATATACATTAATTTCGTCTTACTACATTCATATGCTCATGTTAGATTCTTTAACTAAGACATGTATGGTATCAAGCAATAAACTCTGAATTCACGAGACCGAAATAATAAGCGTTTAGAAAAAATTCAAGGAAGAGTGACGTTAGGCTAATGCAATGTAGGATCACTAAGATGTATACCGTAATAGTGGTAGTTGCAGTAGTTGCAACTTTACATGAAATTTTGAGTTCTAATCAATAGTGTTATAATGTACTACACTCATCTCTCTATTTATTTAGATATGAATACGTCAGTAAGATATATTCTAAGGTCTATGCATTTCAAAATACATATTAACTAATAATTCAGTCTTGATGTCATGCAAAAACTGAAGCATTTCTGTGAATTAAAACACTATCATGAACACATATTTTTGAAGATTTACTTTCGTATTACATTGTTTTAAGGTCAATTCCCTTTTCATTGGTAAGACCTTTCACTCTATTACGCTTATGTAGAAATAGAAAGCAGGATCAGTAATATATAAGTTTTAATTGCATTGACTATAATATTTCCCTGAAATTGTGGGTTTGTGTATGGCGGCATTTGATAATACCATCTGTATTAATATAGTGGAATAAGCTTGCAATTAAAAATGTAAAAATGTGCAATATACAACACATTCTGTTAATATATGAAGGGTCTGCTTGTATTCATGACATACATGAATAAACAATACAAGGATAGGTATGATAAATATACATTATCTTGCAAATATTTGTCTAGTAAATTGTTCATTCAAAATTGCTCTTTAGTATTGTAATTATAATATAGGATTTATCTCTGTAATAATTCATGCATTACGGTTGCTTCAAAGATTCAAATTATTTTAAAATCCCTAAATCAATGAATAAACATTATATTATTAACCACGTTCACGCATGATATCATTGTATATAATGTAAATAGGTTAGAGAACGTTGAATAATGTGTAGATCCGCACACCGTAATGTAAAACTAACGAAATAAGGACTTTCATAAAATGTAACAATTATTTTATATACAATGTTCTTATAATCGGAATTATACATACAAAAAGAAAATATATTTTGATTATAGAATATTAATACAAATGTCTATTGATTTGGTGAGTTATTTGCTACAAATGTATTTTTAAAGGAACTACTTTGTTTAGAATTATTTTTGGGAGTAACTGGGTTCAATACATAATACACACCATCGTGGATGCTCCTCCAAATTATCGGATGAGCATAAAAAAACTGGTATAAGCGTTTCAATGGGATGCATACACCCTGTTCACATATAAACTATATTTAGTATTACTGTGATCGGATTCTTTCTTTGCCAGACTCTTGGTTTATGTAGTTATTATTCATATATGTGTTAGATGCCAAATGATAGTGCATTATTGCCTCTCATCCTTACGGGGTCGATAAAATAAAGTACCGGTAATGTACTGGGTAAATTGCTGACCTTGTGCCTAAAATAGAAACAATTATTAGGTGGTGGTGGATTGGCAGTATCGGTAGAGGGTCGGACGCCATGCTTTACGGCATAGAGTTACGGCTCTTGCCATTCTGACTTCAAATCCTGCCGAGGTTAACTTTGCCTTTCATCCTTACGGGGTCGATAAAATAAAGTACCAGTAATGTACTGGGATAATTGCTGGCTTTGTGCCAAAAGTAGAAACAATTATTAGAAACACACCAGATTGTAGCTTTGCCTTTCATCCTTACGTGGTCGATAGAATAAAGCACAAGTAAGTACTGGGGTCGATTTCATCGAAATTCCTCCTCTCCTCTTCAAATTACTGTCCTTGAACCATTATTAGAAACGTACCCATAAGGCTTTATTAAGTTCGGAAAATAATCTGTAAACCAAACCTTTCCGAACCATTGCAACTATATCGTAATTTTAGATTCTTTCTTTCTACCACTACAATTCTTTCTCTGATAACAATCAAATATTATGTAATAATTCCTTATATGTTTTCTTCGCTTTACCATCTCTCAATAGCTGTCGATATATTAAATTAAAATATTTGCTACAAAAATACAAAATACTGGATTATGCTCTTTCCTAAGAATGCGTATTCAATATATTGGTATTAAGCTATACATGATTTTGCACTCAAATAAATCTATACCATCGCATTTAGCAATCAAATAAATATGACGCACAATCGTCCAAACTATTTTCACTTCCGAATCAGTTGTTTGACAAAAAATAAAGAAATTGGATTAAGCGTTCGAGTCAATGAATTATTCTCGGCTCATTAAACATATGCAACATCCAGTAAATAACTTCTACTATTGTCGGTGATATAATGCACCCATGTAATCTATTTACTACTCTGCAATACAAGGTTAATAAGTTTAAATGATCAGAATCTATACAAATTTTAGGAGAATGATTGCAAGGCTAATTGTTTAATCATTTGTTGAATATTTACACATTTCGAATGTGAGGTTAGCAATAGATTGAAAGCAAGTTATGGCTAATAATGGTATAAAAGATTTATAGTTTGAATTTAGTCCGAATACATAGGATGAATATCAGTTGCACAATGAATACAGTTCGTAAAGTATAACTCATTTTTTAGAGAGAAAGACAGAGAGAGAGAGTGAGGGGATGGAGAGAATTAATTGTACGTATCCAATCGATTCCGTTCGTTATGTAAAGGAAAGATGTATTTATAGGATACTATCAAAGAACAGTACGAAAAGAGAGGGAGCTAAATTTCATTAATATAAACTTCCGCTATGTGAGATACAGAAGTCCAGTTGTCAATAATCCGTCCCAATGCAGATAATATAAGCTTCAGTGAGCCAGCGGAGAATGCTTTAACTAATCATTTGATGTGCTAGAAACAGCATCATATCTACCCTATATAACATCTTAAATAAAGAAGTGCGATATTGGATTGTATATACACACACACTCACACACACTCACACTCTCTCTCTCTCTCTCTCTCTCTCTCTCTCTCGCACACACACTCTCTGTCTCTCTCTTTCACACACACATTCTATCTCTCTCCCCTTTCTCTCTCTCACACAAACTTACACAGAGACACACAAATATGTATATGTATATATATATATATATATATATATATATATATATATATATATATATATATATATATATATACATTACCCCCCCCCCCACAACAAAAATGGGATAGTCACGTTTCGTATGAAGTTGAACTAATCGATATCATATGAGCTGTAAGTCCTCGTTTTCATGTGATAGTCTATCGACTGCTGCTCATAGCAAAGGGGATATTTGGTCTTGTATTAGAACGAGAGAACCTCCCAAAAGCACATTAAAAGTTTATAATACAAGCAATAGTCAACTGCCGTTGTGAATGAAGTGTTCAATCTAAAAATATTATCCAGCGTTATGTGTGTGTGGGGATCTGAACATATTAGATATATTGAAATAATAGATGTATATTATCACTGTGAATATTCGGCCTTGTTTTATTAACTGATGAAATCCATTGTGTTTCGAACAAAATGCTTGCACAACAAACAAGAATTTAAATTGGTAAAGGAAGAATGATCGAATTATATTTATTCATTTAACATTTCTTTTTTTAAATCTTGCGAATAATTTTAAAAACACTTTCATGATTGAGCGGTCACATGGGTATGTAGAGTTTATTTTTCATGTATACTCTTTTTAACGTTTTTGGTTAAGGAATATTGCAGGGTAAGGTTATTAGTCATTTATCATGTGCACTGGTTATTTACTTGGCACTAATGCAACTCTTGTCATTGTCAGATATCATATCTAACAACAGGATGCTGATACTTTTCAATTAAAACCGCTCCTCTTCGAAAACAAAAGATGCAAAGCAAAAATACAAGCATTGATACTCAAATAGCAATGATGTTCGTGAATGAAATACATTCAGAGTGAATAATTAAATTTCTAGCAGTTTAATTTCCACATCGCAGGGTTTTGTGTTTCGATATTTTCTCAAAAGTAGGGCAATTGAATGAATCATATAACGGAATACCGGATATTTCGATTTGCCTATATAATCCTATCTGAATCACTATATAATATTTAAAATGTTCAATACATGGAATTGCATTAATCAAACAACATCTTTAAACGAATAACAATTTTCACGTTTATTTATTCTTAAATAAATATAAAATTATATCTTAGTTCCTTTTCTAAAGCTTGCATTTCCATTAATGGCTTTCCGATGGTTTGGAAATAATTGGTGTCATATATATAAATTAATTGTTAAATTGAGTTTTCCCTTATATACTTAACTAACTATTTTCTAATAATTTTAAGAGTTTTCTACGGTTCAAGGAGAGGTTGTACGCTTATTGTATTTGTTTTAAGGTCATTTTGATAATGTGGTCAGATTGCTGATGGTGAAATTGGATGTTGCCAGATTTATCGACAGGTTTCCTGGATTCATACATAGATATTACATACTTACGCGTACTAACAGCCTAATTCTTTAGCAAACATGATGGGAGAACACGTACCCAAAGCTAGAGTTCGCGTTAGAAAATAAAGTATCAATAGAAAATACAGCGTTTACAATATTACATTATTGAGCGCTAAACATGTTCTTTCACCTGTATCTCATACACAACGTTAAACTCTATACACTATAACAGAGAATGAATATGCAATATATAATACAGGGCAATGGATATGAAGCGAAAGGTTTTTATATGCAATAACTTTCCTTCCTTCCTTTCTTCCTACATTCCCTTCTGTTTTGGGACCTCAACTCAATGGGTCAGGGTCGTGTCAATTTCCTCCAGGAACACGGAGAATGTTAAATGAAATCGACAACGAGTGACGAATTTGCTCCAGTTCTTCAAAGGATAGAATGTAGTATTTATTTATATAATCTTAAAGTGGTGCTATTTGAGACAAGAGAGCCGACAACCGAAATGAACGCAAAGCATTCTATCAAATATGATAACAATTATAGCAATTCACCGCCTTAATACACATACGTACTATTACTCTCTTACTTGTTCCAGCCCTTAGGATGTAGCTATTAAAAAATCAGATTATATCTTACGATGTATATTATACCATGCTTGATATTTTTATAGTGTTGCATAAGCGAAATGGAAACATAATGTAATTATATTCGTATACATCAATCAAGAAACATTATATATTAGATATTTACAAGAAATAATTTTCAAATACCTTGATTAAAACACATTTTTAATCACGTATTCATTTCAATTTGTAAATATATTACCATTAAATATCTACTTTTAAACTACTTGACATAAATGGACCTGTAACGATGACCTAACCGTACAGGTTATTGAGTTTTATACATATTGGTGGTGTATTATAGAGTTGCTTTTCGATTAAATATTAGTTTAATTGATACGAGATGAATAATCAATGTAAACATTTTATGAGCAACGAGTATCAAATTAATTAGTATTTTTGAAAAGACTCTGCGTGTTTACTTTAGTTATTTCAATGCCAAGCCATGCTTGATACGAGAAAATTGATTATGTTTATAGCTAAAACGAGCTGAATATTTTCCAGATTCTCCTTCGATTAATTTCACCCAGGCACCATTCTCTTTGTGTGTCTGTTCCTCTCTCTCTCTATCTATCTATCTATCTATCTATCTATCTATCTATCTATCTATCTCTATCTCTCTCTTTCTCCCTTGCCTTTAGTTTTTAGGCTGTAGGGATATTGGCACACCATCTACCCTGGTTTTAATCGTGCTATAAACCCCAGTTTCGGCTTATAGAGATGTTCTTCGAATTTGGAAGGAGTTAAAGGTAATGGCTACAGGGAGAAACAGGAATCTTTTGTTTACATACGGCGAACCGGTGTTTCCACTTCTTTCAAATAAACGTAAAAAGAAGGAAAGAAGTAATTGTGATAACTCACTCTTTTCGTGTGTATGATAGAGAGAGAGAGGGTGTGTCTGTTGGGTATGTGTGAATGGCTCTATGTTCGTGCGTGTTTTAACTTAGTGTTACAGATGGATAATTTTCTATTTGATAAGAAATTTCGTCTGGGGTATTGAGTCACGAAAACGATGTTTGTGTATAAATACTGAATATCGTTAAATGCCATTTTATATGGAATACATTTTTTAATAAAACAATAAAGCCATTCCAGTATATATATATATATATATATATATATATATATATATATATATATATATATATATAAATATGTATATATATGTGTGTGTGTGTGTGTATATAGAGAGATGGGGGCAGCGAGACAGAGAGAGCAAAATTAACACAACGAGGAGAATACATGCAAGAGATATGGGCATACGAAAAGCTATATTCGTTTCTCCCACCATCGAAACCGTTAAAGGGTGACAGACGGCCACTGCAAAGAAAGGCAATGTGGACAAAACAGATTCTTTCGAATGTAAATATACAATGTTTACAAATTTTAACCTGCAAATCTTTATTTCTTCACTTCCACTATTCCATCGCTGTCTGTCTGTATGTATGTCACTCTTTCTTTCTGTCTCTCCCCCTTCTCTCCTTTTCTCTTACTCCCTCTTTTGTCTTATTTCTTTCCCACGTAGAATGCCTGCCATGTAAGTTTCAGCCTTACTTCCCCGTCACTTTATAAACCACATTTTACGACCGATTCTCGATGGGTAAGCGCCACCTGCGTCTCTCTCGCCCACATTAATCGTTTATTCTTCTGCAATTTTCTCTTATTACATTCCCACTTCTTTGAATGTTATTTTAAGAAACATGACTTTTCTGACTGATAGTTTTTTGTTAAAATCACTGCTACACATTACTCCACATTTTTGAATACCATAAACTACATTGAACAACGTGTCTTTTATTTTAATGTGTAGGTTGCTAATACGATATTTTATTGCTATTTCGCACTGTTGAGGTCGAGTCGTTCGCCTGATTTAGATTGCGAGGTAGATGCAGTTGGTGTTTACGACTATTATGAGTTGTATTTATTTGGCTTTATTTGAAGAAGATATCCATGAGTGTCTGACTTTATCCAGTAAAGACAAAACATATTAAGCTTGAAAAATACTTTAAGTAATGTAAAATTAGAGAAATATATATATGAATTTCTTACGTATTACTATGATTTTTAAAGCATTTTTTTCAATATTATAAACACCCTTTGCATAAATATTTTCACTAATATTGATTTGTAAAATAACCGTATTTGGATAAATTTGAAAATGCGGACCTCATCGCACGATGCAGCAAAATATCCATGCTTCGACCACTTGAAATCTTGTATAATCACGTGGATGATGGAATTATCTCTATGTGCTTATTTCTATATTTCTATTTCTACTAATTGATATTTCGCAATGATGTAAAGAATATTCGATTGTCAAGAGAAAACAAACATTTAGATACCTCTAGTGTTGGTCCGAGAAACCTAGACAATTCTCCTCTCAATGGTATTTGAAACTTAGAAAATATTCTAATATATACTTAACGAATATTGTGTCGTTTGCCGAGGAGGACAATTATAGAGAGTCGATGCGCATGCTTGGGATATTAAAAAAAGATTATACAGTTGAGACAAATACTTTATTAGAAAATAGTTGTTTTAAAGAAGTAGGGTACTAAATAGTGTATTGTTTAGAGCTAACACTAATTTCATTTTGATATATTTCATGTGTGGTGTAGAAAATGAAACATAAATACACTGTGTATTTAGTTTCATAGCCACCCTTAAATCGTATTGTGCACAAAAAGATGACAAACTGGCAGAACCGTTAAATCTCCGAAAAGAAATGCCTTGAGGCATATGCTTCGATTCTTTAAATGTTGCCGAGGTCGATTTGGTCTTTCCCCCCTATTGGATAAATAAAACAGCTGTCATGTTCTGGAAGTGTTTCTAGCAATTCTTAGGTTGGAACAAGGTATGTTGAACGGCTCAAGAAATTGACGTTCGCATTGTGCCTCTGCTAACCATTTCACTATCAATCTGTGTACTCGCTAGGCAAGTTTTCTAAGTTTTGTTATATCATGATCATGACAATATCCTAAGGCATTGCAATCTATTGTAATACCTCAGTGTAGTAAATACTTTGTATCAATCAAAAGACATCCCTATGTGGTCGCTCGACAACCTTGATATACACTTTTCCATCAATTAACACCATACTGGTTTGAACGAAGGAAAGGTATATAAAATATTGCACTCCTAGGATACAGGTGTATATGAATAAAATATGCGATAATGAAGCCTGAATATGATTTTGATCATGTAATTGCTTACTGATGATGGACTTAGTGCTGAACAACAACTCCATAGACATGTCTCCTCAATTGGCCTTTGTCCTAAGGTGATCAGTATATTCTTAATATAGCGTGCATGTGAAACTCAACATATCTTTCAAGCAAAGTTTATCTGAAACAGAGGCATTCAAGATGCAAATTACATTATCTATCCTAATGTTTCTTAGCATTATTTCTCTGTCTCATTTCAGAAAATTCACTTCTTAGAAAACCGATGTGGTATTTGTACTTTCTTTTCAGATTTTTCTCCTTATAACCTCTGCATTCATTGTATACAAATCGACCATATACGATTATATACTGGAAATTATTCATTTACGCACGCTGCATAATATTGATAACAAACGCTGTATTTTCTAAGTCGAATGATACGCAATAAATTGAGATTTCGTGGTACATATGTATTCCAAGTTGGATATGTTCCGCTTAATGCACATATCAAATGAAAGCATTTAGCACTTATTGCATTAATGGTGCCACTTGTCTGGAAACTGGAAAGTATTTTATCACAGATTCTATTGTTCTCAAATAAAATACTGTGTTGGTTTCTTTCATGAGATGTTTTATTATCTCCCATTTTGATCGGCGACCGAGTATCTACAGAGGTTCATAAAAGAGATAAATAGCTTTATAGGCAATTGAATAGGTCTTTTCTAAGTCGGCTTCTGTTGATTCGTCTTTCATTAAACCATTACCCCGGTTTCAATATCTACACCAGTAGATTAACCATACCGTTGATAAAAAAGAGACAGAAAATACGTCACTTCATTGTTCAAGTTAATTTGCTTATATCTAAAAAAACATTGTATCGTTAGTTAGCGTCGATATATTTTCTTATTTAACAACAATTGAAAGACTGCCCCTCTCAGAATAGAGTGTATAACTAGGTGTTTGACAATATATACATGTATATTAACAAACGTTCCAGTTATCCCGCATGATGTGTTTTGATCACAAACAATATTTGTAGTTTTTGAAGCTTAATGAAAGACTTGCAATGTACATGAGAATGCCTATTCAACTTAGGCTTTAAGCACACTACCACAGTGACAGTTGTCGTTTAATAGATGATAAGTTAGATGATATATTCTATGTAAAGGTTATATGGATATTTTCAGGAAGAAATTATTTACCTAATTATATGAACACTACTGAACACTGCTAAATATTAAGATGGATTTTAAGGATTAACATTACATGATTGTTGTTATTTTAGGGAAGTTTACATTATATATTATGCTACATGCAAAAGTGTGTGAGTAAAATCTCAACTAGTGGTTCGCTTAAATGTTTCCTCACTATAATTTAAGAGATGTCATCAAATCTATATCGCTTTTCATGTGAATTTAAAATGTCATGGCGACCCTATATTTCTTCTCTGAGTTCAAATCGCTATCGCCTTTTTAATCATAAGTCACAAATAACAATGTGTCAGATTTTCTGTAGGTGAAAATTATGGTCATTCGGTATATGGATATTATTCGATTTTAACTTGTTTCAACATATTTATTTTATTAATCGAAAATCGATGAAAACTCAATTAAATTCGATAAATATTTGTTCATAGAAATATCCCGCAATGCACTAGACCACCCCAAAATGGGGTTTGGCTGGATAGCACGTGGAATGGCCTTGACTATTCTATTAATGTTTTGGCCATCTGTAACATATTGATAAGAAAACAGTCAATTGTTTACATCAATATTCTTATGTTGATTTTATCCATATTTCACATAGGATATTCAACACAATATATCTTATACATAGAATAATCAGCCTATAACTGACAAATCCTATTTTTGAACATATTTTCGAAATAATTTTCATTATTCTGTGTCATATTATATTTAAAATAACGGATGCTCAGGTTACGAGTATTGTCAAGAAAAAAATACACACACACACCTTATAATCTTCACTTTTTCACTTTATCTTTATTACTAGTTATTCGTTAGTACGTGAACGATCTTTCGTCACACATTATGTGACCTCTCCAATAACTATATACTCTCTTTGTGTCTGTTTCTATTTCTGCTCTTAATCTCTTGTTCCATGTTGTCTCTTCCTCATGCATCACCTAAAATCCTCAACTTAAATAACTTTCATATGATTATTTAGGATGTCACATAAACACTTTAAGCGATAAGTTGAAACCTGCATAGCCATTAAACAAATTTGAAATAAAATAAATATTGCATCCGTTCTTGTAGATAAAGCATTGGTGGTAAATAACAATATAAGTAAAGCACCTGACAAATGTCGTATAATATTTAATTGCGACGAATTACATCGTCAGTTCAATTGCAGCTAGACTCACATGTGTCTGTCAGTCAATCGGAATAGCTGAACTTAGTAATTTATCGATGTGGAAAAAAATCGACTGTTCACACAATGTCGGTCCTTATGTCTGTGTTAGAAATTATAGTTAAATATAACTGATAGCTACTATGCTTCAAGGATTTTCTTTTCTTTTCGCTAACTCTTCAGGTATTCAATATAAATCAAATAATTTTATGTAGAACAAGCAGCAAGAGACAGTTGTTTTTCACATAATATCTCAAATAGTTCAGTCTCGGTTCGTAAGTCAGTATCACGCATGAATAATTACTATAACTATGAAAGCAGAAGCGTTTAATCGACATGTCTAAGCCATCGCATGTAAGTAAATAAAAAAAAAATAAAACAATTTTTGATATTATTCTTTTCCCCAGAGCTGAAGTAGTAAATTCCTGTTCTCATCTATAAGACATTTACCTTGTTCTTCAGTTCAAGTCCGTAAACACTATCTTTGATCAATTCTAGCAAGCCGAAATATGGATAAGTTATATGAATACACCAATTAACCTCTATGTATTTACCAAACAATGACTTCTAGGTCAGTCGATAAGTTTTGAATCGAAAACATAACATTATCTCATGTCTGGGGCAGAAGAACTGCAACATAAATTTATTAATTGCAATGCTGAAATTCTGTTATTCAAGCAATGCTTCATTGGATTATGCACGCAAACCGCCGTAGTGTAATAACGCTGATATTATATGTACATTGGACTTAATATTAAATCGTTATTCGGAGAAAGAATCGAACGAAAGTCGGTCGCAAATTCGTAATCATAATCATTCGTAATGACACAAAATAAGGGGCACATACAAACACACATGCATTTCCACACACACACACATACACTTAAATACTTCACTCAGTCATATTCATAATCATTCGTAATGTCACAAAATAAGGAGAACATACATGCACCCATGCATTTACACACACACACACATACACATACATCACTCAGTCATATTCATAAATACGCCGCACACATATATATATATATATATATATATATATATATATATATATATATATATATATATATGTATATATATATATATATAGGGGCCTACCTTGTGTGCTTGGAAAAATAAATTTCCCCTTCTTTCGGTAAATGAAAATACTCGGAGTGGCTTAATTCGCCCCGGGGGGCCCGGAGCGCGGCCGGTTTTTAACCGCCACATAGTACCTTTAGATTACAGATCAAATCAGAACTATTAGATATATCAACCTTAAAATGTTAAACTGTTTAACTTTAAATTTTCTAATTTCTCTGATATTAATTATTAATCATTAATCTTTGACTTCATCCTATAAGTCTAAACAAAAACGTAACGTTTCAATCTTCTGCTCACACATTATAACACACTGACCCCCACTATATTCACCTCTGCTAAGATACGGGTCCCTGTGAACATTTTCTCGCGCCACTCCTGGCCTGACTGTAGTCTGACATTAATATCGACCTTTCTTCCACTTTCTTTCTATCTTCCCTCTTGTAGCCACCAACCCTTACTCTTCTACTTCTTCCTTTTCTTCCTTCTTTTCTCCCCTCTTTATGTCTTCCTCCCGCAGACTTATCTTCCTTCCCCCCTTTTTGTTCGCCTATATCTGACCAGTAGTAGTTGTTTAGACACGGGTCCCGTAGAATAAAAAAATTTCTTCGCGACTATCCTGGCCTGACTGTCATACCGACCTTCCCTTCTCTTTCTTTCTGTCTTTCTTCTAATAGCTGACATTAACCCTGGCTTTTCTTCTTCTTCCTTCCCCCTTCTTCTCTCTCCTTCCTTTCTTTCTTTCTTTTGTCTTGTAACTTATGTTCCCATCCCTTTCTGTTTTCCTTTATCTGACCGGTAGTAGCACACTGTGAACTTTAGCCACGTCACTCGAGGGCGAGCGGCTAAGGTAGAGGGTGCAAGATAGTGGTCGCCCTCGGGTCCTCGATTTTCAGCCCCATGGATTTTATCTATTACATCCATGCATTATATTTCGAATACCTGATGATATCACCGGATTCATACGGAACCCGGTCATTGAAATGATCATAGTACAATAAACCTTTCAAGGATTTACACAAATCCAGCCTCCTGCCGTTTCATTATAATATATATATATATATATATATATATATATATATATATATATATATATATATATATATATATATATAACGAAAAACGCTGAAATTTCGTTGTTTTTTTCTCATTATATACACTCTGCCTCTACATCAAGTGGTCATAGTGTTGCCACAAACAGTAATTCAACGATGGCCCTCTCTCTCTCTGGCTCTCTCTCTCATTGTAAATATATATATATATATATATATATATATATAAATATATATATATATATATATATATATATATGTATATATATATACATTTTAGTAAGTAAGTTAATTTTTATAATTTTCTTATTTTACGTCTTTCATATATATATATATATATATATATATATATATATATATATATATATATATATATATATATATACATATATATGTGCGTATTTATGAGTATCAATGAGTGAAGGTGCGATCTCCAGTTGATAATGTTGTACTTACGATTATAAGGTCATTGATTCGATTCCGGCATCGAGGGTGCGTTGACACATTTTGTTTCTGAGCAATATTGAACTATTTAGTTATCTAATTCTAAACATCTATGGTAATAGATTAAAAAATGTATGGACTATCAGAAAAATGCTTGGCTCTTTAGTTACGTCTCATGTTATTGTCTCAATTAATGCCAAGCTTGACTTTGAGTTTTATACTTCCAGCTTCAATGGAATAATATAGCAAGGAATATAATATTTTATTGCGTGACTTTGTGACTATTTTAGAGATGTGTGTTTTAAGAGGATTGCTAAAATTATCCATATACTGTTTATTATATGGTTCAAAATTAAGTGTCCAAAATAACTTTATTTCAGGTGTAAGTACACTGTTCTTGTGTAGTTTAAATAGCAGTTATTTTGAAGAACATGGTTGTGTTTAATCGGCCTTTCAGTGTACTGTAATCATCAAGAGATTGAAAACATTAGTTACCAGTTTAAACAATATGAATGGGGATCATGGAATTTAAAGTCAACTGCGTAACGGCTGAATTCAACTACCATTTATTATGTATTAGTAATACGTAAGACAAATTTGAGCACCCGTCAGTACCTCACAATTAGTTTGGATTATTCAAAATAAGGTTGCTGTAGGATGCTGAATGTTGTTTCTGTTAGCGGCCACATTTCTCTGCGCCATTTCCAAATGCCAAATCATTTTTTTATTGCTTGTCTTTCCTTTATCTTTTGATTATGCAATACCCTTCGAATGTATCATTCAATCCAGATATAGATAATGGAATGAGCGGGCATAGTTGGTATTTGGGAAAGGGATCTATATCTCCAATACTGTCTGTTGGGATGTTGTTGGGAAAGAGACAACGACAGTTTCCTGGATACCTTTTTCTAGCAATTTAATATAGTGCGGTTCATCAGTTCGTTTATATTTGTTAGCAAAGTGTTGGCATTTTGGCTGTTAACAATTGCACTAGCCATAATTATTGATGAAGCTGTCATTCATTTTCCTATTAGTTTATAACCTGTCGAATAAGTAGTTTTTTTTTCGAAATATTTAATTAGGGATTAAAATTGTATAAGAAATCTAATAACAACTATTGTACACATATAATCATCCAACAACCAGTATGAATCTGCAACAGGATAGGCATGTTATCCATCTATAAAACAACAAAAACAACAAAACCCCAGTTGACTCCACTTCAAAAACCACAAAACCCAAGTTGACTGCACTTCAAAAAACACTTCACAAGACTTAATAAATCTTAAGTGAGACACACAATCTCCTATACATATTTAGTTAAGATTCAAGTGAAATTAGAAATTATGTAATTAATTATTTGCTGAGATAAACAATCTATACAGTATAAGGGGAACTTGAGGTGTGTATGCGTGTGCGAGTGCGCAGATTTCATGCACTGTTATCTCTGCTCATATGCTTGGGAAACGTTATTCATTATACAATACACGTATACGGGATATCCTTTAGATTATGCCCCTGTGCGTTCATATTTGAATGTATTTCTTGTGAGTTGCTTCATATAAATTATTAATGTAGTTGAAGGTTTAGAAATCAAAATATGTTAACATTTGTTAGCTATTCTAAATATATGATTATTGTTAAAGAGAATCTATATATTAGGCATAATCCTCGAATGAAAGTGCCCAAATGCTAGCGTATAAGAAGAATATAGGTAAGAAGAATATTTACAGAAAATTTTGTTTCAAAACTAGTTTCCATGAATTTATTCATAATTTTTCGAAAATAAGAGGCAATTGAAAAAACAAACAAAGACGTGAAGGACAAGATAAAATCTGATACTACATATTGTGTACAGATGTTGATCTCAAACTGGGCAAGTTGAAATATAAAGTTAATTTCAGTTGCATATGAACAAAGCACATAAAACTGTTGTCATTAAATATCGCAAATATCTCTTCGACGTTTCTGACACACAAACTGTGTGAATATTGTTATTACAACAACTAAAACCATAAATGCTCATATTGTTGCATTTATTTGTGAGGGAACAGAATATTTTATTGATTCGCGAATAAACCAGCATGGAATTTGAGCTCTTGTACAATTCTACCAGAAACCATGTTCAACTTAAATGCTAATGAATGCAACGTTAATCTCTGCTTTCAGGAATCTATACAAGCGAATACTAATTTATCAGCACGTCACAATACCAGACATTTTGAAGTAGGAATTATTTTCATAAAATGAATTCAGCATTTGAATGGCACTTTATATTTTCGACCTCCAGATGCATGAAAATCGAGCTTGATATATATATATATACACATATTAGTAACAGAATGTGATTCATTGATTTGAATATACAAACACTCTCCATAGTTATCTAGTGCTGAAAGCATTAAAAAAACAATATAATGTTTTTTGCCCGCCTTCTTTTTTTCTTTCCCCGCTTTCGTTTTTTAATGCTAACACCTAAGTCTACTACAATTTAATTTAATGCTTGACACACACCGATGATGTTGACGACAAGACAAAATGCACAAGTTATAGATGAATATTCTCTAATAAAAAAGTTGGTACCTAAGTATCTATGGAGACATATATCACCTCTATAGTCCCATTAGATATTTCCTTCCATAAGATTTCCTTCCATAAGATTTCCTATCATAAGATAGCAGTTATATGCTCATGCTGAATAAATCGATTATATACCCTATTACAACAATAAATGTCCCTGTACCAAATGAATAAAATCGATAACTATTTCATTAATGAAATAGTGGATTGGTTATGCAACAGTGAAAATAGCAGTAGCTATTTTGGGGAATGATATGACAACTAAAAGAGACGTGTGCAAAAGGAAAATAAGATCAAGGAATGTTTTCTCAGGGGTAAAACGAACCAATCGTTCCATGTTCTACTTTGTTCATGTAAAATTAATAAGATTTACCTCGTCTTAACGAAATAATTAAAAACTCAGAAGATTCTCAATTGCGTGTCTGAAATACAACCGTATCATTAGCGACTCAAAGAATTTATTGATTTTTAGCAATTAATTTTCAAGAACTGATATGTGTAATTGATTCTCAAATAAGCATCACACATCAAATATTCTGGAAGGCATCATGGGATTGTGAGAGGCTCATCACATTTGTGAGGGCATTGCTGACGTAACAAGACACATTTTCATAATTTAATTACAACAGAGAAACTGCATATGGCACCGTCATTATTTAATCTAAGGTTAATATTGATTTCAGGCATAGGTACGAGGCCATAAATTGTCATCGACACCAACACTTGACTGAAACTTTGTTTTTTTTTTCACATTGAAATAACGAAACGTGAAGTCGGCTGCGGAGCGATTTGAAATCTGAACGTAAAGGAACATTACTAAATACCCAAGTGTATTAATTGTATGTAAATTTTGCACAAGGCCAACAATCTAATAGGAAGAAGACTGTAAATTAAATCGACCCGGCTGGTTTACTGGTAATATATATTGTCGGCACCATAATGATCTAAAGCAAAGTTAACCTCAGTGGGATTTGAACTCAGAATGTACATGGCCTTAATTATATGCTACAAAGCATGTTTTCTGACATCTCTACCGATACTGATCTCACAGTCTAATAATAATAATAGTTTATCATATAGACACAAGAGTAGCAATTTGGGAGAAGTCAAATACGTTGACCTAGTACTTGACTGGTTTATTTTGGTATCGTCTGCGAAAGGATAGAAGACAAATTTGACCTAGCCTGGATTCGCACGTGATTTTTGGGGGCTGGAGAATTAAAAGGATTCGCGACAGAGATATTCTGCTAGAGAACGAGTCGCAGATAAGGATATGGCCACCAAATATGATGTTTAGTTTTGATATAAGCAGACACCTGCCGGAAGAATAAGCAACCCGGACTAACAATGATAAATTACTAGGGAAGAGGAGCAATGTGTGGCACTGTTACATCCCAAGAAAACTCTCGCAGCTCAGTGATGTAGCTACGACTGAGCAGCCTCTAAAACAGGCTACTGTTCGGGGCGGGAGAAAAGTACCAAATTTGGTGGCTATTTTGAACAAGACATCCAGAATACTACAATATGGTCAAAAATAATAAAGGAATTCATATCGCATTGTCTTTCCAGCGAAATATCAAAGGACACGTTGATAATTTGGGTAGAGGGCTTGTTCGAAAAACATATTGAAAACTCCATCCAACGCTGCAAGAACTGTTAATGGGCCTCCGACCTCTCCTCGTTGGCGTTGGAAGGACGCACAAATATTACGTATCTAGAGATCTCTCAAAGACGTGTAGCAGTGTGAATATCTGATAGTCTGTAATCCATTCTAGGCGATATCCACACTCTTCGTCAGTTATATTGGACTGGGCAATAATTCTGACATTCATTGCCAGATACTTAGCATGGAATTTACCATTGAGGCATAACAGGGAGTTCCCTCTATAACTGAAGCAATCTCTCTTGTCTCCTATTTTAAAACTGGGATTATAACTCTCGATTGACATTGCTTTTGTACCTTTCCAGAGATCCAGACCACTCGGCACACCTGCGTCAATCAGAGAATACCTTCTCTGATAATAATCATTTCTATGTTGCCTTCTCAAGCGAGCAAGTTGAAGAGCATTGGAAATTCGATTAAACCAAGCCACTGCCTTATCGTTTCTTTATTATATCGATTCCGCTGGTATGGGTGCATAAAACCTGCGCGGTATTTGAAACCAGAATCTAAAGATTTACCAGTTCTGTCAATCAATCCCCTTTGTACGTCTAATCATAATAAAATAACGATTTCTAACATTCCCACAAACACATAGAACCAATTAAATGGTCCTAATATATCATAGCATACTATATATTTTTATTTTATAAACACTGGAACACTGCAAACAAATTAAAACTGATTGATTTTGAACTTGTTATTTAAAGGAACGTATATAATAAAATACCAGTTTTGTACTGTGGTCGATATGTTCGACATCCCACTCCCACCAAATTACTAGTCTTGCGCCAATGTTAGAAAGCGTTACGTAAATAAATGTAAACATATCCCGCATTTCTTTTGCCATAAATACTACCATCAAATCAATCAATCCTTATCTCTACTCTAGAGAGCTCCTCCTCTCAGTTACGGCGTTCAACTAACGCGGTCAGACATATCTAGGATGTTTGTATTAGATGCACTATATCATCATACTGTGCTTTCATACGTAGATGCCACCTGGTACATGCATTTTCTCCATATTTCGTTGGCCCTTCGCTACCGTGTTAGTATTTCCTCGAAAATATTTCATTTTTAATGACCCTGGGTTTCATACAGACCTCTTACCTCGTAATATAAATGTGGATGTATAGTTTCAACGTCGTTCATCCGACAATGAGGCAAGGTGTGGGAGTTAACAATGTTGCGAATACTAGGTGAATCCTTACCTGAGCACATGGTAGTATATATTTCTAAAATAAGCAAACGGTCAACATTCAGTCGAGTAAAACAACCTACTAATTTAATTGTTCTTTATTTTATCAACACCGGATCGAAAAAAGGGAAAGCTGATCTCGGCGTGATTTGATATCAATACTAATAGTAACAGCTAATAAATGTGTCATCTATCATTACGTTTATAACGCGATATCGCAAAATGAGAAAGGATAATATTTAGAAGTTTCTTCAACATCAATGATAAGAGTAGTATTATCTATAAAAATAATTATATATATATATATATATATATATATATATATATATATATATATATATATATGCGCGCGCGCATGTGTGTGCGTGTGTGTGTGTGTGTATGTATGGCCACTGCCTTCAGTTGTTTTTCTTCGTGTCACATTTTATTAACTTTTGTGTTTAATCTTGATGATGGCTTTGTTATTGCTTAGAACAATTCGAATAGTACTTGTTATATTGCGGCTGCGACTTCGATTTATACCCGATAATATATATATACATATATATATAGAGACAGACAGATAGATGGATGAATAGATGTGGGAGCAATTTGCAAGAACGCAAACAGTAATGGTATGTTTCCAACAATAGTATCGATAGAGGTAACATGTCTCTTAAATAGTGAGTGACAACAACAACACAACAATAGCATTAACAAGCTTAGACCTAGAGTTCTTGTTTCTATGGCATAGCTTTCAAACAACTTCGATAACTAGTTTACATATTTAAAGTTATTCCTATCTGCAGGCAATATTTTGAATAATCTTAGCCTGCAATTCTAAGTATGTTGAAAAACCGTAAATAAAATATTCAATATTGTAGTTTCATTCAGATTTCCATAGAGGTGTCTTCGTAGTTTTTAGACACTTATTCATTCAATTCGTAACAAGCTCTGGGGAACCTATAATTGAAATATCGATTTCATTCTCCTTTATCTTCACTCGTTTCTTTTCTCATTGCTTGAACAATATTCTTTTAATTCATTTTTTCTCTTTCTTTTGTTTTCCTTTACTGTCCTCCATCGTATTTCTTTAACTTTTTGTTTCCGGTTTTCCGTTGCTGAAGAATTGATTCCGGCATTGAATATTTTGAAATGGCTATTTGCTTGTTTTACACTATGATTTTCGTCTTAGCAACATAGCAATTGGATATTTCTTCGAATGAAAAAAAGGTCTCCGTTGATATATTTCTTTCAAAAGTTTTCCATATGAATTTTTATTCAGATGTAAATTTATAATCGAACTATTACGTGTCGTAATATCATTTATAATAACTATATATATTTGTTACTTTTGTTTCTGGGAGGTTTTGTTCATTGTATATTGTAATTTCGTCCATATCAAACGTTTATAAAAGAAATAGCTTTCATATGGCGGCTCATATAAGCACATTTACCATACGCTATCATAAGCAAATGTCATAATTTTGTGAATATTCAGTTCCAATTCATTCAGCGGCATGTGACGATCATTAACTTTGGTGATGTGTGACAAGAAACATTACTATATTTGAATTTATGACCACTGAATACCAGTTTTATCTCTATGGTAAATAACTCGATAGAACTTTCCATAATCATTGTCAGAAGGTGGTAATTGATATTTATGAAATATTCTTGATATGTGGTGTGAATTTTGGCTTTTGCATAAGTAGTATCTATCATAACTTAAATACGTTAGATGTTGACTTTTCACAGACGTACGCTAAACTTCGTACAGAAAGGAATTGCTAACTGTATTCAAATATACTAAAATAAATGTAGCTACATTGCCTATGTGAGATTAAGGTAGAGAACGGATATATATTTTTCAATAAAATATCGTTTTCCTTTAGAATTGCCTTCATTTGCTTCAGAAATCAAATCTATATTGTGATCAGTTATTTTCTCTTAATTATTAATGTTTCAATCCGGTATAGGTTAAAGCGAATATAATTATTCTGGTTATTTTAAAGTAATTACAAATATATCCTAGATATATAGAATAATGTCAAGGGGGAAAGCATTTTCGGCATTTCTATATCATTTGCATTTGGAAAAAATTATCCTGTAATGAGTAACAAGTACCAAAAATAGACTGGTGAATTTTACTTCGGTTCAAATATACGTTGAATCGTTACATACAGACGAAATGTTATATATTGAAACTATTTCCTCCACAATACAGTTCTTCGTTCACTTTTTACTGGGAGGTTCGTGGGGTCATATTCCTCATACACACTTTCCAGCTGGCAAAAGCACCCATCTCCAATTGATTGGGCTGGATCCCCAAGGGGGACCAACCGAGCTCATGGATGTTTTCCAACCATCCTGTTCGGGGCTCAACCCTGGGTCTCCTTCTGGATGGATTTGCCCGTAAAAGTTGTTCCGTGATTCTTTCATGGGACATTCTAACCACCCTAAAGAAGTTTAGAATAGTATATTTAATACAGGATTATGTAAACGTTAACAAAATAGTATGCATGTTGAGCAGCCCCTATTATTCAATGAACAATATTATTTACATTCCTTTCATCAAATACTGCTGGCAAATACCCATATAGTTTGTGTTTGCTGTGAGATTATCAACAAATATTAACCTTAAACTAAATCAACTATACTGCTTTTACATAACTCAAACTTTCATAGATACATTTTAACCGTGGTAGGATTCCAACTCGCTTCTTGCAAACATATCGTCATCAACACTTAATATAATAGAACAACGTCAAGCAAAGTGTTTGATTCCAAACCTATACGAGCGCAAATAAATATTAAAACAATGCAAATCAATAAATTGATACAGGAACTGACGCATATGATAGTGATACAGCGTGGCCAAATATAATGATCCGAACCAACTAAATATCTAAAGATGAAATTACATACTGTAACATTACACTATGAAATAAACTTATTTAAATGTAACATTCTTAGAGGAGAGTGTAATGTGTTAACATTTGGTATTCTGATGGAAAACATTATTCTGTTATTGAAGTATTATCGATTGTTAGGCATGGTCAAATTAATATGATAGAATGATAACTTAATTTCTAGTTCAATTTTTTTCATATAAATATTAGTTCTGATCTAAAATACACTCAGTATGATTGCAACGAACGGATTGGCAGTAAATAAAATCGGTTTACATACAATAATTGCGTTGGAATGTGTGCATTCTGCTATCAAATCATATATTCTATTGCACATATGAGGCAATGGATCTATAAAATGAAGCGCACATGAGACTGAATTGATTCCAAGTTTTCTTTCAATCAATTTTATATTTCTTTCATGGAAAATACTTCTACGGAATGCTATGTAACCTCTTTCCAATATGGAGGGTTTTGTCTCTTAAAAACAAGAAACCTCGGTTTTTCAAAACTAGTTATATAAATGATTTAATTCCAAATATCGATATTTATTGACTCAATCCATTTTCAAAGTAAATCTGTCCCTCTACTACAATTCATCAATGTTATATTTGTGTTATTTGCCATTGATTTTCCCTTTTTGATTCTTAATGAAATGATATACCATAAATTTGAAGAGATTTACAAAAATAATTCCATATGTGTAGTATTAGATGAGAGCTTAGAAAAGAATGGTTGAATACTGTACTAATTAGTCATGAAGAATACTTGAGCTTTGAATGTTTATAATATTTCTAGGAATTAAGGATGGTGTATTAGTTATTTGTTATTACAATGACAATTTTATCATTATAAAAAATTCATTAAGTACTATGGAACATGAACTGCGCTTTAACAGACATGAACTAGAAACTTACAACTCTTATGACTTATTCAACTATTGGGTTTTTTTCTGATAAAAATCAGTATACGTATAATAATTCTTGTGTCAATCTCAGAAGTAATTTCCCCCATATCGTTGATTGATTATACTGAATCTTTATACGTAAGCAATTCCATGTTTCTAATGCTACACATACGTTAGACTAACTTCGAATCAATCAAACCCTTTGCTGTATTGATATAAACATGCCAAAAATAATTATTATGTAGTAAAATAATATAATATTTGGTTGCATCTTTAACTAAAGACGTCGAACAGACACGATGAAAATCTAAAATGTTTGCTATATAATTTAATATATCGTAATTGTACACAAGTCAACACTCAATACGTTTCAAGAAAATTATTTCTTCATAAATGAGCAAATAGAACATTATAACTATAACAATCCAAAGTTAATTTGTATTTACCCCGTCGTCGTATTTATTATCTTCTCTCGTAAATTATCGATAAGTTTTAAATGGTTTACATTTATCTATTAATTCCACCCATTTGGTATTTTAAACTACTGTAATGCAAAATGAAATGTTATTTATATACTAAAATCGACGCTATATCGTTCTCTTCCGAATAGTTCTTTAAATCATTTAAAAATACATAAAAAACATATTTTGGCTATGATTACAGCAGCACATTCCTGAGAATTATGAAAGCTGGAAATATAATTTTATCTTATTGTTCTTATATTGCAATTGCTGAACAATCGAGCATCTGATTACAGGGTTCCAGTGGCCAAATACTGGTTTACTGCATTTCTAATGGTGAGTGTGACAGAGTGGCGATCATGTTACTTGCGGCAGCATAATCGTCGCACGGGACTTTGTTAGAGACCAGAGTTTTCCTTTCGTCACGGAGAGACATACACAAACTCACACACAAACTCACACTCACACACACACACACACACACACACACACACACACACACACACACACACACACACACACGCATATATATATATATATATATATATATATATATATATATATATATATATATATATATATATATATTCTAAGGCGGGTAAAATTCCAGAGATCCATGGACGAGTTCTCTCCAGCGGTCTCTGTCCCTCATTATCGCTGCCATGTCCAGCGTCTCCAACAGACAAGTGTCTGTCCTTAGGGCATCAACATACGTTAACCTTGGTCTTCCTCTTCTAGTGTGTCCATGTAGGGACTCCCAAAGGAGCACTGAGTGCAATGTCAACTCTGGATGTTGGTGAGCATGTCCAGCTAACCTCAGTCTCCTCTGTGTCACTTTTGAGATGACTTTTGGGATGCTCCTATACAGCTCTGAGTTTTTCATCTTCAGTGTATACTGATTAATGTTCAGAGCCATCCACAGCATTCTCGTGTAGCACCCATCCACCATCTGAGTGAGTTTCTTGGTCAGTGTCCAAGTCTCAGACCCATACAGCAACACAGACTCCACTACAGCAATGAAGTATATATATATAACGAATGGTTTGCAAGTGCGCACAGAAGATAATTTATAGTATCTCCGCGCATTAACTCAACATTTTTTATATTGACTTTATCTTCTCGGTGCTCCGTAATAATCCCTCAGATCGCCTAGGTATACATGATATATATATATATATATTTTATTTATAACTGTAAATTATACATGAGTTAGCACGGCACAAGATGGTATAAGGCAACAAAACCGGCCCCGTGATTCAAACCAAGTGTCTAGCATATACTGAATCACCACATTACCGATTACGTTACAATGAGCTAGACAATGTAGTAATCATAAACTTCTTGCCGGACAAACGAACAATCTTTACCTTTTCGTGTTTCGCATGAAGATCTCAACTACTTGAGTAGCTAGTTATATTTAACCAACTAGTAGGCGAATTGATCTAATGATAATTAACATAGTCCTGTTAATACTGACATTTTTCCCTGACCTCCAAAAATATATATATACCGGTGAAAATCTTTGTTTTCCATCTATACACATTCAAGTTCGGCGTTAGAGAAATAATTGTTTCTACTTTTGGCACAAGGCCAGCAATTATCCAGTGTATTACTGGTACTTTATTTTATCGACCCTATAAGGATGAAAGGCAAAGTTAACCTCAGCAATATTTGAACTCAGAATGGCAAGGGCCGTAACTCTATGCGTCAAAGCATGGCGTCCTAGCCTCTACCGATACTGCCAATGTGAATAGAGCCGCTCAAAAAATCGAACCACATATCTACCATAAACTGAACAGTTACGTTACTGGCTAAATGATAAAGACGTGCATGATTTTAAATATTAAAATAGTACTCAGAATATTCTTATGTGTAAGCTTTCATCTCGCACATCTCTTTAGACGCATGTGTTCCGTGCGCGAAATGCTATATGTAGGTCAATCAGAGTCGATGGGATTTATACTTAACCATGCTTCACTAAGTGGGCTTGAATCTGAAACAACAAAGTTTTGAAGTGAGCTAATTCAGCACACAGTCATGTGCTCATGTTGTTCATCTTAACCACATACAGAGGAATGTTAACACAGGTATAACATATATTCACATCATGCTAATATATATCTAAATCAACCGGAATGGTAAATAGCAATTTATATTTCATTCTTTTATATCTAATAGTGTTCTGCTTTAAGAGATTGATAAAATATCTCGATTCCTTTCGCTGGAAACTACTATATTGCACGCTTATATTCATTTTGATAAACCTTCCTTCATATTGATTTGATGAAATAGAAATTGTCTTTTTTTAATTAAATTGTCTATAACGCAATATTGGTCACACAAATTAAATAAAACCTGTTTAAATATTTGTGCGGCTTACACACACACACACACACACACACACACAAGGTATATACATACCTTATATATCGATATATCTTTATATATATGTGACTCTTGTTCTCACCCATTTGTCAGCAGATTTATACCTCATTTTTTTCACATTGAATTCTTAATCTCTGAAACGAATGGTAGACTATACAAGAGTAGCCGCCAACTGTTCTTAGATATTATTTTGAGAGTGTAGTCGTACCTAAAATGTTAATTGCGTCTCATTTAGTTATTTACATAATATATTACTGCTAATATTTGTATCGTATTTATTTCATAACCATAAATCATTTACACAAAATAACACGGCAGTCCATTAGTGAATGGCCAACCAAATAAGGTGACGTAATATTTCTTCGGCTAATACATTCAAATTCACGATAATCTACACGATCTTTGAATTAGTTTGCCGTTTTTGCAAACCTTATTGATCAGCAGCTGGTTTTACCGAACATACGACACGCTTTGATTAAACGTGTGTACTTGCTGTTATAGATGATTATCTTCCCGGTTGAATTTGATTGTCTTTCGTATTAATATGATTTAGATACTGAGGACAGTTGTAATTAATGGCATCGCATGACTGTTTTTTTTTTAATCGGCGTCATTTTCCAACATATGGACGCAATTATATATATCAGCATGTTCCTTTTCATATGGTTTCTTCGATCATTTCAGAAAAAAATGTATGGTATGTGATATCTATTGGTAATGCATTATCTGTTTACTTATTGATGCGTCTGGTATATTCTTCATTTATATGCCCAATTATATATAGTTTGATATTATTAAAACACAACTAGAAGTATAACTAACTCTATATAGCACGGTGTCTCTCTTGTCATCTTATAACATATACATATACTTATATACACACACATTCCCCCCCCTCTCTCTCTCTCTCTCTCTATGCCTCTCTCTCTATGCCTCTCTCTCTCTCGGTGTACATATGTATACAGAGAAAGAGAGAGACAGAGAGTATATACTGAATTGACGTTACTTTAATTTACGTTGCATCCACGCTCGATTATTTCTATGAAAAATATTTGAATATGACGCAGTAGATAAGAATAAGTGTGGAGAGTCTCGCCAGTAGGAACTTGAATATATATATAGGAAAGTGTTTGACCCCGACGGCGGAGCTCAAGCCGTTTCGACGGCTATTTCCGGACTAAATTAGAATTTTTAGCGTGGTAAATAAATAGCCGAACTTGTCAAGGGGTATTTCCTTCAATGGGAAGATTGTAGTTGTCAACATTTCTTGTAAACACAATTAAGTCTTTCATGGCAGTGGGTGGCTGAACTTGCCTGTAGAACAATGAGGGAGTGGGTGAAGCCGGTTAAGCGTTGAAAGTGAATTCCATACAGCAAATTCTAAGGTTTGTGTATGAAAATAGGCCAGAAGAAGCAGGCGAAAAACGATTCTGGAGAAAAAAGGATCCTGGACACATCTATGTGTGGGTGTATAAAAGTAATAACAAACAAACGATATAGTATATGGAAGATATATATTAGTTTAACGCTTGAAACAGCAGGAATAGTGTGTTATCGTTTATCAGAAATTATATAGTTAGAATTAGAAATTAAATAGAAATTAAAGAATAATGAGAGGAAGGAAAGGAGAACATGAGAAAAGTTTGGGGCGACAAAAACACACGTGCGTATACAGTCGCTCATCTCCACATGAATTGACGACTAAAAAATAAACTAACACCAACGTATACGAGGTAGAAATTAGATAATAATACATTTGTAGCTGTGAAAATATTATTCATTTTAAAGTGATGTTTATGCCGAGTAATCATTTCCTCGTTGATTACTAGAAATGACGCATTTATAATTAACCTTTTAACCAAATTTCGATTTGGGATCTCAGTAGTTAATTCAAATAATCTTTTGAAATGTAACGTATTAAAGTATCATATACCATTTCACTGTTAGGTTTTTTTTTATTATGGGACCTTATCTGATAAAATATCGAAACTCCTTATCCAACTCCGTTTTAGTTATGTTTGTGGTCGCCGTCAGGATTGATAGGATGGAATGAAGAGATATTTGTTCACGTTTCGTATTCAATGCCTACAATTAGAGTAATCTCAGCTCCAAAGTGAAGCAAAATACTTATTGATTAAGGCGTTGATTTCTAATTACCTGTGGAATGTATTTACAATGTATTTAAATGGAAAATAAACGTCTTCAAAATTTAAACATCATTTAGATACAAAGGAATACAAGTCATTATATTCCGTTCGAATAATATATGCCTGATTAGTTATTATTCTCACATTCATAACCACTAAATTGATAATATATGCCTGATTAGTTATTATTCTCACATTCATAACCACTAAATTGATGTCATGCCTTGGAGAATAATATACGAGTATACATTCTGAAAATATTTCATACCGATAGGTTTTATAGACCAGATTGATATGTAGAAACAAATACTACATATTGAAGAGAATTCAATTGAATAATTTTAAAAAAATTACCAATGTTATAACATTTACGTCCCAGATCAATATTAATACATAATCAATTTGGCACTACATATATATTTCATTATGACTATATCACATTGCATTTAATGAATTAGTGTATTTCAAGCAACATATTTGTATGTATGCAGTCCACTCCCACTCCACCAACATCCCCCCTACCTTCATGTAAACGAACATTGTATATAATACTAACACTCTGTGATTGCTTTCTTGATTGCTTGTCTGGAATGTAATACAACCAAAAGGGCGCATAGTGGGAAAATACTTTGAAATGAAACTGACCCTGAAATGGGGATACAAATGGAATAAAACAAGTTCCAGGTAAATCGGAGCACGGGTTACCGAGATACAGGGTTTTTCCGGGTATCTTCATCAACAAAGAGTGAGTGAAAGATAGAGATAGAGAGAGAGTTGGTGGTGTTGTTGTGTATATATATATGTGTGTGTGTCTATGACCAGTGTATATAGATCACAGCTACCCTCCACACACATATATATGTATATTCACACACATGTGGGCTTCCCAGTTCCATTCCACATTATATACATGTCTGTGTATATTTTAATTATTTAAAGATCATCTTTCAGTGAACATGATTTTTAAAAAAATATTTTGTAGTGAACGTGACCCAACGGGTCAGGGATGGTCTAGTAAAATTTTAAATGTATATCATTTTAAAACATTTTTTTATCTCGTTTCATTTTTGTTTTGTTTTTTTGTTTTTTTCTTCAGTTCCCTTTTAACACATTCTCCCTACCTCACGTTTGACTCTCTCATCTCACCTATTCTCTCTTATCTCTACTTCATCCAAGCTCATCCCTTTTCCTTTATATAACGCAATTACAACGACTACATTTTCAACTGTACACATTGCATGTATTTTATTCAAATTATTGACAGTATTGCCAGATAAATAAAGATTATTGAAGGACAACTGACAAAGTGACATTGTAGAACAGAGTTCAATTAATTTAGAGAGAGTATCATTTTTACTCTTCTAGAATCTATGGTGAGATTTATGCACAGTAGACCGTATTCTATTCTCGAATTAATAGCATTGTGCATAATTAAGTGATCAGTATTAACCAGCGGTCAATAAAGTGAAAATAGAAGGTCAGAATTATCATCTTACAATAGTTTTTATATTTGCCTTCAATTTTAGTTATATATCCAATCATGGGTTAACTTTTCGTATATCATAAGATGCATGTGATAATCAGTAATCGATTCGATAGTTTGTTTGAATAAAATGATAGTGGTCGGGTATTATACCAAATTTATTTTTATGTATGATTTTCAGTTCTTTTTAAACTTCCATGAGATCAGCTCACGATTTCATGCAACATAGAAACTGCACAACAGACTGAAAACATGCACACAATAAAGTTTATATTTAAATATATATATATATATATATATATATATATATATATATATATATATATATATTATTACGTTATATGTATATATATATATATATATATTTCGTTTCTGAATTTGTTTAGCAACAGTCTTTATCTGAAAACGTGTGTTGAAACCGATATTGTTATGCTTTGGGAGGGTCATGTTGCCAATAAGAAACACAAGCACCAGTTGCTTTCACTCCAATTAATTATAAATTAAATTTATAAATTTAAGAATTTATAAATTTCCGGTCACTGAAGAGGTCACAGAATGTGTTACGAAAGAACTTTGACAATATATGAACAACCGTCCGCTTACGGAACCAACCAGAAATTTATAAATTCTTAAATTTATAAATTTAATTTATAATAAATTGGAGTGAAAGCCTGGTGCGTGTGTTTGTTATTGGCAACACGACCCTCCCAAAGCATAACAATATATATATATATATATATATATATATATATATATATATATATATATATATATATATATATATATATATATATATATATATGTGTGTGTTTGTGTGTGTGTGTGTGTGTGTGCGTGTATGCGTTACGTGTGTGTATATATATGTGTATATATATATATACACACACATATTTATGTATATATATATATATATATATATATATATATATATATATATATATATATATATATATATATGTATGTATGTATATATATAAAATATTAGTAAGCATTTTCAAATGTTATTGTATTTACAACACAATATGTAGAACCATGGTTTCACTATATCATTTGCCTCCATATTAACTCCAAAGTTCTTAGATGCCTAATTGCATATCACATGCACAGAGCATGTACGTATTATATCTAATAGCAATTTCCTTGAAAAAATCGAAACAGTTGCAGTTTCTTTAGAAATCATCTCTGGAAAACATTTTTGTTATACGTCTTCTATCACCGCCACTCATCTCTCTTCTACCCCCTATTT
>OZ024740.1:185638714-185646214 GCA_964016885.1 Eledone cirrhosa
CTGTAAATGCAGAACTGGATATTTAAAAAAAAACGTTGCAACCGAGGGAAGACAGGAAGATGATAATTTGGTTCGTGGAAACGTTCGCTGGCAAATAACGGGAAAAAACAAATAATACGTCATTAATAGGAGCGGTGAAAAACAATTACGCGCAAAGACAGAACCACGTTTATGGTATAAAAGACCAGATCTTAAACAACAAATCTGAGGCAATTTCGGCTTGTAAACATATATTTCACAAAACTTTCCTGTATTACAGCCCCACGTTATACCCTAACGGATAGTACGATCTATACGTAGATATTTTACGTCTCGATGTGGGAGCTAAGTATATGTTTTGTTTATTCCTTTACTTATTTGCATAGGTAAGTATATATTACCCGTATGTTTTGTGAAGGTACGTATACCTTCTCGTACGTATATTTGATTGCTATGGCGTATCATTTTATATATTCTGGTACATAGGGTTTGGCTATGTGTATACGGGAGTTTTGCGTCTGTGTGAGTATGCAGGTTCGTACGGATGGTGGGTGTGTGTATATGTGTACTTCTTGTTTTAGTTGACTTACGTCTCCGAACATTCGTGTATTTATATGTAGGTATGTGTGTGCGCTTGTTATATACGTATTTATGTATTTATATACATTAATATAATTATTTATTTATTTGTATACACGCATACACACACACACATATTTATATGTGCGTGGTTTTGTATACCTATGGTAAGGTTTTGCGTATGCTTGTGTATGTACGTATTTGTTTGCGTGTATGTATTTATTTATTTCTATTACTTCTGTATTGTATTTATTTACTTTCTTCTTAACTCTGTAGCGGAGATTCATTTCGTCTCCTAGTTAGAATTTTAGTCTATGACTTCTGCTATACCATTTACGTGGTTTTGTCTTTGCGTGCTATTGTTCTCCACGCTCCACATATGACGTATTATCTTCGTTTTTTCGTTCATTGCCAGAGAACGTCTCTATGCACCACCTAAGAGAACATTAGTCTACGACCTCGTTTATACCATAAACGTGGTTCTGTCTTTGCGCGTAATTGTTTTTCACCGCTCCTATTAATGACGTATTATTCGTTTTTTCCCGTTCTTTGCCAGCGAACGTTTCCACGAACCAAAGTATATTCTTCCTGTCTTCCTCCGGTTGCAACGTTTTTTTGAAATATCCAGTTCTGCGTTTACAGATTGACTTTGTTAGTTTCAGAAGATCCCGTTAAGGGTGAAAGCAGCGATTCTTTGCTTAAACTTTAATCTGTTATTTTAATAAATATTTGCGCTACGGTTCTGATAAATTTGATATATATTTAACCTTATCGAGCCCTCTTTGGATTTTAGTCTTCAAATTTATTATTATTACTATTTGGCTCCCTCGGTTGAGCACTCTACTGACTAATATTGATCATGCAGAAACAACATCTGAATATTTCTACTAAGAACATACCCGTACCAAGCAGAAAACATACCTAAAACTCCTGATACAGAAACCAGACGCGTTCATTAAAAGGTTGCGTTGGCGTGCCTTTTATTTCGATAATCCGCGAAAAGCAGACAACAAACAGGATAAATTTGGATTTAAAACCTATAAGAACCCCCCGTGGAACCCAGCATTGCTACCTTTCGAAAATGATGTCTTGGAACTCATTCGGAGTATCAACTTTCGGTATAGGAGCAATTCCATCCAGCAAGACCTGAAGAATAGAATTCGTTCTATTAAGGATTCTAACGCCGTGCACGTCCATTCCGACAAAACTGGCAACCTATATCAAGTGGAGTGCAGTACTTACCATCAACTACTACATAATGCTGTAACTAAGGATTACCGTAAAACTAATCGGTGCGTCATCAATGAAATCAACGATGCTGGGTTTAAAATCACATCTGATCTCAACATCCTGGACCGGACCGAACCTCTGGACCCTATTTCTCCACACTTTACTCTGAAGGATCACAAATCCAATTTTCCGAACAACCCCTCTATTCGGCTTATTAACCCTACGAAGTCCGATTTAGGTAGATTTAGTAAAACGATTCTTGATAGAATTATACCTGAAATTAGAAGTTTGGCCCCTCTTGCACTGTGGAACAATTCTTTCGCGGTGATTGATTGGTTCAACGGCATATGTAACAAGGAACATTGCCGTTTTATCCAATTCGACATCAACAATTACTACTCCTCCATCACTTTACCACTTCTCCTTAGAGCTATCAATTTCGCTAAAACACTCACAGTCGTTAAGGATTTCGAGGTTGATGTCATCCTCAATGACCGAAAGTCGGTGATTAATTTCGACGATTCTATTTGGATTAAAAAATCCAATAGTACCCCATTCGACGTGACTATGGTCGCCAGTCACTCTGCGGAGGTTACTGATCTTATTGGCCTTTTCCTTCTTTTCTCTATCAAGGACGAATTCCCCAACGCGTGCGGTGGTTTGTACCGTGACGATGGTCTGTTGACCATTACTAAGTGCGGACCTCGTACTAGCGACAGGTTCAGAAAAGAACTCACAGCCTTCTTTAAAGGCTTCAACCTCTCTATACAGGTTGAGGCCAATCTCTCGGTCGTTAATTACCTCGACGTTACCCTCAATTTATTGAATGGGTTGTATTACCCGTATAGAAAGCCGAATGATACGCTTAATTACATAAGTAAGCATTCCAACCATCCTGCCAGCATAACCAAGAACCTGGTAAGAAACGTTTCGTTGAGGCTTTCCCGTCTTTCCACCAACGAGCGTATTTTCAACGACCATTCCGCTTATTACAATGAAGCTCTTGCTCGAAGTGGATTTGTCGATAAGGTAGCATTTACAGAGTACGAACATATACCTAGAAGTAATAGATCCCGTCGCATTTGTTGGTATAACCCACCATATAATATGGAGGTGGCCACACCATTAGCTAAGATCTTTCTTTCCCTTATTACGGAGCATTTTCCCCCTACACATAAATATAGTAAAATGTTTAATATAAATACTATTAACATTTCTTACTCTACGACTCCTAACCTTGCACATAACATCACAGTTGCAAATTTAGCTAAACTACCTAGCCGTAGGAACACATGCAACCCTGCAGTTAGTGCTAACTGTAATTGTAGGAATCGGACTGATTGCCCCCTATCCGGGAAATGCCTGTCTAGTAACATTGTCTACAAATGTAAGGTTGTAACACCCACGTCCCGTAGGGCCTACATAGGGTTAACCGCCAATAGTTTCAAGCAGCGTCTTTACATGCATACCCATTCTTTTCGTTACCCTCTAAGAAGGAATATGACGTCACTTTCAGCTTATATCTGGAGTCTAAAAGACAACCACACCCAATATACGTTACACTGGGAGATCCTAGCTAGGGCTAGATCGTATGACGGAAATAAAAGACCATGTGACCTCTGCGCTGCTGAGGCCCTGGAAATACTCTACGCCAGAGACCACATCTTAAACAAAAAATCTGAGGCAATTTCGGCTTGTAAACATAAATTGCACAAAACTTTCCTGTATTACAGCCCCACGTTATACCCTAACGGATAGTACGATCTATACATGGATATTTTACGTCTTGATGTGGGAGCTAAGTATATGTTTTGTTTATTCCTTTACTTATTTGCATAGGTAAGTATATATTACCCGTATGTTTTGTGAAGGTACGTATACCTTCTCGTACGTATATTTGATTGCTATGGCGTATCATTTTATATATTCTGGTACATAGGGTTTGGCTATGTGTATACGGGAGTTTTGCGTCTGTGTGAGTATGCAGGTTCGTACGGATGGTGGGTGTGTGTATATGTGTACTTCTTGTTTTAGTTGACTTACGTCTCCGAACATTCGTGTATTTATATGTAGGTATGTGTGTACGCTTGTTATATACATATTTATGTATTTATATACATTTATATAATTATTTATTTATTTGTATACACGCATACACACACACACATATTTATATGTGCGTGGTTTTGTATTCCTATCGTAAGGTTTTGCGTATGCTTGTGTATGTACGTATTTGTTTGCGTGTATGTATTTATTTATTTCTATTACTTCTGTATTGTATTTATTTACTTTCTTCTTAACTCTGTAGCGGAGATTCATTTGGTCTCCTAGTTAGAATTTTAGTCTACGACTTCTGCTATACCATTTACGTGGTTTCGTCTTTGCGTGCTATTGTTCTCCACGCTCCACATATGACGTATTATCTTCGTTTTTTCGTTCATTGCCAGAGAACGTCTCTATGCACCACCTAAGAGAACATTAGTCTACGACCTCTTTTATACCATAAACGTGGTTCTGTCTTTGCGCGTAATTGTTTTTCACCGCTCCTATTAATGACGTATTATTCGTTTTTTCCCGTTCTTTGCCAGCGAACGTTTCCACGAACTAAAGTATCGTCTTGCTGTCTTCCTCCGGTTGCAACGTTTTTTTGAAATATCCAGTTCTGCGTTTACAGATTGACTTTGTTAGTTTCAGAAGATCCCGTTAAGGGTGAAAGCAGCGATTCTTTGCTTAAACTTTAATCTGTTATTTTAATAAATATTTGCTCTACGGTTCTGATATATTTGATATATATTTATCCTCATCGAGCCCTCTTTGGATTTTAGTCTTCAAATTTATTATTATTACTATATATATATATATATATATATATATATATATATATATATATATATATATATCTTATATATAAAGTGAAGTTTGGCGTTGTTTGTTTGTTTGGTGTGCCGAACTTGCAGGCTACACCGTTCATTTGATTTTCATGAAACTTGAGACATATATACAACTCGAAGCGTAGATTGGAATAGGCTACCTGAAATTTTCGAAAAATCGATAATCAGGGCCCCAGAAGCCAAACATAGATATTTTCAAAAATCGTCCGATTTCGATGAAACTAGATGCAAGTATGTATTCTGATCCGGGGATGAATCGGGGCTACATTAAACTCTCGCTAAATCGATAATTGGATCACCAGAAGCAAAAGTCTATATTTACGAAACGTGTCCGATTCCAATGAAATCTGACGCAGGTATGTATTTTGATGTGGGGATCAACGTGGGTACTTGAAATTTTCAAAAATCGATAATCGGACCCCCAGAGGCAAAAGTCCGGCAACCAAAAAACGCCATTCTTCTTGCTTCCATTTGTCGCGACTCCCGCCATGCAAACAACGTTCAATCTATCAGTATTATCCAACGTAAGTCTCTTTTAATTAACGCTCACCATATTCAGCAAACCTTTTATGCCAATTCTTCCATGTCTTATATAAGGTCTATCAAAACTATACCGCCGCGCATCACCCTGTATTGCGCCCAGTCTTCTCAAGCGATCATCGAGCCTCCATGCGCTCACTTCATTCCCGTGGTCCCACTACCGTAGCATAATGAGGCATCCGTCAACCCCTGCCCGCTCCCTTCCCTGCACGCCTTCGACCCACTGCATCGTTATGCCTCACCCACCATCAGTCAGCCGCCATCCCCTCCTCAGCCTTTTATTCTGCCTGCCCGCCGTGCTCCTTCAAGACTGCCATGCCTAACCAAGCAGCATCCATGCCACCGTCAATCTCTGCCCTCTCCCTGACTCGCACACCTTGGTCTCTCACAATTTCCATGGCTCACCATGCGGCATTCCAGCCCTGTCAGCAACTGTGTTCAGATGTCATCAGCATGGTTTATTCCTGCGCCGAACATAACCGCCGATTATCTCAGACCAAAAACAGCACCGAACACGAAGACGATCCTGTGTAAGTCTTTTTTACATTCATCTTGACCACATTTAACACAATTAAACAAACATTCATCCCTTTCTCCTCCAAAGCCTACCGATCATGTACGGCCGATAAACATCCTGCTTTGCACCCGGTTTTCTCAAACAATCATCGTGCCTCCCGGTGCTCTCTACATTCCCGAAGTGCAACTCAATTGGCATGCCGCATCCACGCCCTGTCAGCCGCCACGCACCCTACCCTTTGGTCATGCCTCATCATGTTGTATCCCTGCCCTGTCAGCCGCCATCCACTCCCCGACCCTTTCCACTGTCTAGGCATGGCAGTCTTGAGGGACCAAGTCACATCCCTGCCACCGGCAACCCCTGCCCTCTCCGTTCCCTTCACGCCGTCGTCCCAGTGCATCGTCATGCATCACCATGCCGCATCAATGCTCTGTCAGCCGCCACCCACTCCTCGGCCCTTTTTTTGCCTGCCCGCAGTGCTCCTTCAAGACTGCCATGGCTCACCATGCGGCATCCTTGCCTCCGTCCACCCCTACATTATTCCTTGCCTGCTGGCCGTCGTCCCACTGCATCGTCATGTCTCAGGATGCCGCACCCATGCACTGTCAGCTACCATCCCCTCCTCGGCCCTTTCTTTTTCCTGAGCGCCGTGCACCTTCAAGACTCCCATGGCTATCTATGCCGCATCAAGTCCTTGCCACCCGCTTAAACGACATCAGCATGGCTTATTGTTGCCCCATATGACCACCGATTTTTGCATGCTAAACACAAAACCAACGTGCACGATAGTCCATGCAAAATCTTTTTAATTAAATGTACATCATGCTAAGCAAAAGATGAATAACAACTCTTTCATTTCTCCTGACATGCCTTTCTGTCAATTATGGTCGAGATGCATCCTGTGTAGCATCGCGTCTTCTGAAGCGATCAGCGTTCCTTCCACTGTCCTCACAATTGACTCACAACACAGCATCTATTCCCAGCGACGTCCTTAACATCATCAGCGTGGCTTATTTTTCTGCCGCGTTTAACCGGCCCTCATTCTAGGCCATAAACAAAAAAACCGCACGATGATGCTGCGTAAGTCTATTTAAATTAATGGTCAACATGTTCAGCAAAACAATTGTACCAATTCTTCCTCTTCACCTCCAAGGCCTATCCATTACATCTTAGAGGTCGGGATTCGCAATTTCTACGAGTTCAATATTGACACAACAATTCGTCAGGTTTTTCGGCACATATTGCTCCGATAGGAATATCAACGTGATTCTCATTTAATTCGTAAGCGTTCTGTCTTCTGTATGCTTTTATTTTTTATTGATACAACACCGACTATAATCATCTAACTTCACTTTGTAGGCTAGACGCGAATCACAACGAAAAAAATCCTCTGATATACAACCAAATTATTTGGTCTACATAGATTTCAAATGCTATATCCTTTGCTTTCGTACGGTTGTACATTTGACAATGTCGCAAAACGTTATTCCACTTGGTTCTTACCTTTCAGCTATGAATTGGGCAGTGCCGTAAAATCCAGGTATATTTGCGTGCAATTTTTTGATATCTTATGAATGGAAAATCGAAAACCCTTTTTCTCATAACCTGATACATGCGTTACACATGCTCCATGGATGTTTGTGGACTATTTTTTCAAAATACCAATATCACAGATTGGAGCACAAAAGAAACGTTTGTTCTTCATTTATTTCGGTTAAATAATCCTGCTGGAATTTAGCGCAGACCCGTTTAAATCCAGTGCCT
>OZ024740.1:185648714-185651214 GCA_964016885.1 Eledone cirrhosa
AAATGTACTTTTTTCCGTTTTTGTTTCTCTCTCTCTCTCTCTCTTTTTTTTTGGGGGGGGGGGGGGGGGGTTAGAACATGATTAAAACGAAATGTTTTACTTTGTGTTAAGATATTAGTTGATTTATTTATTATTTACAAATGGCATTTATTTATCTATTTATCTATTTAATAATTGTCTATAAGCGGTTTCAGCATGTTTATGCATTATCAAATGATATATTAACATATTTTGATCTGCTTAACTACAATAACTATTCGTGTAAATAACATTAGTTTTTCTTTCACATTGAGTTTTTATTCTCTATATTATGCACGTTTTTTTTTCTTTTCCTTTTTTCTTTTCACTTCATAAACATTGTTTGTAAATAACATTATTCTTTCTGCACCTTCTTTTTAACGTGTGCGACACCACACTAATACATTTCACTATCATTTTATAATGCATAAAAATGATGAAACCGGTAATATACAATTATTAAATATATAAATAGATAAATAAATGCAATTGTTAAATAATACATTAATTAATTAATACCTAAACACTTCACACAAAGTAAAACATTTCGTTTTAATCATTTTCTAACCCAGAAAAATGAGAGAGAGAAACAAAAAAGTAAAAAAATATATTTTTCTTCCTAATAATCGTCTCTTTCTCCCTGTTTTCATATATATATATCAGAAGATCCCTTTAAGGGTGAAAGCAGCGATTCTTTGCTTAAACTTTAATCTGTTATTTTAATAAATAAATATATATATATATATATATATATATATATATATATATATATATATATATATATATATATAAGATCAAAAGATGGTTACAAGAGTTCCGAGTATTTTATTATGCGCATTTTAAAAACAAATATAATCATGAGATGATATCTGCGTTTTCATCAGATAAAATAGGGATACATGATATCAAGGTTAAAAAACACTTGTGAATAGTGAAGTTTTAATCTTATATTATTGTGAAGTTTTGATCATATATTATTTATTCTCCAGTCCTACAAACTGTAGAGTCCTACTTATCCGATATTTGCATTGCTTTATAACACACCTCCTACACACACACACACACACACACACACACACACACACACACACACACACACACACACACACACACACACACACACACACACACACACACATATATATATATATATATATATATATATATATATATATATTTAGTAATAATAATAAATTTGAAGACTAAAATCCAAAGACGGCTCGATAAGGATAAATATATATAAGATATATAAGAACCGTAGAGCAAATATTTATTTATTAATCTGTTATTTTAATAAATATATTTATATATATATTTATTAAAATAACAGATTAATAAATAAATATTTGCTCTACATATATATATATATGAAAAAGTATGACCCCGACGGCAGAGCTCAAGCCGTTTCGACGGCTATTTCTGGACAGAAATAGCCGTCGAAACGGCTTGAGCTCTGCAGTCGCGGTCATACTGTTTCCTATTTCCCACTCTACTACTCTAAGTATTGAGTACTCTGGTGCTTTATTGTCCATCTGGTTCCTTACCACATTTCCTTTGTTATATATATATATATTTAATGGCTGCTCCCTCATTACCGAGTATGGCCATTGCACGATATAGCATTATCGATAATTATCAATTAATGCTATTGTACAATGCCTATGCGTGAAGATTTTTTTAAAGTTAGGAAAGACTGTGCACAGAGCCAAACCCACGCTCTAAACGACAGTAGCTATAATCCGATAAGAAGAATATATCAACATCATCGGTAACTACAGAGCCGCAGCTTTTGTGTCGGCGTTATCGCTCTTTCCTGTGTTGCTTCTCCTCGAAGAATGTCCTGACAAAGGCTAGGGGAATTCCACTCCCAGTGATTTAACCGCGCGATCGGGTATCTAGCATGATTATTTCTATGACCCCGCACATATATACTCATATGTATATACATATTTACACATTTTTGGATGGCCGTTGACTCATGAGTTCTTTCGCCCTTTATTAGGTTTTGGTTTTTGTACTGTAGGGTGTCCAAGTAAACTTGGTGGGGTTGCCAGTTTAGTCACCGACGACCCGTCCATGTGACAGATTGTACTCGGTTATGTGTTACCAGTAGCACTCAAGTGTGACGCGACATATGTATAACAACTTATCCCCTTCTTTAAGTTCCACTTGAGAAAGAAGGTGAGAGTGGAGAGAGCGGTGCTACACCCCAGTAAATTCGCTGAAAGGTGGGTGAATGTGGTGAAAATGGCCCGAGTGAATGGTCCTGTAGGTTGACGAAGATAAACAGAGGGAAGACAGGAACACCTACAAAACGTATTCCTCATGTGGAGGGTTGTTCTATCCACGGGGTGTAAAACAACCCTGCAGTAACGTTCCCCCCTATTGAGGATTTCAATTGTTATTTTATTATATATAGTTTATTGTTATTTATTAATGTTAAATATATAAGATTTTTATGTAAATCCCCCGCCATCATGCC
>OZ024740.1:185656214-185671214 GCA_964016885.1 Eledone cirrhosa
ATGTTTACTCTTACTATTTGTTACGTTTTAAAGATAAGTATCAGAAATAGTAGAACACTGAAATCTATAATCATATAATTTCCTCTGGTATGTTGTCATAATCGGCTTCACGACTCAACGTGTTGACTGACCACAAAGTAAATATCAGTTACTTCATATGAACAAGTAATGGCTTATATTCCACGCCGTGCAAGCCAAATTTACCTGTGTACATAAATACTAATCGAGCTATATTTCAATATAAGGCTTCGTCCTTTGGCATTACTATATTTTCAGTCATTAATTAATGGGTTGCATAACAAATATATATCCTCAGAGCGATGTTAATTTGCTCTTTATTCAAGGCTCACTCATATTGAAGATTGTATTTGCTTTGATATTTTATTTCATATTTAATACATATCGGCTCTATCAAAATTATATTTAAAGATTAATTCCTTCTCTATTAATCCAACAAGTTATCAAACATTTTATTGACTTATTTTCTAATCTTAAACCGGAATAGAATAAAACTGAAAGGTGACGTTTATTTCAAACGACAAGGCGAGAATAAAAGAGAATTTGTTTGATTTATTGTTGTTGTTGTTTTTATTTTTTGATATTAAAAAAGAAGGAAACCACTTTTTTATTGCTGAAGCTGTTCAGTCTTTCGAAAATTGGTATGTTGCATAAGCTTGAACATTTGTTGGTAATTGAGGAAGTTGTGTTAATAGTAATTGCCAATTAAACGGATTGCTTTTTGGGGCATATGATAAATTAATAGAAGTAATGTACATTGCTATTTTCAGTGTCGTGTCAACTGAATAAAGAGGTGGTTTATGATTAAATCACTTAATTCATTTCTTAATTATTAAAGGCCAAATGTTGGTTTTGCAGCAATGACAAATATTACCCTACTACAATAAATAGTGAATTCAAAATGTTTCTTCTTATTTTACTCAGAAATGATAATCAATGTAAACCTTTCCTGTTTTGGCCAACGAAGTAGTTATGCTCAATTAAAATCTATTCCTTCAAACCTTCAACTAATTTGAGTCAGCCTAACCAATCAATACAAATCAATATTTAGACATAGCTATTGTAAATCATTCTGAAAACTGTTCGAGAGAAAATGTTCTCGTTGCCACGAGATACAATTTCTTAAACACATTCTCTCTCAGCTTTGTGAAATTTCTATTCTACTGTCATTGTTGAGGTGTATTTTCATAAAACATGCTATCCAAGTCGTGTAAATTTTATTACAAATATCGATTCACAGTGAGGCATTTTTTATGATTTATTCTTTTATTATTGCACAAGCAATTCCACTGTAACCGTTCTTTTGTTTGAAATTACGATTCCTTCTTTCACTCATCCGCCATATTCTATTCATAATCTATACTTTCCTTTACAACTTTGCTTTAGGATTCACAATGTGTAGACACAATCGTCCGACCGACAATTGTTCGTGCTATTATTGACCGTTAGGTGCAGGAGATTTTATTATGATTTAAAACGACTCTATTAAACAAATTGTCTTCACGGAAAGAGAAGAATGAATAAAAAAGAAAATGTTTTACGCGATCGATTAGTTTCACAAACTGTTGTCTCCATTCTTTGAAAATTTAAAATATTAACGTTGTCTCATTCTAGAAATTAAATCAGTCAATCAATCAATTGATCAATCAATCAATCAATCTCTATCTTCCTCCCCCATCTCTCTCTCTATCTCTCTCTCTCACTCTCTCTCTGTACACACACACACACACACACACACACAGACACACACACACACACACACACACACACACACACACACACACACACACACACACACACACACACATATATATATATACAGCAATGGATGTTTTCTTCTATAAATGAATGGATGGTAGGCGTGAGAAAATCTAACGCCGAAAAAGAAAGAATTTATTAGATGGTTCATTTAACGAAAGAATATGTGGCTGTAAAGGGAGTCAGTTTATGAGCTAATTCATATAGTCTAACCTAGGTCTGATATAAATATGATTTAATAAACCTAAATATTTGAATGGTACTTATTTTATCGACACCCAGAATGACGAACATGGAATGTTAGGACTATAATGTGCGGAAGGGATCATATTAGATTATATTTTGATCAGTAGAAGGTGCATATTATGTACTCCACTCCTTGGGTGTTTAAATTCTCTATGCCGTTTATTTTAATACGGTCTTTTACTCGTTTGCTGATCAATTGCTTCATAGAGATTGGAAGTTGAATTCGCTTTAATACCTATATATAAAATTCTTGTTTTGTTTGCAAAATGATTAGTCTCATTTGACTTTGATATTAGACGGGCATTTAAGGGAGATCACTTCTATCATAATAGCTTTGTTATGAGATATTTTCGTTATTTCGTTGAGGCATATTAAGTACTAACCCTAATATCAGCCCAGGTCCTAAGAATCATTTAACGTATGGCATTGCAAATCATATATAGAAATGATTGTTCCCGCTAAATTGAATACATACTTATTATTGAGAATAATCGATCGACATGATCCTGTCCTCATTCGCTTACTGAGTGGCATGGACTTCCGCAAACTGAACCAAGGAAATAATGTTTCCATTGGTCTTCCCACTGCTGATATTATCTGCCCGCCACAACTTCTAGCAGAAGCAATATGAAAAAACTGTCTTGCTCCAGGACACAAGGCATCGCCTGGCCCGAAACTATAACTGGCAGTCTCACGATAGCGAAGCAATTCTCAAACTACTAAGCTATACGTCTTCACTGTTGAGATTAATAATACACATATAAGATCGAAATATTCTATTAATTATGAATTATGTTTTTTTCAGATTCCGCCAATCGACCTATAAATGCTATCGACAGATACCTTTGCATGTATTCATATTTTCTGTAAAATACTCCTAATTTTACATACGTATCTGTTATATAGTTTCACAGACGCATACACATATACACATATAAAAGCACATGTACACACATATAGACTGAGACGCACACTAGATTTATATTTAATTAATATTTTTACCAAAAGGATTTTCGATCTACTTTTAAGAATAGTAGATCAAACTGTAGCTTCGTTCCATTTATATTTAATCATGCCTTCATGTAAAAATTATTGTCCCGTAACGACTCATGGGGTCGTAGGAGTACCGTAGTTTTATACGACGTTTCCTGGGCATTTAAACCCTGATGGAGCCCATCCATTCCAAGGTTTTAACACAGCAGAATTCTTTCAGAGAAGAGGAAGTTAGAAAGTGATATAGACTGATGGTTCTTTTATCGACCGCGACAGAATGAAAGGCAGCGAGATTTGAACAAAGAGAACATAGAGTGAAAATAACTACAACAAATCATACTTTTCGACGTTCTAGTAATTTTCTCAATTCACCGGCTTCTTCATGCCTTCGTAACCGGACTTGTTCGAACGCGTTTAGGTATTTAATGTCAACACACTCCATTCAGTGTTTCGAAAAATATTTCCATCACAATGTACTTCATTCTGAAGAACTACAATAGTTTGAATTCTCAGTTAAAGAGATTACTCTATGCGCATTTTGTTAATACAACTTATGGCCTCAAAATATTGAATATCTTCTGAGGCCATAAGTTGCATTAACACAACGCAATAATAAAATATTGAATATATCCTATTATTGTTGTGTTTTATGTGTCTATGTTCTACATTTATGACCACTGGGGCTGCGGTTGGTTTCCAGTGTTTCCAGATTTAATAAAATAGGTAATACTAATGTAATCTTGTAATTTAGTAGGCGATATAAATATTACGTTTATATATTGGCCTAAATTACTCAAAGGAAATATATGTTGAGGTTTATATTTCAAAATTGCGGCTCATGTCAAATACGTTGGAGTTGAATGAATGATTAATATCTGTGTTTGTAGAGGTGTATCCAGTGATACAGTTGACAGAAGTAGATAAGGAGATTGCTGTGAATAAATGATTCAGATATTTTCAAAAAGGTCCCTAATTAATATTCAATAGACAACTATATATAACATATATATATGTGTGCGTGTGTGTCAGCGTGTGGTTGAATATATATATATATATATATACATCGGGGGTGGGGGGTATTTGTCTCTGTGTGATTTGTGTTTACCCGCATGTAAGCACGCGTATTTGCGGAAATATCCCCAGACCGACTTGAAGAAATCGAAATAAATATAAATTATTAGCTGTTACTTGCATATTTTAATTCGAGTAATAAAACTTTGATTGGATGTTGCTGATGTCAATAAAGTAATTACGGGTTTTATGGGATATTCCACACAGAAATAACGCATTGAGCTAGTGTTGTAATTTAATTCTAGCTATTAAGATTATGAATTTGATTCCATAGTTTTGTATAAATATCCGTGAAAGTGGCCACCGAATATGAATAATCTCCATTAAAATATTTCAATAAGTGCGTCAGTATAAGATAGCAATCTAACCATATGTTGTGAAATAGCTGGAAAATAGACAAATATATGATCAATAAAAAGTATCATTTAATATGCGAAAGATTTGATATATTAAAATATATTTAAAATATTTCTTTAAAAAGGCGTATACAGGCATGTTGCCTTATGGTATTATGCTGCCGGATATGACATTGATAACAGTTCCTGATATGAAAAGATCTAATGGGAGTATGACAGATGGGGTAGTCTGTCGCAAATAATCATCATTATAACGCAACACGTTATAAATATCGTCAAAGCCACTAAAACAATATTTTCTCATTTCAGTTTGCTATATTTATCTAAATACTCTTTTTCTGCGATAAGTTTCTAAAGCACATATATGCTATATGTATGTGTATATATCTCCCGTGATCAGATATACATACATATATATGTGCATGTATGTGTGTTTATGAAACTGATACATAGCAACATTATTCAGATGCTACAAACCTATACAGACCGTTACATATGTTAGTTCCATCAATATATATTGAATGTATGGATAAGAAAGAAATGAATTAACAAATGCGATGAAGCATAATATCCTCTCCGTTTTTAGGTTAAATGAAAACAGAACTGATTTGGGATTTTGAATTTCGGTATCACAAATATGCTAGTGCGAATTGAATTTAGAGTATAACTTCTTTGCAAAACTTAGCCGAATGTCTACTGAAAGGTAATCAATATAAAACCTTTGTGAAATTACATTTATGTCTGATTCATACTAATATAACACCATTTATCGCACCGAATTAGCTAAAATGCTTGCATCTAGACAATGCTGACTAGCTTTACAATTATGAAAGCAATTACATATTAAATATTCTTTAACTATTCTAATATTTGAATCTGAAATCACTGTTTTCTACTTAGTAATTGTTTCCCTTCTAATAGAGGATTAACACCTACAGTTTGTCAAAAGCAAGATGGTGATTAGGATTCAAAACCAGGTAAAGATATCAATAAAATAAACATGAAAATCTAATCATATCAAAAATTCTGCTTCATGTGATATCTTGATTGTACGGAAAATCACATTTCCCTTAACATCCACCATTAGTTGAAGAATCATATTAAAAAGCCAATTAGCGATTTTCTATATGGGCTTCAATTTGCTAGAAATTGCAGTTGTTTCTGCTCAAATCGAACTTAAAATAAGTCAGCTAAATACATGAAAGAGTGCATAGGATAGAGGTTCGCCTTTGGTCGTAGGTATGTTTGATGATAAAGGCTAACCTTGGGCTAAATAACAACACCGATAACACTATCATCCCGACAACAAGTCTGAAACTTGTTCTAAAAAGCAGCAGTTTTACTGAAAACACATACTATCCCATATAATAATGGAAATGTAATTATATTAACAGAATGCATAGCGTTATATATGTGGATTGGCAGTATTGGTAGAGAGTCGGACGCCATGCTTTGCAGCATAGAGTTACAGTCATTTACGGTCTAAGTTCAAATCCCGCCGAGGTCAGCTTTGCCTTTCATCCTTACGGGCTCGATAAAATAAAGTAACAGTAATGCACTGGGGTAACTGTTGACCTTGTGCCAAAAGTAGAAACAATTATATATGAATAGAACGTATTGGCCTTCACTGCTTTCTTTATAGATATCCTTATACCAAAAACGAATTTATCAAGACTTGCCTCTTTTTAGATAATAACTGATAAGCTGTGCATTATAATACATTTTAATAAATATTCTGAGCAATATGATAGAATTATATGCCTTCACTTATAAGTGAAGACCCATGTCAACTTTGTATACCCTACAAGCGTTTGTAATGAAATATTAAATAAGTACATCCTCATTCTTCGTTTAATATGTATTATTTCTATAGTTTAATAATTTAATGTGACAGGGTTATGAGGCTGAGAAATATTACTCAAAACGAAATAGGTAGATAGTGGACGAGAAATAGTGAAGCATATTTCTCTTTATAACTGCGTTATATTAAACGCCATTAAAATCCACTGTATAGATATTATCGATGAAGTCTAACTCATAGCAATAAAATCATATTATCAGCAAATAGATAATAATGAACAATGCAAACCGTTCGAAGCAGCAACAATGAAGTGTTAATTGTCAAGACTGCCCTAGGTGTTTTGCGTATCATACGTCAGATATTAACAGCTGAATGTCACTCAAATTAAACCATACTGCTTTACCAAACCTGCCATATTAGAAGCTATATCTTTAGATACACTGCGTCAGAAAGTAAAGAAGAAATGATCATGATTGACATGAACTTAACTATAATCTGTTCAAGCGTTATAAATTTACTAAAAACATCAGCTTGTATGTAAATGGATACAAATATGTACGTATAAACTCATTGGAAAGAATATTGATTTTTATGTTGGCACAAAGCCATAAACCTGCAAGAAAGCAATATTGTCTATAAGTATATCAACCCCAGCCTAAAGCCCAGCAATAATCTCTCGATTCTAAAAAGAAAAGTAAATTTATGCGATTTGAACCTGGGACACGTAAGATATATTGTAAATACTGTAGATCATTTCGCCCGATGTTTCACAACAATGTTTCTATACAATTATATCTGCCACAATCATGTTTCTCTGAATTAATGACAAATACTGTATTAATTCTATTCTGAACATTCCAGTGTATCAAATCTCATCACTCACAGATGGAGATAATAGTCTAGATACTACGGCTCATCGAAATTATTTCATTTTTGTTTAGTCACTATAATATCCAATTTCCATTTCCTACAAAATATAAGACATTTTCTCCATGATATAGACAAAATATGAAACGTAGGGCTCAAAGTCACTCTTAGTACCTCCAAGAATGAATGGTGGGAGGAGGGACGGAATTTATCCTAAAACCAGAAGCCTGCTTTAAAAGCTTGCTTAGAGTGGGATGCAATAACATGTACAGTATGATATTAATATGAAAATCATAATTGTCAGCCCATCATAAATCTATTGGCGGTGACTATAAATATGTCAAATTTGATTGTACTACGAGACATCCGTATGTTTTTGTGTTGAAATATAAATAACTGTATGTACAGTCGTAGTTATGATGTTATTAGGTGAAGAAGGTTGTACTAGATTTTTTTCATTAATGCATAGTTCTAATTGATATTAGGGGTCAATATATTCTCTGACAAAAACAACAGGATATCCAGGTTATGCTTGGACCCATTACTAAATGTCAGAGATAGGAACAAAATCAGTTCATTAACATCGTTACTATGGAATAATATATTGTTTTCACACATCTATCAACTCTAACGTCTACATCCATAGATTGATATAATGATATCATGACAATAATGTATATGATGATGTTGGTGAGATCATACCCACGTTTACACATATCAATATAGCTGAGGAGGGCTTCTGTACTATCATATACATCAACTGATATTGCTTTTATTTGTTGCAAGCTCTGTAAGAAAAAGTACGATATTCTGTTTAGACCAGGATTGTTGACACAATTGAAATACTGAGAACAACACATTAACATGCTCTGTGTGGGCTTTGCATTCCCCTAATGTCTTATAATGAATGGAGTACATTATTATGCGACTGGAAGTTATTCGATGTTCGTTTTTCCCATCATCATCACATATTACACCATATTTCCCCATAAGTACCCTAGATGATCTCATTATTATCATTTCTGGATGAAGTTACTTCGCTAATATCATTGAAATGTGACTGCATGATATTGGGCTTATTCGATAGACCGTCTACAGACTTCCGGCTGAGGCATATTGCTGTGCAGCATGTGAACCCGTATCAGTAAGTAACTTTTGACGTGGATACAGATGACGTGGGGCCTCTCCATTTTGTATTTTAATGCATTATGAAACTATGTCAATAACTTTAGACCAACCTAATGTGCGCTTTACCCCAAGTTAGCTTCAATGTGTGAGAAGGCATACTCGTTAAAATATTTGGATACGCTTTTACATGAAATAATACATAATGTGTAGTAGATCCATCGTTTGATTCGTGATACGTGAAATGTACCTTTGTATGCAACACAAGGAAAAACTATTATGCTATTATGTTGCCATCTCAGCTGTAAAGGTAACTTCTTTGTTGAAATATTGTTGTCGTTACTGGTAAAAATATTTGGTATTTATTTTTTGGTCAATTGAATGTCATTTCCGACCTGAGATTTTTATTCTGAAATTGGATGATAAGGATGTATATTTTAAAAGCTTAATTTTGATTGTTTCATCCGTTTTGTGGAAAGAAGAATCTATTTCATATTTATTCATTATTTTGAGCTGTAATAATTTGCCTGTAGGATCGGGTCTAATCCAATTTGTATTTATTTGGAAGTAATAGTGGCAACAAATATAAAATTCCAATAAAATATATGTATTTCAATTTTACATTGACGTCATCTGTTTTGTAAAACGTCAGAAACAAGCTTTTCTATAATCTTGATAACAAAAACTACGCGGCTTCAAATCAGAAATAGAAAGAGAAACATAGAAAGGTTATTAATGTCTTCAAAGGGGGAATACCATTTGTAAATCGGACAGAAACGGGAGTGAGGTGTAGAAGGTTAAAATGACGGATCTTTCTCGAACTCAAATTTTAATGTCAAATAGTTATTCTCTGTCAAATTTCTCTGTGTTATTTTCAGTCGCAACCATCCTTTTGTGTGTTCGTATGTACCAAAGACTGAATTGTCTGTGCACATTAATGTATGTATTGAGATACGATTTAAATAGAGCCGAAATACTTCAATTGATAAATATTTTTTACGTAAGCAATATGGATGTAATATTAAAGTCTATCAAAATTAATGAACCATGTTAAAGTTACCGGATTATTTTCATCTTCAGAGCCATCTCATTACATGTTTCAGTTATAATAATAATAATAATGATAATAATAATAAATAAATAAATGAACTTAATTTTAGGCATGATATGGGGAAGGAAACTTCCAATTTATCGACCCCAGTACTCGACTGGTATGTGTTTTTGTTTATTTCAGAAGTATGAAAGGCAAAATTGACCCCGGTGTAATTTGATCCAATTCTGTCCAATGCTATTAGATTGTGGCAATCCATCGCCCCAATAATTATAATAATAATAATATTAATAATAATGTTGATGAGTGTAATGACCTCAAATTTGTCACACGGTCAGACATCTTACGAGAGGGAAGAGTCAATTAAATGAATCCCTAATGCATAAAGAGCACTTATGTTATCAACACATAAAGGATGAAAGGAATATCCAAACTAAGCAAGGTTTAATTTCAGGATGCAAAGGGATTTAATTAGATAACGCAAAGGATTTTGTGCTTCGCTCTAATCATTCTGTTATCCAATAATTTAAAACTAATGAACATAATGAAAATAAATTTTGTTAAGGAGAATAGAAGAAATTAATTCAAGTGGATAAACGAGGAGCAAACGTTTAATTTGCAATTAATTTTACATATTTACAAGTGCAGAATCAGTAGACGAGAATATGATGCTAAAGTCGTTACGAACGTTCTTCAAATACTAAGTAGTTGATATGTCAAGATACCGTTTGAAATAATTGCAGGACAATGAAATATTAATATTATTAATTTTTCTCAATTCTTCTCATGGATTTATACGTTCTTTTTTCCTTCGGGCAGGGGTTTGTTGGACAAGGTGCATATGTTTATACATTTCGTGGCTATATGCATAAGGGATCATGAGTTTTCCACAAATACAAATATATATTTAGTGAAATACACACATGTGCATACACAGAATGCGTGAATGCGACTTTAAATATACACATTCAATATATAGAGAATAACACATAGAACATACACAATCCGTAAACACTTATGCGGTCTCGTCATATCTAAATGAGTAAACAACCACATGGGAATAAATCCCTGATATCGTTATAGATCCTACCAAAAGTTCTAGTGACAATAAAGAGTATATTCCTCCCTATGTTACATTATCTCTTTCTATCCTTGTTTCCTGATTCATATCTTACTCCTTTTAATCGGCTTCTTCAGATATAGTACATGTTGAGAGAGTTGCCAGGGAAGCACTCATATCATATTGGAAATGTCGAAGGAGAAACCAATGCTTAATACACCATTGTTTGGAAATAACGTGTTTCCTTGTGGCTGTTTGGATAATATGCGCGCTTTTGATGATGACCCCACTAGGACAGAAAATGGATTAAAGATATTTATCATTTTTCAATTTACAAGAATAAATTAGTATCTTCTAGCATGGTTACATGCCTTCCTATTAAAGATGCGTATTTTTATAAACACATTATCATGTTCTCTGTTCGCACCCTATATACATATATAACTTTGTCATAAACATCGGCTACTTATATAGGTATATATATATATATATATATATATATATATATATATATATATATATATATAATATAGTAATAATAATAAATGTGAAGACTAAAATCCAAAGAAGGCTCGATAAGGATAAATATATATGAAATAGAGCAAATATTTATTAAAATAACAGATTAAAGTTTAAGCAAAGAATCGCTGCTTTAACACTTAACGGGATCTTCTGAAACTGACAAAGTCAATCTGTAAACCCAGAAGTGACTATTTCAAAAAACGTTGCAACCGAAGGAAGACATGAAGAGTTTGTCAGTTTTAGAAGATCCAGTTAAGGGTGAAAGCAGCGATTCTTTGCTTAAACTTTATCTGCTACTTTAATAAATATATGTATATATATATTTATATATATATTTATATATATATTTATATATATATATATATATATATATATATATATTTATATATATATTTATATATATATATATATATATATATATATATATATATATATATATATATAGTGTGTGTGTGAGTGTGCATTTACTACCATCGTATGGCATTTATACGAGGTGTTGTTTAAGATCTCGTGTAACCCACTTATTGTATCTACGACTTAGTATGAACGGCGAAGTCAAATTGGTTGGCTTTTATATATTTTAAAAAATCATAACTTTGCCTCGAATTCAATTAGAGAAGTGGTCTGAACCCACGGTAGCCAAATCTTTTTGGCAGTGAGCCGGATGGAAAATATTTTAACATCATGCAGGCCAAAGTTAAAAGAAAATTCTGCCATGAATATTTAAAGCTATGGAAACAATTGTTATCTATTATTTAGCATTCAATGTTTTTCACCAGAGATATAATGAATATCAAAACCAGCAGGTGTTTCTTAATACCATAGATTCATTTAATTATGTTAATATACACATTTCCATTGCTAAATCAACAGCGAGCTCAAATATACGACATAGTGTAATATATATGAACGAATTTGAACAGAAAAACGACACTTCATTCGAGTTATAGCAAGAGAATATGTCTTACATTTGTAATATGTATTATTAAAGTCATTCAAGAAAATATTTATTTTCACTAGGAAAAAGTTGTTGTTTTTTTCTAGATTATATCAGCTTTGATAAATTTGTGCTAACTGCAAAAAAGGATACATATTATTCGATACTGAATTTTAATGCAACATCTCATATCTTATGACGGAATAAAATAAGGCTGCGGGCCGGATTTGTCTAAACGACTCTTTTAATGTTTCTAAAGTTTATGGCCAAACATTAAATTGATTTAATACTATACACAAATACACATTTTAACTAATCTCGCTATTAAACATTTGAGTTGTTTCGTGATATTATAATTTGTGGCTTCACTGGAAATTGCTGTTGGCATACAGATTTAAGTAATCGATAATAGAAAAACTAACATGAATATCATTAAATATAATCAAATTTTTATGTAGTGATTTCAAAACATAATTATGTATTTAGAAGCGAAATGACAGTTCTTGGGCAATTAAATGCGTTCTACGCTATTGGTAAATTCTAAATATTTTAATTGCATGATTAAGCTATAATGATTAACGCAATAGATATATTTTTTAAACTTTTATTCTATCTAAATATATATATTGTATTTGTATTATACAAATATAACAAATACATTCACACGTTCACACTTATAAAAATCCACGCAAATTTGTGATTATACAAACACGCATATACCTCTCCTATCTCTCTCTCTTATATATATATATATATATATATATATATATATATATATATATATATATATATATATATATAATATAAGTATGTATACGTACGTACATATATGTATACAGACGTACAGTAGTATGTATTTACATACATACATGTACACACATATATATATATATATATATATGTACGCATGGGTTTACGGAACATTTATTATAATGTTCGGTTTCTTTGTAAACAAACGGCCCGAATCAAGCCGTAAAGTGTTCGGCAACCATCGTTGCACTTTTGTTCAACATTGACAAAGGAACGATGAACTAGTTTCTAGCTTCTTAGCTGTCATAAGCACCGTATACCCTCCTGTCAATCGATTGAACGTTTGAAAGTATATACTTTTCTCAGGCATATTAACGGTTGAGTAGCCTAATTTGCATGTCGAGTGAGTTAGACGGCCGGGCGTACCGAAAACGATAAATGTATGTGTATATATATATATATATATATATATATATATATTTATATGTATGTATATATATATATATATTTATATGTATGTATATATATATATATATATATATATATATATATATATATATATATATAGAAGTGGATGGATACTTCAACAGGTACAATGCTTGCTTCGCTACTTTTATATATATATATCTATATATATTATGGAATAATGTTAGCTTCTCGCTACAACAATTTCTATACTTTTCATTTATATATATATATATATATGTATATATATATATATATGTATATATAATATAAGATCAAAAGATGGTTAAAGGAGTTCCATGTATTTTATTATGCGCATTTCAAAAACAAACATCATCATGCAATAATATTTGTGTTTTCATCAGATAAAACAGGAGAACATGATATGAAGGCTAAAAAACACTTGTGGATAGTGCAGTTTTAAATCAACATATGAAAAGTGGTTTTAGATTGATGTGTGATATTGGGAAAAATATTTTATTTAGAGAGGGGGGGTGGAAAGGATGAAAAGGGAAGGAGATGAGAGGGAGAGATGGGTGATAGAGAGGTTGAAAACCGTTGGAAGATAATGTATAAATTAAAAATTTTGAAAATTAACGAAGGGAGGATATGTGCGAGGAAAAAATATTTTATTTAGGGAGGGGGGTGGAAAGGAGGAAAAAAAGGGGGAGGAGATGAGAGTGAAGGTGGAGAGGGAGAGATGGGTGATAGAGAGAAAGAGATAGTTTTTATAACTGAGAAAAAGATATATTGTTTTAACATAGAGAGGTTGGGAACCGTTGGAAGATAATGTATAAATTAAAGGAATTTGAAAATTAACGAAGGGAAATTATGTATGAAGATAGAGAGAAAAAAATAATAATTCTGGATGAATATTCTAACGTCAAAAAAAGAAATGTATGTATTGTGGCAATTTCAAAATTAACGAAGAGAAAAATTATTAAGGTTTGTGTGTAGAAGGATTTGAGAAAAATAATGTGAAGTTAAAGTTTGTATATTGAAGGAATTGATAATATATGCGAATAAAGAGTTGATATGTATTAATAATGAGTTCGTTGATGGGGAGAAAAAAATAATAAATTAAGGATGAAATTGAGATTAAAAAGATTTATGATAGAGAGAAAAAATAATAATGATTGCGGATGAATATTCTAACGTCAAACCAAATGTATATGTTATGATTTTACAAGGTGAAGATAGAATGAGGGTAATGAGTAAACAAGTATTATAGAGTGTATAATGCCCTTTAAAGTAAGGTAGATGGGTATATTTTAAAGAGGTGTATGTATATGTGCCTTTGAGAAAAGATTCTAAATTGATAAAGAATTGAATATTAACTGTATACTTTGTGAAAAGTTCTATGGAATTTATGCAGGCAGATAGAAAACAAATCTGTGCGTCTATTTATTATAGAATCTAGGTTAGAGATAATGGTAAATTTTTCATTTAGGCAGAGATTACAGATTTTAGATAGAGAGCTGTTCAAGTATGAGGATGCAGAAGAAATCTTCTTCCAAAAGATGGTATATTTAATGTTTTTGTCTTTTAAGGACCATATGAGTTCTGAGAGAGCAGTGTTAGTTCTTTTAAGTTTGTATTTGAAAGATGAATGATGATTATAGAGACGAGCTTTAAAAGAGGTGGAAGTGGAGCCAAAATAGGTGAAGAAATTGGTGCTAGTTATAATTTTACATTCATAAATTAAGTTTTTATCGAGACAATGGTTGTTGAGAGGACATTTATTTTTAATGCGGCAGTTGCAATTAGAGAGATTATTAATGAGTCACCTAGTGTTATCTATAGAAGGAATTGGATTGGAGAAGTTGTTTGCGATAGGAATAATAGGAATAATAGTTTCTTGATTTAGAGTTGGATTATGAACATTTAGCGAAGTTGTGTTTGACGTTGTATTTGGGTTTACAGAAGTTAGCCTAGAGTTTACAATGACGTCGGGAGTACTATTACTGTTATTATGAAATT
>OZ024740.1:185676214-185681214 GCA_964016885.1 Eledone cirrhosa
TAAAAATGTCAAAACAACAGATGGGAATCTAATTACTCACTGCCACCAAAAATTCTCACTGCTATCAAAAAACCACTCCCTCAACTATTCTTCTAACAACTTCACCCTTCTCTCCTAATATTCTCTATGAAAACCAAACAGCTCCTCAGTAATATTATTCTGATGAAATGACAGTAAATAATAACATTGAAATATTGATTGTCTGCATAACTAATACTTTGTAAGTAGCAGCTGTTTTCAGGTTATGTAACTGTTATAGAAACACGTGTCAATAAATTCCTTTCAACTAAACTGTATCCATTCAAATCTTTCTATATATATATATATATATATATATATATATATATAAGTCGTTTGGAAGCCCCGACAATGCAAATGGGTAAATCTCCGGGTAACAAGATCCGGTGGTGGAGAGAGAGATGTAAGTGGGGTACGTTGAGATGCGTGGTGTGTAAAGGTGTGTAAATGTGTAGAAGAAAGAAGGGAAGAGTATAAAGGATAAAATAAAAATAACAACACAAGAGAGAGTTACCTTGGGAGAGATTTAATAGTCCCTATATATTTCTGATTCACATCCATCTATTGGTTTTTTTTCCGGGGTAAAGGTTGTCTGTCGGACAGGTGCGAAACGCGTCCTCCGCTGTTTGTTGTTTTGAATATATATATATATATATATATATAAGAACGAGTAGGACGGTTCTACTCGTTCTTATTACCCACTCTACTACCCTAAGTATTGAGTACTTTGGTGCGTTATGGTACACTTGGTTCATTTCCACATTTCCTTCATTATATATATATATATATATATATATATATATATATATATCATCATCATCATCATTTCATTTTACGTCCGCTTTTCCCTGCTTGCAAGGGTGGGACGGGAACTGATTCTGGCTTGATTTCTACAGCTGGATGCCCTTCCTAACACCAACCTCATTTACAGTGAGTGATGGGTGCTTTTTTGCCGTGGCACCTCCACGACCACTTTGCAGTGGAATGATCGGGACTCCAGTCCCTATCATATCATTTCTACAGCTGAGTAAACTGGAGCAATGTGACATAAAATCTCTTGCTCAAGGAAACAACACATCACCCAGTCTGAGAATTGAACTCACAACCTTTCGATTGCAAGGCCAATGCTCTAACCACTAAGCCATGTGCCTCCATGTGCCTCCTATATATATATATAGTCTATTCTTCCGTTGCTATAGATCACGCGGCTTAATTAGCCCTTTAAACTGTATGTTATTACTCTGAATGACTATTCCTCGTCGAGTGTTTGGGTGAACTGCTGAAGGCATTCGTTGGCTTAGCCGCTGATCGAACTTCGAATATGCTGTACCATTGTATATATATAAATATATATATATATGAAAAGAAAGAAAAGTGTTCTCTGTGTTAGCTACAATTACCTCCAATCGTGTAATCGCTTTTCCATTCAAATGTGGCTGGAGTTGAATTCAGAGTGAAGAAAATCAAACCAATTATCTTCCCTTAAATATATATATATATTAAAAATGGGAAATTGTATATGTTACTAAGCCGTATTGTTAAATACATTTAATGAATTTAGAACCGTAAGTCGCCCAATTTAGATACGTGGCTCATCTTTCAGTATTGATTATTTATCGAGTACTGTAACATAATCCAGAAAGGACACGGAGAAATAGTTCACATCGAAGAATCTCTCTTTAGAAATCATCACTTAAACAATACAAAAGTTTAAATTACTCACCATTTGGATTACAGTCGCATTTTACCTAATTGCATTAGGAAGTATTACATTACTCTTTTGTAGAAGATATATTTGTGATACATATTTATGGTGAATTATATATATATATACATGCGTGTGTGTGTTTATTTATATGGATGATGTTATTGTCAATAGCATCTCCAACGCAACTAATGATTTTTGCAATGTCAATGTTTATTGTGCATTATCCCTGAACATTAGAGTTACAGTTTATCGGACAGTGAGGTTTCCGACACTCGTATACGTCTGAGAATTATATACACTTTACTGCACACAGATTTATGAGTTTGATGTCTTCCACACACAATGTATTCACTCTAATTGTGTTACACAGTTTGTGACTGTCTCTAATGTTGATCTGTTCACAACGTGCTATAGAGTTGATTGCCTCATTTCCGAAGCAATCCCAATCTAGCTGTGCTGGTCATGGCCTACAGATTATTGTGGACCTTACACCAAATGGATTGTTATAGCGTCAACTTCAGAATTGTTCACATAATAAAGTTAGACATCTACTCATGTATAAAGAGAACCGAAGTACAATATTACGTCTCTGAAATTATTTGTTATCTAGATTAAATCTCTAGATGTCGACCCGAGACAATATGGAACTGTCTGCCTTGAAACCATAAAACTTCAAAAAATTTCGTGTGGTTCATTTTCGTGATTTAAGATCTAACACCATGGTTCGATCAAACCCTCCAACCAACTCCGGTCAAAATCCTGTCATCTGCATTAATAGCCGTTTGATGTGTATATCAGTAGCTTGGCGGACGTTGCATTTAAGGCATAACTATAAAGAATTAAGTTGGAAAACTATTGAAACTCCATACGGAGTGCGTGTGTATAATATTATATATGATGCTACTACTACTACTACTACTACTACTACTAATGCTACTACTACTACTACTACTGTTGCTGCTGCTTATACTACTACTACTACTACTACTACCACCACTACCACCACTACAACTACTACTACTGATGCTATTAATAATCTATATTACTAAAACAGAGAATGTCTGTAGTTCTGTCTGCCCAATCACTAAAATCCGAGAACGGCCCAACTGAGTTTTTTCAAACTTTATATATGTAACACTTATGGTCCCGTGAGTGTTTTAAGCAAAACAGATTTCAAATGTTCAATGCCTTAGGGATTGCATTAGGCGATTTAGCGATCTCTGTGTATATTTCTTAGTCTTTCTCGTTTTAGATAGATACATAGATATAACATCGCGCCCATACAATATCTGTATGTATGCCTGACTGTCTGCATTACGTCCTTATGACGCGATCAGTTTGTGTGTGTATATATGTATATATATAGTGTATATATATATATATATATATATATATATATATATATATATATATATATATATATATTCTTATGCCAGGGAACGTCTTCAAGAACCAAAGTATCGCCTTCCTGTTTTCCTTCGTTTGCAACGTTTTTCGAAATATTTACACCTGCGTCAACAGATTGATTTTTTTTAGTTTCAGAAGATCCCGTTAAGGGTGAAAGCAGCGATTCTTTGCTTAAACATTAATATGTCATTTTAATATAGATATTCGTATACAAATATTTTTGCATACACAAATACATAATATAAACAAAAAAGGGCGGTGATTACATAATCACATGCATCACTGACAGATATTTTTCCATACACAAAAACATTTCGAAATATTTACTTCTTCGGTCACAGATTGATTTTTTTTAGTTTCAGAAGATCCCGTTAAGGGTGAAAGCAGCGATTCTTTGCTTAAACCTTAATCTCTTATTTTAATATATATATATATATATATATATATATATATATATCTAAGGCGGGTAAAATTCCCGAGATCCATGGACGAGTTCTCTCCAGCGGTCTCTGTCCCTCTTTATCGCTGCCATATCCTGCATCTCCAACAGACCAGTGTCTGTCCTTAGGGCATCAACATATGTTAACCTTGGTCTTCCTCTTCTAGTGTGTCCATGTAGGGGCTCCCAAAGGAGCACTGAGTGCAATGTCAACTCTGGATGTCGGTGAGCATGTCCAGCCAACCTCAGTCTCCTCTGTGTCACTTTTGAGCTGACTTTTGGGATGCTCCCATACAGCTCTGAGTTTTTCATCCTCAGTGTATACTGATTAATGTCCAGAGCCATCCTCAGCATTCTCGTGTAGCACCCATCCACCATCTGAGTGAGTCTCTTGGTCAGTGTCCAAGTCTCAGACCCATACAGCAGCACAGACTCCACTACAGCAATGAAGAGGCGGATTTTCAGGTCTCTACGAAGGTCCGACTTCCACACCGATCTCAATCTGTGACACGCCGCCCAGGCCTTGCTCTTCCTCTCAACCACATCATCCTCAACCAATTCCAGCGGCTTCCCGCCTACATTAGTGATCCCCTCTGGCTTCTCAACATTCTCTACCAGATATTTTGTTTTAGTCTCATTCATTCTCAGCCCCACACTCATCGACACAGTCTCAACCTCCCGCATCAAATCCTCTGCCTCCTTCACTGTATTTGTCACCAAAACTATGTCGTCGGCAAATTCAGCATCCGATACCTTTTTCGCCCCAACTCTCCTGCTCTGAGCCGGTGCCACAGTAAAGCCAGTGTCCTGGTGTTTCTCCAGTGCAAGGCGCATACAATAGTCCACTACGATGATAAAAAGGTAGGGAGCCAATGTATCTCCCTGGAGCACTCCAGCCAGTATCTCAAAGAACTCTGTCATCCCATCAGGTGTAATGACTTGGGCTTTGGTGTTGGTGTAGAGCAGTGATATCAGGTCCACTATCCTCTTGGGGATTCCATAAGCCTGTAAGATCTTCATCAGGCAGTAACGGTCCACAGAATCAAAGGCCTTCCTAAAGTGAATGAAAACCATGACCGCAGGAAGGCACTTTGCTCTAGCTCCCTCTAATATCCTCCTCAGCATCAGGATGTGACTGGTGGTTGATCTACTCTCTCTGAAGCCGTTCTGGTTGTCCCTGAGCTTCTTCTCCATCTCAGGCTGGATCCTGTTAAGAATCATTCTGTTGAGGGTCTTTGCCACAAGTGACGTCAGTGAGATCCCCCGGTAGTTGTTGGTGTTAGAGAGATCTCCCTTCTTTGGCACTGGGACGATGTTACTGATCCTCCACTGATTCGGGGCAACTCCTTTCTCCAGTGCCCCGTTACAGAACCCCAGGATGATATCATCAAAATCACACCTCTTCATCACCTCTGATGCCACTCCATC
>OZ024740.1:185688714-185751214 GCA_964016885.1 Eledone cirrhosa
CCAGGGGATGTCCAAGGGCTAAATAACAACACGGAGGAAGAGCAACCTTCATGATAAATGGCTTCATATTACCTTATTTAAGAAAACTGAATTTAGAGATCCACAGTCATGGAACTGGTTAAAAAGAGGAGACCTTAAAAAGGCTACAGAAGGAATGCCTGATAGCTGCGCCAGAGCAGGCCCTCAAGACGAAGTGGGTGAAATACCATTTTTACAAGGAGGAGGCTAGCTCACTGTGTAGGATCTGTGGAGAGAGAGGAGACTGTGGCTCACATTGTATCCGAGTATAAACACCTAACCCAGACTCACTATAAAGGCTGGTGTTATGATGTGATGGGCAGGGTGATCCACTGGCACCTATACAAAGTAAACAATTTACCATATTTTGACAAGTGGTATGAGCATAAATCAGAGCCGGTGATAGAAACGATCAGGTGAAGGTGCTATGGGATTTTAGGATACAGACGGACAAGAAATTAGAACACAATAGCCCTGACTTGGTGGTTTTGGACAAAGAAAAATATCGTGCCTGATTGTGGATGTAGCCTGCCTATTTGACACGAGAGTGCAAGAAAAGGAGATTGGGAAAATTAACCAATACCAGGACTTAAAGTGGGAGGTAAAAAGGATTTAGAACTGCCATGAAATCAACGTCGTCCCGATTGTCATAGGCGCACTAGGTACTATCTCAAAGAGTTTCCAAAGATGGTTAAAGATGATTAGTCCAGCCCCGCTTTTTGGAACACTTCAAAAGGCATGCTTGTTGGGAACAGCATGAACCCTCCGATACGTCCTGAATATCTGAGGCTGCAGGTAGCGGCTTGATATTTACTTCAACAAACTTTCCAGTTAAATAACATCAATGACTGAGACTCAAATACTAAAAATAATAATAATAATAATAATAATGATCATGATGATGATGTCCGATTTTGGCACGATACAAACAAGTTTGGGGAGGGGCGAAAGTCGATACATCAATCCCAGTGCACTATTGGAATTTTATTTTGCCGAGTATGTACGGGAAAGCTAACCACAGCGTGTTGTGAACTCAGAAGGTAAAGGGTCGTGACTAAATGCCGGGAAGTAAGTTGTTCCACGCTCTTCCGATACTGCCAATTCACTGCCAATAAATACAATAATACTGCGTAAAGATAGGTCTGTTTGCTATATTAGGAAATGTGCGTGTGTGTTTGTGTGTTTCTTGTAAAACGAAGACATGTACACGCGAGGAATTTCCCGGTTTCTTATATGTTTATGATAAAATCACTGATTTGCAGTTGAACATAAACTCACAAGGAAATTAGTTGTTAGGGATAATAATATCGTATAATGATAATCATGTTACAATAGTATCTTTTGCTGTAATTATGAATTGTAAAAAAAGTAAAAGTAACACGAAATTTATCTACACACTTGTATGTTATTATTTAACTCTATAATGATGCTCAGCTGGTTTCTCATGTAACTCACGTATATGAAGGCGTTAATTTCCGGTTCCAACCTTTGAGATCATAATATCCCTGAATGTAATTTTATTGAATACGCGCCCACTTATAATAGTGATTAACAATACTATCGTATATGTGTGTGTGAGTGTGTGGTCTGTGTGCGGTGTGTGTGTGTGGATGTATATATTTGTGTGTGTGTGCGTGTGCGTGTGCGTGTGTGTGTGTGTGTGTGTGTGTGTGTGTGTTCGGGTTTATGTGTATATAGACGGAGACATGTTCAAGTGGGTAGGAACTTCTTTTCGCAACCACGATGTCATTGCTTCTTGCCTTAGTGTGTGGTATGTTAGGGGTCATTTGCCATGATCCAAGCTGAATCTAAATCTAGTAGGTGAAATTGGATAGATGAACATTGCATTTTTGGATTTCGTTGGGTGTACCCAACCACTTTGCACACTTATTTCAAGTTGGCCATTCACGTGTTTGATGCTCATACATCATTTTCGTGGGTATGTCCATCAACATATATGTTGATGGTATATATATATATAATAATGTTGATGGTATATATATATATATGTTGATGGTATATATATATATATATATATATATATATATATATATATATATTTACGTAGAGAGATGTCGAAAGATTACGATAACGACAAAGATATAATACCAAAAAACTAAGAAATATATGGATGTATGTTAAACAGAACACAATTTGTTTGAAACACAGAAATCAAACATCATTTACAATTCTAAGTATGCTCTTTTATATCTAGATTTATTCAGCATTTATGAAACAATTGTTTACAAGTTATTTAATATGTTCTATGGATTACATGAGAATTCAACCAATATCTGTCAATTGAGAATACTTCATATATTAAAATAAATAATCACCATATCAACAAATGATTTAAGGTTTTGCTGTCATTATCGAAGAAGCACGTCGCCTAGAGATAAGGGTGTTGATTTTCCAATAATAAGGAATTGAGTACCGGCAATAGCTGGGCGATTAAATCTGAGATGATTGGCGTCCTCTTCAGGGGGAAGACATCAACTCTCAGTCGCTATTGAACACAGGATAAGCGCCGGTTTGATGAACCTCCGGGCTCGCGCAAGACATTTTTGTCATTATTGCCTTCTTTTCAATCTGATCACTGCATGGGTATTTGCTTTTCTTATTAAATGGAAATAATTGTTTTTTCATGTTGTAAGAGACACCATCTGTATATTGCCAAGCGATTGCTTAAAATCGGAATGCTTGAATAGATCAGTGTTAATGCAATATTTCAACAAACAGAGAATTAACCTGTCTGATGAAATCTAAATATTTCTTAATCGTCGAAATATGCAGGATAAAGATTCTGTGTAACATACACAATAAAACTGACTGTTAAGAAACATACCAATCACAAGTAGCTGATTATCTTTTTTCCTATCTAGTTAAAAGATTTCTCTTACCGTATTGGAGATCAATATCTCCTCTATGGCAATTGTAATATGACAGTATAAAAACAGTGTTAAAACGATATCTCAAAATGATACAGGCCTCTTGTGATGAACTGCATTTTCTCCATTACGTTCGGGGAGCTTGGCTTAGGTGGGAATTATATGAAATATGCACATGTCTATACATATATTTTAAACATCAATCAAGCAGAATAGTAATTTGCCTTTTCTTATTGTTCGAGATCATTCACAGCGTAGATGCAGGATAAAGTGATGTAGATATAAAATCACTTTTCTTAATGGTTTTCTTCTTTCGGCAAACCAACACATTTTGTTTCCATTATTATAATACAGAGGTTGACTTTGCCTTTCATCCTTACGGGGTCGATACAATAAAGTACCAGTAATGCACTGGGTAATTGCTGGCCTTGTGCCTAAAGTAGAAACAATTATTATAATACAGAGGAGGGCAGTGGAATAGCAGTATCGATAGAGGGTCGGACGCTTTGCTTTGCAGCAAAGAGTTACGGCCCTTTATGGTCTGAGTTCAAATCCCGCCGAGGTTACTTTGAATTTCATCCTTACGGGGTCGATAAATAAAGTACCAGTCACGCACTGGGGAACCGATTTAATCGACTTTCCCCTCCCCCAAAATTGCTGGCCCTGTGCCTATATAAGAAACCATTATTATAATACAGAGGTATGGAGACATTGAAAGTTCATAGACAAAACCATATATCTTGAGAGATATTCGAAAATCACTTATGGGCACTGTGACGAACTGCAATTGTTCGAGTGGGTGTTTATGGGTTGTGACAGTTAATAACATAGACACAGATATTGGAATATAGAATGGGATATAATACCAAGAAATAATTTCATTGTATTATATAAATGGAAGAAGACGCGAATAACATATTTAATATTCTCCTCAAAGTGTAATGATATTCAATGGAGTGAGTGACGTTTTCAAGAAAATAAGCAGATTATCCAGTTCAGTTGCAATGATGACGGTAATTGATCCGTTGAGAAGAAACATAATTCTGTGAAAATTCTCTTGGAACAGAAACTAAGGGAATTTAGAAGAGAATTATATTATCTGTCCTCTGACGTGAACAACAATATTCTAACAAATGATTATTCTAACAAATAATTGCGTTGGCAAGAAGGTGGTAATGAAATAATAGTACGTGTATGCTGAGAGCATCTAGAAAACTATAATCTACATATAACATACATTAACTTTCGGGACGATTTTGATGCTAGTTTTCACTATTTGAATCAGAAAAGTATCGGTTTTCTATTATAATAAACAGGTTCGGTGAAATATTGAGTTGCAAAGATATCGAAAATTGCTAAGCATACTGAATCAGAAGAATGTATTTTTACCAAACACAACGGAGAAAATATACAAGGATATTCTACATATAAGTCGTAGTATAATTATCAAGAGTTTTCGAATCTCCTTCTAAGGCCATTGGTATAATTTTTTGTAATTGCAAGCGAATTCGATATTAAGGTTCTTAACTATATACTTACGAAATGTACAATAACTCTGCATGCTGGTCGATACAACGAAAATATAAGAAAAAAATAGCAGCTCTGCATTTATATCATTTGTAGAGGCATTAAAAAGTACATATATGCAGTATAATTTTGCTGTAAGTATACAAATTTATGGTATTACATTTCCCATTTTACCTATAACTGTAACCAATGCATTACTTTACAAATAAAATCATTCAGATTTTAATAAAGCTTAGTCCAGTTATTCACAAAAGTGTCTGCAAAAATAATTGTTTCTACTTTTGACACAAGGCCAGCAAATACCCAGTACATTACTGGTACTTTATTTTATCGACCTCGTAAGGATGAAAGGAAAAGTTAACCTCGGAATAGTTTTTGTTTACGAAAATTCTACTCAACATTTTGTTTCCTTTAGTCTCTTATTATTATGATAATTATTTTTGGAACTTTCAACGGGCGGTCGATTGGGAGAATTGTTAGAACGTCGGAATAAATGTTTAGCGGCATTTATTCCGCCTCTTTATATCCTGAGTCAACTTTGCCTTTCATGCGTATCTAAATTAGAAACCCCTATTAGATCCTTGAATTTACAGAATGGTTAAAGTGATTTTTCATATTTAGTTACAAATCTTTACGTTCTCATTTCAAATCTGACTCAGGCTATATTTGCCGTTCGGCCTTTACCATTAATGTATTTAAGCACCAGACAATTGTTGGATTCGATGTAGTCGACTGCCCCCACAAAAAAAAACCATATATTTCTTTCTCTCTAAATTATAAACAACTAGCCGAAAAACGACTCTTCGGGTGGTTTTCTGCTAACATGTGTAGACGCAACTATACATGCATGTATGTATATGATACATCAAATAAAATCGTATTTGAGAATATGCACAGAAATTGAAGAGAGACTGTGTTACACTCTCTTTCAGTAAAGTAATCCATGATACATTAAAAAAAGACGATTTTATATATAAAATGCATTACGGTGAAATGTGATGGAAACGAAAATGGAGAAAATTTGCGACAGAAATACAAACGTTATGATATAACGATGCAAATATGTGAACGTTTATATAAGCGATATAATATAACGTCCGTTATATCATAACCGGAAGAATTGACATTTAAAATTTTTCAAAAAAGTGAATCTTAAAATATGGATTCATTATATATAAGATTATTTATGTTTAATCAACGGCTACGAAATTCAGTACATAAATTATGTAATATTCATACATCATTTATTGAAAGTAATCCAACTTATTTTACTAAAGGGATAAATATATATATATATTTATATATTCAAGACACAATCCCGCACTCCTCCTTTTATTATATTATGATTATTTTTATCACCATCATTGTCATTTTTATTGTCATCATGATCATTTTCATTAAGAATATCATCATTATTATTGTTTTTACGGATATATCTATTTTAAAGATATTTAAGGGTGTTGTCACGGCAATAAAACTCCCTAATAAATGATCGGTTGTATTCTAGCTCATGGTATAAATCTGATGCACTGTTTTATGAATTTTCTGTTCCGTAATTGTTTTTGGAATGTGATATGGGTTAAAATTTAAAATAAATCAAGCAAAGGAGATTATTTCTAGAGAAAATCTCATGAATTATTTTATCGCCTGCCAAGCTAACAGTTAGTTAAATTGCATCTTTTCTCTTAGTTTTTGTTTTAGCTATAATTGCATTAGACAAGAAAAGAACAATCGGAACAACCAAAGTAACTTAAATGTAAAACAAATGAATAATCTTTGGAAGGTATGCTGCCCTTTAATCATCACTATTTAAAATTTAACTCCCACAAATAAGGGCATTTAAAAAATGGTAATATTTTCCCATTATAAATTAGTTTCAACTATAAGAGTTTATATGTGAATTTAATCAGTAACGACACGTTACTATTCATTGCAAGAAATATTTTTAAATATTTAGGCTGAAGCATCTAAATTAAGAAACACTAATTAAGTTTAAAAGTCATAGTTTTAAACGACCATCTCCTCATTTCTAACCACCTGGCCTGATTTAAAAACAAAAATTTAAAAGGTATGATGAATTCTAATCTGTAAATTTCCTTAAGCTGAATTTGTAATATATATTTACTAAGGTGATTCAATAATTGTAAGCACACTGTTATTCGAACGGTACTATATTGGGACAATGTTTGACAGACCTGGAAGTGTGAAATGATTAATTTTATTCAAATAAGTCTCGATGAAAACTGGAAGTCTTTATGTTTCTTATAAACAATATGAAAGACCTTTGGATTTACAAATCCATAAAAAATCCCGTACGTTGATTTAAGTAGTATTTCAGATTTACTCTTTAATTATAAGCGATGTCAAACATGTTTGATCACGAATTTAGAAGTATACATCCGAGAGTGTCAAAAGCACAGTAGTGTTTTGTGATGATCCGGTCAATATTGTTAATGTAATTAGATGATCCTGTAGTCGCATCGCAAGTAAGGGAATCATCTTGCCGAATCAATTAGGGCCTGTTGTCCTGTTTAAATGCTGACAGTTTTTATAGTCTCTTCGGTGTATGCACAAGATTATTTAGTCTCTTGTGGCTAGTTCCGATATATGTATAGAAGCACAATTAGATGATAGTCGTTCGTTGTATCTTGTGCTTTTACTGCATATTAATCAACACATGCTTCATAGAGCTGTACAGCTAAATTCAAAACCTACTGCGTTATAATCGATGGGATTCTTCTCTCTTGGACCATGATTATTCAACTGTGGAAATGAATGTAATTAATGTTTGGTGTTGAATGATCCAATGATTTGTATGGTAGTATTCCAACACATAAACACAAACGAATAAACCACCCGCCAATAGAAATGTAAACTATCCAGTGCATTTCCACAGTGTTCGTCTACCGAATTTCAATCACAAAGCCTGAGTTGAATAGAGTCTATTGTAAAGTCACTTGACCATCATGTAAGGTGGTAGGATCGAAATCGTGTTATAATCATTGCGTAAAGTATATTTGCATAATATTTAAAAGAACCCTGAACAAAATTCCAGACGGTATGTTTTACAGTGATAACGTGCCACCACTCGCGTAACATATTTTATCTGCGTTAGTATGCATGGATATGAGACATGTATCTATTTGAAAAACGGAATACAAATGAGCAGATTTATTTCAAAAAGACTTTCTCTAAGATATGTCTTGGTATTCGAAAGATATAATCTTTTCTGATTGGCATCCGGTACATATTTCATCACTGCTTCATCAGTAAATGAATAGTTACCTCTACGCACATGATTTATACGCCCACATACACTCCTACGCATAACTACCTCCCCTATCTACCTACCTACACACCTACCTACCTACCCACCTATCTACATACATACATAAATGATGATGGCTGCCCCCTCATTATCGAGTGCGGCCATTGCACGGACAAAAATTATCTTAGATAAAAATAAATAAATAAAATAAAATAAATAAGTAAATAAATAAATAAAATAAATTATATATATATATATATATATATATATATATATATTAGAAAAGAGAAGTGAGGTTCTATACAAAACAGTGGGAATAGAGAAAAGCTGAAGTTGGAAATAGCACGGGAGATATGTTTAAGGGTCTGTTTTTCTTTTTGGATTCGTCAAAGTATCATTATTGAAAAGATAGCGGTGGATTGGCAGTATCGGTGGAGGGTCGGACGCCATGCTTTCCAGCATAGTTACGTCCCTTTACGATCTGAGTTCAAATCCGGCCGAGGTTGACTTTGCCTTTCATCCTTACGGGGTCGATAAAATAAAGTACCAGTAATGCACTGGGTAATTGCTGGCCTTGTGCCTAAAGTAGAAACAATTATTGAAAAGATAGTGTTAGTAAAAATATAATGTTATTATAAAAAGGGGATCAATTCTTTTTTGAAATCTTTTTTGTGGAGTATATAAAGTGAATGGAAAAATTACCGGTTTCGATGTATTAAAATACATCTTGTCAAATTCAGTGAAAAAAGTTAATCAAAAAGGGAATAAAAAAAGTGTTTAAAATTAAAATTAAAATCAAAAACGAATGTTTGAGCAAAATTTCCTCTGAAAAGTTTCCTTCGAATGAGGCCAAGTTGTTTTTTTTAATCTAGTAGTCAATAGTTCAAAAGGGGGTAGGGGGTTGTAGGAGCTGATTCATTCTGGAAATCCTTTGGATTTAACTTTTGCCAATCTTCGGAATTTTCAAGATAAAATAACTTTTTCTTAATTCCCTTCTACAAAAGTAACTTTAACAGACAAACTGTAAAAACACACACACAACAAACCCACACATATATACGCACACATATTTATGCATACATATACGAACACACTCACGTGTGTACTGTTATATATATACACTCTGACACTCTCTCTATACATGTGTGTGTGGGTATGTACACATACCAACCTACCACAGTAGTCAGCTCCTACAGAAGCAGTCAGCTCCTACAACCCTCTACCCCCTTTTGAACTATTGACCACTAGATTAAACAAAGCAACTTGGCCTCATTCCATGCAACTTTTCAGAAGGCATGATGGAAGACATTTTACTCAAACATTCGTTTTTGATTTTAATTTTAATTTAATTTTAAACACATTTTTAACTCCCATTTTAATAAACTTTTTTTCACTGAATGTTACAAGATGGATTTTAATACATAGAAACTGGTAATTTTTCCATACACTTTATGTACTCCATAAAAAAAAATTTCAAAAAAGAATTGTCCCTCTTCTTTTAATAACACTATAATTTTAATAACACTATGTTTTCAATAATGTCCCGTCCCTTTGACGTATCAAAAAAGAAAAACAGACCCCTAAACATATCTCCCGTGCTATTTCTAACTTCATCTTCTCTCTCTCTCTCTCTCTCTCTCTCTCTCTCTCTCTCTCTCTCTCTCTCTCTCTCTCTCTCTCTCTCTCTCTCTCTCTCTCTCTCTCTTTTATATATATATATATATATATATATATATATATATAAATTTGAATAATAAATTTGAAGACTAAAATCCAGAGAGAGCTCGATAAGGATAAATGTATATCAAATATATAAGAATCGTAGAGCAAATATTTAATAAAATAACAGATTAAATTTAAGCAAAGAATCGCTGCTTTCACCCATAACGGGATCTTCTGAAACTAAAAAAGTCAATCTCTGAACGCAGAAGTAAATATTTCAAAAAACGTTGCAACCGAAAGAAGACAGGAAGACGATACTTTGGTTCTTGAAAACATTCCCTGGCAAAGAACGGATAAAAACGAAGATAATACGTCATTAATTGGAGAGGAGAAAACGATAACACGCAAAGACAAAACCACGTTTATGGTATAAATGAAGTCGTAGAATAATATTCTATTAGTTGGTTCGTGGAGACGTTCTCTGGCAATGAACGGAAAACACGAAGATAATACGTCATTGTGTGGATCGTTGAGAACAATTAAACGCAAAGACAAACCGCGTATATGGTATAACTAAAGCCGTAGACTAAAGTTCTATTTAGGAAACCGAATGATTCTCGGCTTCAGAGTTAAGAAAAAAGTAAATAAATTGCAAAGGTAATGAAATTAGATATGTACATGCACGCATCCATATACGTACATACAAAAGCATAAGCGAAAACACCCGCAAAAAAAAAATGGGTATGCAAATACAAGCACGTACACAAAGAAAAAGAAAAAAAACACGCATCCACATACAGAACACACGCAATGCCTGTACACGCACACATACGAACGTATGAACCAAATACGCATAAACATATATATAAATATATATATATATATATATATATATATATGTGTGTGTGTGTGTGTGTGTGTGTGTGTGTGTGTATACATATAATTATATAAAAGTATATAAATATACTCACATAAATACGTATATAACGCGCGTACACATACCTACATGTAAATACACATATGTACACAGACGTACGTCAACCAAAACACAAAGGACACATATACACACACCCTACATACATACAAACACGCATACTCACACAGACGCAGAACTCGCGTATAGCGCAGTACTAACCATCAACTGCTACATAATGCTGTTACTAAGGATTCCCGTAAATCTAATCGGAGCGTCATTAATGAAATCAACGATGCCGGGTTTAAAATAACTTCTGATCTAAACATCCTGGACCGAACTGAACTTCTGGACCCTATTTCTCCCCACTTAACCCTGAAGGATCACAAATCCAATTTGCCGAACAACCCCTCTATTCTGCTTATTAATCCTACGAAGACCGATTTAGGTAGACTTAGTAAAAGGATTTTAGGTAGAATTATACCCGAAATTAGGAGTCTGGCCCCTCTTGCACAGTGGAACAATTCCTTCGCGGTGGTTGATTGGTTCAACGGCATATGCAACAAGGAACATTGCCGTTTTATCCAATTCGACATCAATAATTACTACTCCTCCATCACTTTAACACTCCTACATAGAGCTATCAATTCCGCTAAAACACTCACAGGATTTCGAAGTTGATTAAGTCGGTGATTAATTTCGACGCCTCAATTTGGATTAAACAATCTAATAGTACCCAATTAGACGTGAATATGGGCGCCAGCGATTCTGCGGTGGTTACTGATCTTATCGGCCTTTTCCTTCTTTACTCTATCAAGGAAGAACTTCCCAACGTGGGCGGTGGTTTGTATCGTGATGACGGTCTTTTGATCATGACAAAACGGACCACGTGCTTGCGACAGGTCCAGAAAAGAACTCACAGTCTTCTTTAAAGGCTTCAACCTCTCCATACAGGTTGAGGCCAACCCATCGGTCGTTAATTACCTCGACGTTACCCTCAATTTGTCGAATGGCTTTCACTACCCGTATAGAAAGCCGAATGATACGCTTAATTACATAAGTAAGCATTCTACCCATCCTGACAGCATAATCAAGAACCTGGTAAGAAACGTTTCTTTGAGGCTTTCCCGTCTATCTACAAACGAGCATATTTTCAACGACCATTCCACATATTACAATGAAGCTCTTGCTCGGAGTGGATTTGTCGATAAAGTACCTTATACAGAGTACGAGAATAGACCTAGGAAAAATAGATCCCGAGGCATTATATGGTATAACCCACCATATAATATGGAGATGGCCACACCATTAGCTAAAATATTTCTCTTCCTTTTAATGAAGCATTCCCCCAGCACATAAATATAGTAACATTTTTTATAGAAATACCATTAAAATGTCTTACTCTACCACTCCTAGCCTTGCCCATAACATCACAGCTTCAAATTTAGCTAAATTACCTAGCCGTCGGAACACGTGCAACCCTGTGGCTAGTACTAACTGTAATTGTAGGAATCGGGTCGACTGCCACCATCCGGGAAATATCTCTCTAGTAACATTGTCTACAAATGTAAGGTTAAAACACCCACGTCTCGTAGGGCCTACATAGGGTTAACCGTCAATAGATTCAAGCAGCGTCTTTACATGCACACCCATTCTTTTATTAACCCTTTAAAATGAAATATGACGTCACTTTCAACTTATATCTGCAGTCTAAAAGACAACCACACCCAATATAAGTTACACTGGGAGTTCCTAGCTAGGGCTAGATCGTATAACGGAAATAAAAGACCATGTGACCTCTGCGCCGCTGAGGCCCTGGAAATAGTCTACGCCAAAGCCCACATCTTAAACAAAAATCTGAGGCAAGTTCAGCTTGTAAACATAAATCGCACAAAACCTTCCTGTATTGCAGCCCCACAATATGCCCTAATGGATATTACGAACTATACGCAGATTGTTTACGTCTTGATGTGGTAGCTAAGTATATGATATGTTTATACCATTACTTATTTGTAAAGGTAAGTATATATTACCTGTATGTTTTGTGAAGGTACGTAAACTTTCTCGTACGTATATTTGCTTGTATATGTTATGGCGTATATATTATATATACTGGTACATGTGCATATGGTTATGTGTATACGCGAATTCTGAGTCTATGTGAGTATGCGAGTTCGTACACATGTAGGGTGTGTGTATATGTGAACTTTGTGTTTAGGTTGACGTACGTCTGTGTACATATGTGCATTTACATGTGGATATGTGCGTGCGCGTTATATAAGCATTTATGTGTGTATATTTATATACGTTTATATAATTAAATGTATACACACACACACACATATATATATATATGTTTGTATATATTTTTATGTGTATTTGGTGTATACGTTCGTGTGTGTGCGGGTACAGGCGTTGCGTGGGTTCTGTATGTGCGTGCGTGTTTTTTTATTGTGTACGTGCTTGTATTTGCATACCCATTGTGTGTGTTTTCGCGTATGCCTGTGTATGTACGTATATGGATGCGTGCATGTATATATTTAATTTCAATTACCTCTGTAATTTATTTACTTTATTCTTAACTCTGAAGCCGAGAATCATTCAGTTTCCTGAATAGAATTTAAGTCTACGACTTCAGTTATATCATATACGTCATTTTGTCTTTGCGTGTAATTGTTCTCAACGATCCACATAATGACGTATTATCTTCGTGTTTTCCGTTCATTGCCAGAGAACGTCTCCACGAACCACGTAATAGAATATTAGTCTACGACTTCATTTATACCATAAACGTGGTTTTGTCTTTGCGTGTAATTGTTTTCACCGCTCCAATTAATGACGTATCCTTTTCGTTTTTATCCGTTCTTTGCCAGGGAATGTTTCCACGAACCAAAGTATCGTCTTTCTATCTTCATTCGGTTGCAACATTTTCTGAAATATTTACTTCTGCGTTCACAGATTGATTATTTTAATTTCAAAAGATCCTGTTAAGGGTGAAATATATATTAAAATAACAGATTAAAGTTTAAGCAAAGAATCGCTGCTTTCACCCTTAACATGATCTTCTGAAATAAAAAAAATATATATATATATATTCATATCAACAATTAATTGTGCTGCGATCGAATGTGGCTTTTTATCCCACCAGATGATCTAAAATACATACATACATATATTATATACAGTAATGGATATATAATATGTAGAGACATTTAATGTAATATGTAATAATAAATTATATATACATTCATAATTAAATATTTAAATTAATAGCATGTATATAAGGGACTTTTAACACAATATAATAATAATAAAGTATATTTACATTTATAATTAAATATATAAATTAATAGCATTTTATATAAGGGATTTACTTTTAACACAATGATGTATATTACACAAATGATCTAACTATTTGGACATGTAAACAGCTATACAATTTTCCATAACATATATTTTGTCCAGTAAGGAATAGATAACAATCTAATGAGACCTTTAATGTATTATAGGAAAATACACTATATTTAAAATTAAGTATAAATATATAACATTATGTAATAGAGATTCACTTGTATCACATTATAATGTGTATTGGAGCAAATAATTTAAATAATTAAATAATTGAATTTAATCAGGTAGTTACCTCCCCTTACGCATTAGCTCCCCTTAATCTTAAATATCATACTCACTTCCAGAAATTAAACCGTTGGAAAAACTACCTGTTGAACAACTCTAATCAATGAAAAAGAATACAATAAGACCAATTTACAATCCATTGCTGTAACTAACTTAAAACATTCAATATAAAGATTAACTAAAATATAATTCAACATATGTAATGGAAAGGACTAAAATAACTTTGATTTTCTCAACACACACAAATTCGAACACTATCAACATATTACATCCGCCATAAATGTTAATACATTAACATATTTGCTTACCATACAGTATTTATTTATCTATATATGCATAATACCTTTGCTTATTTCCTTCTCATATATATGACTAACGCATGTGCACTTTCTACACGCTTGCATATCTACTGCTAATGTACTCTTGCTTTCTCAATGTTTCTTTCTCAATGCCTCTTTAATTATTAGACTATTCTCTTGTATTATTTGTTTCATGTATTCCACTCTGTGCTTTTAATTTGAATTTGAATTATTGTACAATTCTCGTATAATATATGTCGCATCCAGTACACCCTGTAAATACGAAACTGTTGCTCACACCATCAATATATATGTATCTATATGATTGTTCAGTTGAATAGGATGTTAATTATATGTACAAACATTGATAATGCTCCGATGAATCCAAACGAAAGTCTGGAAGAAACGATTGTCAGCTATTAAATGATTTGAACACAACTTTGATAATTGTCTAATCTATTTTCCTGCTCTGTAAAACAACTGAAGTTCTTACAATGTTTTATTTCTCTTACTGGTAATAAGGTAGTAGGAAATTTCTGACCGTTCCTGTTTATAGTTGTTTATAGTATATACATAACTATAAATAGTATTATTATTATTATATACATACATATATTGATACATACATATACGAGGATAGCTGCAACTCGATTTCAAGGAATACCATAGCTTGATACATAATCATGAGCATCACGTATGTGGCTTTTTGGTCTTGCTAGGGACTTGCCTATGGCCAGCAATAATATGCATCGAAGCATTGTCATATATCCAGTGATGCCTGTGCTTGAATCGTTTGTAAGTGAAGAAAGGCTTTGCACGCGCTCAATACCACTCTCTAATTGAAAGCATTTACATTGACAGCATTTACCTAAAAAAAACTAGTGTACATCATTGGATGCAAACGAAGTCCCAGGTTTTATATCAGAGTGACCTTCTCCGATGTCTTAATGAAGACTAAGAATCTTTGCTTGACGAAAAAAAAAAAAGAAAAACCTTTATTAGAAATCCGTTGACTCTCCTGAATTATTCCGCCCTTTGGCGGATTTTGTTTTTCATGCTGCGGAGTGTCAAAACTCACCCTCCTCACTCTACATACAACCATCCATCCATATATTCATTCATAAATGCTTACACACACACTATCCAAGTCTATAATTTGACACTTCCCTGGTTTCCCTCAGTTGGGCAAATTCGTACACCACACCCCTTCTGGCGAAGCGAAAATTGTAATAACAATATAGCTATCTATTTATATTTTTGTAATATATATCACTACTTCATATGTAAATAAAAATGAATTTTAATGAGTATACCTATTACAGATATACTTTGATAAATATCAATTATAAGTAAACAACATATACGATAAATTATTGATATGTGAAGTAAAACTGAAGATTTTATAACATTGTGTTTGGGTTTATTGCTAATGGGGTCATTATGAAAATTGCTTAAGAGAAAATATTGTCTTGATTATAAAGATAGGTATCATCTGATACTGTAATATGAAATAATTGAACTGTTCGTTATGGCTTCTCTTCGCGAGACTCACCTTTCAATTTGATAGTATGTTTAAGAATTTCTTAATATAAATGCTTTTCATTTAGTAACTGAAGTCTGTTGAAATGCAATTATATTTCCCGTTATCTCAGTATCAGATATAGATAATAATTTGTGATACATTGACGAGTAACTAGGTATCTGCTGCGACCAAGGTTTAACAATGTTAGCGAGAGAATTCATGTTTCATTAACATAACCTTGTATATGTTTCAGGTGTGAGGTATAAACATACCATTAACAATTTGCTTACGTCATCCTATTTCATCAGGTTATATTGCTACATTATATCTGCTGGTGCTTCTTAAGTGTAAGGTGCAATCAAAGATAGAGAAGGTGAATATTTCTACTTATGGTTCATATTATGCCAGTGGGGTTACACTTAATCTCAAATAATGATACAGTACATATGCATCTTATTATATTTTAATACCAAATAATTCATATATTAGTTATGACTTCCCATAAGGTGATTACTGTTATATTAGGTAGTACGCTTATACATTGCCATCAGAAATGAGTTCAGGTGATCGTGTTAATTCCTCAGGTAAATACAAACTAAACATTGAACAGATTAGTAGCGCACATAGCTCAAAATATCGACAATTCTAGCAATTGATGCGTGTTGAGATTGCTTGTAACACTGGGTTTAAAGTTATATTATATATAATAGGGAAGAGAAGGTTCGTCTAATATAGAACGAATTTCAGGATATAAATATAAATTTGCGTGCCTTCAACGTCTCCAAAGGAGCGAAAAGGTTTCTACATATCGATTTTAGGTATACACGTATGGTCATGTATGTTTAGGCGTTTGTCTGTGGAAACTTGTGCATGTGTTTGTGTGTGTTATTAGCCTAAACGTTTGAATCTGTCATATTATTATGGGGACTACTTATGCTAGTTACTATATCTTTGATGTATATATACAGCACAGGAAATCTACATGCTTGTATGGTTGACTTCCTTGTGATGTACTATAAAATACAGGTCCCTGAAGTGAATGTCACATTACCTTCCAGCAGTAGCATCTTGTTTCGTCTCAGTTCTAAATATCTGAATTGCAAACAATTAGTGAATCACTTCGTAATATCCGTTTAAATAAGATTCAACGCTAATATCAAATATTCAGTGGCGTGAGTTCCTGATGCGTCTTAAGTTCAGACGGAAATGCTTTCAGATTTTCAAGTGAGAATATATGAGAGTGTGTATATATTCTGTTAATCTCTCATTCCAGGTTAAATGTTTAAATATATATATAATTGGTTCAGATATTACCATAGTTTCGTAAGAAAAATTACAGCTATATTGCAATCAATTATTTTTTGTTCTTGATGTGTTCCTGAATCGCCGAAAATACAGTCCATTAATATTGACGGACAGAATTCACCGAATTAATATGAATAATAAGCATCACATATTTATATATTCATATACAGCAATTATTTGTTTCCAGGATTTATAAAAACACATCAGCCGTCAGTTAAGATTTACTTTAATTCAAGTTATTACATGTTCTTCGTTGCGGGCTGATTTACTTTAGTTGTCTCAGAATAAAACCTTTTATCAGAACCGCCATCTATATTCTTGTGATGGCTTTATTTAAAAGAATTTAAGTATGATGCCTGTTGGCATGTTTGTCTTCCTGCTGTCTACAGTTGGCGAAGTACGCAGGCTTATAAGTAAAGATTAGATAAGAATGTTCAAGGATAAACACTTAAGCGAGTTATGAAATATTCTGATATATTTCCATTAATAATCTTGTCTGTAAAATATTGTTAAGGAAGTTTCGTATACGAGTAGAAGCACATAGCCTTTGGGATTTGGAACTAAGTCCACTAGCTAATACTCCTGGTATTTACATACATCTGCCTGCATGTGTATGTATTATATTTACAAATAATATACGAATATCAGTCAGCAATATCTATTTCATTAATACATCATACATGGCAGAATCGGCTAACTCAATGATGGCCGATTACTTTCTTTATTAATATAAATAAAAGGTCGAGTGAGGGCATATGCGACCAAATTCCTATATGCTGATATGTAAATACGGAAAAAAATATGGATAGTAAAATAAAGCGATACAAAGAAAGTATGACGTATGTGGACAATATAACTACTGGAATACGAAACTGAATCTAAATGTACTCAGGATTGTAATGCTCTAATAGTAGTATATATTCGGATTATATTTCAATATATTATTTATATATGGCTAGCTAACATCATTGTGTCTATAACTTGATTATGTACTAAATCCATTCTTAACTGAAGCCACGTTATTTCATATACACTCTTGATACCCTTGAGAAATAATCGACGTAAGAATATTGCACTTACTATTATGAATCAGAGACCTATACACACAAATGGATATTTGATTTGTTTTCATCAAGAATACTGCATCAAGTTTAATCAGTAAGTTAAATATAGTATGTATAAAATGTTATGAATATATACACGTGAGAATATGAAATTGTTGTTGGTTATTTTAATGGTGTGGGTTATTTTAATTCAATGCAGCTTTCTGATGACAGATAAGCACTACAAATTATTTAGTCTGAAAAAGGGTTTCATAACAAATGCATTCTTATATTTTAATCCTACAGCAATATATGAAACAGAAATGAGTGAAATAACATAATTACAAATTACTCTTCTAAGAATAATCAAATAAATGTTTTTTTGTCAATGCTTACAATGGCTGATTAGATGAAAATCCCTATATCATATAAACATTCAAGCAAGTGCATAACGGTTACCAAAATACTGAAAAATCAAACTAAATTCTATATACCAAATACACCTTGAGTGAGACTGCAATTTTACAAACTGGATTTCTATTCGTAACAATCCACTTAACAATGTTAAATTAGTTTGATATTGGCCAATGAGCTAAAGAATAATTATATAATTCCTGTTTGGAAATTAACGTATATGTATCTATTTATTCACCACACTGTATAACTGCACCTCACATATTTTTAGTTTAGTGTTGTATATTTACTTCACTTCCTTTTCATACATTTAAGAACCTCTGTTAAGTCACACACACAAGGATCTATTAATTCTTAACAGACGAATCCTATTGATATAGAGAATCATGGCCTTATTTTTGATGACCACATCACTCATCAAATTCAGACAATGTTCATACTTTATTCAAATAAATGGACCAGTAAATATCGAGGCATGTGCACTTTAGTTGTTTGTATTCTTTCGCTATTTTTATTATTTTCATGAATATACAGTCCCTGGTATTACTCTTCCTCCTTTAGATATTATGTATATTTTTGTTTACAGATATAGATTAATATCGGAATTGAGTGATAGCAGATTATATTGTTAAATGTAGAAATAATTAAGGGATGAAGAGAAATAAGTATATTTTATGGATGTAAAATATGCATTCGGTATATAAGCATACCTCTAACATGTATATTTATTTGAATTAACATACAAATAAGTGAGGTATTTTTTCACTTGTTTCTTTCCTTTTACACATTATAATTTAATTAAAAATCCTAATAACTAAATAAAGTGGAATTCACTAAGAAGATATCACGTGATATGCCTAGCATTTAATACTTCCAAATTAACATCAATTCAACCGCAGACCTAAGCAATCAATCCAGAAACTCTGTCTTACTTTACTACATAATAATTCAACGACGTCATCCATTCCCAATATTCTGTCCAAAATGTATTTCGACTTATTGATGTAATCAATATATATTATTGGTTAAGTTCAATATTCATATATAACTGACCTATGAGATATATTTGTTGATGGTGGTCTAGAAGAGGGATCTCTGGCCGTGGCCTTCACATGCAATCTGAAATCGGTGGAATTGACGTTGTCGAGGCTTATTTCGAATAAATGCAACTTAACGACTTCAGGAAAAGAATATCATTTCAGAAGAATGAGAGGAGGGAAGTAGTTAGAACGAATTGACAGTAAGAAGACAATATCGATGACAAGACGAGACATCGACGAACAAAGACGAGCATTTCAAGAGTACCCAAGTAAAAGTGAGACTTACTAGTTCTGACAAACAGAGGCAACATATGGACGTAAGCGGAAGAAGTACAATACTCTAATGATTCTCTGTTTAATCTTGCGATATATTTTAACAAACTATTTCAGCACTGTGATCCTGTGCAATATCTAACATACATCGTTTAAATATATGCATCTTCTGAGTTTAGATTATGTTACATATAATTCCCAAAGTATGTATGATGGCATCAATAGCGTTGCATGATGACCAACACTATTAATTGAATTCAGTAATGTAAACCCAAGTTTATTCTCACATATATCACTAATACTTATCTGAATATAAGATCGACACGCACATTTATCGAATTGTAGTATTATTGTCAGTTTTGAAGTTATAGATTACTAAATTAACCGGCTGCACTGAAGAAACAGTTAATTTCTCAGAGATAAATATGATTATAAGTGTCAAATAAAGACTGTAGAATAGATTGGGCTTCTCTAATATTTCAATCCAACTATAAATCTTGAATAATTCTTTTAATACCTATTGTCGCTAAAAATACAAAATAAAATTCAATTGGATTTCTAGTTATTTTAATTAGTACAACCAACACTCATTGGATATATATGCAAAAGATTTAAGATATATGTTAATGTTGTTTTAGTATTTCAATATATTATTTTACTCTCAAAACGTTAATGCCAGAAGCAATAAAATCATCAGTTGAAATCTCGCCGAGTTCAATTTCCTTATCATCCTTCATCCATGCCAGCCTCTTTGCATCGTCCAAGGTGACGTCGAGCCTCTGGAGATTTTCTGTGATGGCATCTAGCTCTTTCAGTCTGTAGTTGCTGCGTCAAACGAGAGTAAAGTTTTGGTAGCAGGATCTGGCGGCATATGGAGGACATGTCCGTACAAGTGCATGCCGCAGATGGCTATGAAGAGAAAGGCTCTGGGCTGATGTCTCCACAAACACAACACTTTGTTGGAAACGTGGTGATATATTCCGATGTTCTCGATAGTCTTCAGGCCTTTGCTATAGAAGCTGTCTGTCCTATTTACCATGGTCTTTCTGGGAGGCCACGCTTCTGCTCCATATATGAGAACAGCGAAGAGGGACACAATGTAGATACGGAGCCTCGTCTTCCGAGACATAGAGCAATGGCACCAAGGAGGATTTTTTAGGGAGTGCATGACCTCGACAGGCAGAACTCAACTGCGGTTAATTTCTGAGGCCATGTCTCCTTTGTTGGTGACTGTCCATCTCACGTAAATGAAGGAGCTGACGAACCCCATGACGTCGGGACCAATATGAAGTGGGGGAGGATCACTGCCAAAGCCGACATGCAACAGCTTGGTCTTGGCTCAGTTCACCTGAAGATCAGACTTTGCTGATTCCTCTTCGTCAGTTCGTCCCTGAGCAGATCGATCGAATTGCTGAAAAGGGTGCTGTCGGCCATACACTGTGGGCTGGTAAGTTGGTAGTTCCCGAAGGTATCACCAGAAGCTCGCTCACGGGCCTTGGACATCAGATAGTCGATGACACAATTGAAGAAATGGGGGTAAGTACACAACTCTGTCTGACTGTTGTTGGGGAACAAGTCGAATTATTTCCCGTTCACCAGCATGCAACACTCGGCACTGCTATAAAGCCTTCGGAACAGGTTAGCGATGTTGGGAGGCGAGCCGATGAGCTTGAGAATTTTCCAGAAGAATGCATGGTCGACCATATCCAATGTAGCCTTGAGGTCGACGAAAGCGATGCAGAGGCGGTGATGTCAGTGGAACTCATGAGATCTTTCAATAATGACACGATGTCCAGAAATGTGATCGGCGGCAGTTCGATTTGGCATGAAACCGTCTTGATATGGGCAAAATCTGCTTTTAATGGTGAGAAAGGCACGGCCGAAGAAGATCATGGTGTAAAGCTTTCTAGGAGTGTGAGAATATGATAGAGAACAATTGACCCCAGTACTAGACTCGTACTTTTATCTCGACCTTGAATGGATGAAAGGCAAAGGTGACCTCGGCGGAATCTGAACTCACAGAGCAGAAAGCGGAAACGGACAGGGTGGTGATCTTGAGAAGCGCGCTATATAAACCTCTATGTCTTTAAATTTATTTAGTAATTATCTCAATACTATTTTAGTAAGTATAATTCATGTCATGCCTTACTGTTGAGTTTTAATTATATGGAAACATATTTGGGAAGAGATGTCTTCGTTTTTCTCGAAAGAGCCCAACTAAATAACAATGACAAATATAGTATTCGGATTAGCATGTTTACACTAGTTGCATTAGGCCTAGAATAATCAGAGTCGTTAGAATGTTGGATAGAATGCTTAGCGGTATTCGTTTCAGCTATCTGAGTTCAAATTCATCTTGGGTCACCTTTGCCTTTCATCCATCCAAGGTCAATAAAAAATAGTATGAGTCTAGTACTGGTGTCGACTTTTCCTCTCTATCTTCATCTCACTTCCATCCCCTCACTGTCTATCCTTCTCTGGAAGAAATCTGCTGTATTCATACCTGGAGAGGAGATGGGCTCCGCTAGGTTTAAAATATATGCTCTAGAAACCCCGTATGTAAATACGGTGCCCCTATGTGTCAATCAGTTATAATGGGACTATACTTGAATAATGTTTCTTGTAGAAGTTTAAATGATAGTCGAAACGGAATATCGCATAAGACGTCTTGAATAAAAATATGTGTATATACGAATGTGATTATTATGGATTATATTCCCTGATTTAAACGTTTACTTTTTAACGAAAATGAATGCTTTATACCTTTTTATTAGTAATAAATTATTACTAACCTTCGTTATTATTACTAACCTTTTTATTAGTAATAAATTATTACTAACCTTCGTTAGTAATAAATAATCGGAAGATAGACCCCCAGGAAGGGTGCAATAGCAGCAGGATTACTACTACAACCACTAACAATCATTGGTTAGATTGAAAATGAATAGCGTGAATAAGAAACGCCCTGTCCTAATAACGATAGTAGCCACATTTCTATGAACAACATATTACAACATTGAATAATCCAACATCTGATATACGTACCTCAAGATGAAGGATATGGTCACGGCTGGAAATCATTTTACTTAGCTCTTCTGTAACATGTGTGATGGGTGAATTGAATGACAGCAATATCTAAACCAAGTATATTGTACGTAATATTCTCAACTCATTCGGCAGCTAATTCCCTGTACGAAAATTGAATTATAGGTAATTAGAATTAATGGATGTTCTCAGAAATATAATGAAATTCTTGCATTAACCTCTTATTTCGGAATAACTACGTTTATTTTATAACGTATATATTATAATTGTATATATTATGCTCATGAATAAATAACTGCTTTGCTTACGACCGGACACGAACGTGGATCTTTATTACACTTTATGGATTAATAGGTAGTTAATAGTGTTATTTATAGCCGAAGCAGTATTATTTGAAAATAGTCTTTGAACAACACACTCAATCAAACTATTCCCCACATACTGCTCTCTCCGCTACATACCTTATCTCAAATACAAGAGAACATCAACAGCATGGCAACAGTTTTATAAACTTATTTTATTGCTGCAGGTGAGAATTCGTCTCAGTTTGCCAAATTCCATTAAAGTTATCAATATTATGTAATTGTTTTCCCTGTATACTTTATCTTCTTCGCTTCATTATACTATGGTTTTTTTTCAACCTCAAACGTCGATATAATCGATTTTCGTCTTTACTGTTCCTTTCATATTCATCAGAGAATGTTTTAATTCTTTAAAAGCGTGTCACATACAAGCACTTCTTCTCTATATGTTATTATTCATAAGGGTTCGAAAGTAGGAAAAACATATTTTTTTTAATGTGATTTGATAATGAAAGATACCTTATAGTGAGTAGCAAACCTATACAGGCCGAGTTGAGATGAAAGTGGCCATAATGCTTGAAATGATATTTCCTCATATTGTTGCTTTAAGTAATATAATGCAAATGCAGTACAGAATATCTATATTCTTGTTTTTTCTTTGTTACCAATATGTTTCATACCAGCAGCTTTGAGATACCATTATATTTTGTTACAAGTCTGAGAGGCAATTAAGGACGAATATGTTCTAACGGCAAATGAATAAAATGAATTTATTTGATACATACGAGAGGTATATCAACATATATACTGATTGAAGGAACAAAAAAAAGTAGCTGGCTTTGATCTGTAAGTGCGTATGCTCGACCACATTCCAAGAACAAAACATAAAAAACAAATATTAAAATATTTTGCGAAAAAATGAAATAAGGTTTTTTTCGTTGCAAGTCATCTCCTCAATTACACTTAGAAACTTATGGAAACTTGTCTTCTTGAACATGCTTTGAACGAATATATCAAGTATACTTTTCATTTCATTATGGGAGATTACTTCCGATATAGGATACAATGACATCTTACGTTCCACGATGATTTTCAACATGGTGGTCTCCTTTGATTTCAGCTTGATGTATATTCCTGTGATGATTTCCTAAGTGTATAGGTATGTTTGCATACACATCGCTGTAATTTCCTACAATGTATATATGTCTAGTTTAACAAGTAACATATACACATTCATATATATATATACATACACACACATATATATATATATATATATCGGGAGGTATGGTGTATGTGTATATGTGAGTATATAAGCGTGTGTACACACATACATACACACACACTCAAACATATATATACATGTATATATATATATAAATATATATATATATATATATATATATTCATGTTAATACTACTTTTGTTATTAATATTACTAGTTATAATTGAGAGTGCTTTTTTTTTCTGATAAGGTACATTGTCGTTATTCTGCTCATATCTAATTACGAATTCTCATTTAAATTTCTATCTTAAATCTCTTTCCGATATATCAATAATGAGTATATTTTTAATACACACTGCTAGCACTAAAATAATTAGTTCACACGGAGATATATTAATTACATTTACATTTCATTACTTTCATTTATCATTTGTCAATCTTGTATTTTCGAGTATTCAGTAAAGAACGAGACGCATCTTTATTCAATTAACAAACCTTGATTATTGATATAAACCTTATACGCAGCCTCCTTATATAAGGCGTGGGCGTTTGTACTGATTGAAACTGTTATGTTTAATTTTCATTCTAAATTAGTCTTGTATCTTTTTTAGTCGATCAATTACAGTATTTATTTCAATCCAATACTAAATGTTCAACAAAAGAAACACCATTTTTTTTTAGTTATGCACACGCATATAAACAGAAAGAAAGACACATAGTACACCAAACACAGCAAAAATAAAATAACTGAATATCTATACAAACACTTTCCAACCCCTGCAGAGAGCATCGCACAGCACTGAGCCTTTTAAACAAATGAATTCTACACTCACGTTCCTCCACCATGGTCCACGCGCAGCTGTATAACATCTGGCTCCTAACATTAAGTACGAATAAAAAATGCTGCCAAATGATATCAGATTAAATGTAGCAAGGACGAATTTTATAGACCGCAGTTTTAACTGCTTAAGGCACGTGGCTTAATGGTTAGAGATTTGGTTTCACAGTCACGGGGTTGCGAGTTCGAATACCGGAGCAAGTGATGAAAGGCATTTTATTTCACGTTGCTCTTTCTGCCGGGAGGTGCGGCCAGTAGATTACTATCAGAAATAGAAAGACAAATGGAATTATACTTAACTGGGCCGATTAGAAGTGTTCCAACGCACTCGGTAGGCAAAATATTATTTTGTGAGATTCGGCTTTTAGTGTAAGCATGTCGATAAACAAAACGAAGGCCCTGCGGGACTACGTACGGTTTATTTCTTTTAATCCAGTTAGTAAAATAAGTTGGATTACTTTGAATAAATAATGAATGAATATGGGAGGGTTAAACAAGTATAAGGTTTTATTTATTTATTAACTCTTTATTTATTTATTAACTCTTTTTTTAAAAACTCATATTGTATAATGGTTACAGAACGAAAACACTAACAAATATAATTGATTCTACTTTTGGCAAAAGGCCTGCAATTATCCCAGTGTATTACTGGTAGTTTATTTTATCGACCCCGTAAGTCTGAAAGGCAAAGTTAACCTCGGTGGGATTTGAACTGAGATATTAAAGGGCCGTAACTCTATGCTGCAAAGCATGGCATCCAACTCTCTACCGATACTGCCAATCCACCACCCTTTTAATAATTGTTAAACGTAACGATGAAAGGCAAAGTTAACTTTGATGGGATTTGAACTCAGACCGTAAAGGGACGTAACTATGCTGGAAAGCATGGCGTCCGACCCTCTACCGATACTGTCAATTCAATATAATATATACAAAGGAAACGAAAAGGAAAAAAAAGAAAGAGAAAAATACACAAGCACGTAATACACACATCTTAGACCACATGTAACAAAATGCAGAGGAAAGAGTGGTAAACAAGCCTCTACCAGAGCAAAAGATAGCAATATAGCGAGGAGCACTGGGATACCTCTCTAATACTTTTTGAGGCATGCCAGCACGCTCGCAGCGTTACCTGGGTTGATGGCGACGCTGAGGTACTGGAACAAGTAATTGCCCTCATGAGCATCACCAGTTACCTATGTTTGGCGAGCCACCAGTGAAGGTAAGAATCTCGCTGTCCGTAGCCCGACTCCCCCAAAAGTCTCGAACGCCACAGGCTGGATATTGTAGTTAGCTGACAGATCACGTTATTTTAGGATTTTGTTCCGTTGAGCTGCGGATGCTGTAGCCCTCGCCTTACCGCTGCATCCAGAATGTGAGAAGAAGCAAAAGAGTCACTAACTGTGATATCCCAGGAAAAAGCCTCTTGACCAGGAGCACAGTAAGACCGTCAAGATTTTTCCCATCAATTCAGGGCAACCCAGATGGTTCCAAAATTGAGGGGATGTTTGCCCGGGCCAAAGCTCTTAAGTGGTAATAGGACAGTGTTTGTATGTGCGCGTGCATGAGTTTTGCGGCGTTCTTAAATTAGAAACACGTGTGTGTGTGTCACTGTGTTTAAGTTAGACGTGACATATATATGTGTGTATCCCTTTCCTTCCTTTTATACACACATACATTCACGCAAACACTCATACACATTGCGTGATGGACGAGTGGGCAGATGTCCCTCAAATGTATATAAATGTGAAGGGAGTTCTACTGAAGCAGTTACAGAAGTTCAAGTATCTTGTAGCCGTGTACATGAGTGATGGAATGCAGGAGGCTGAATTAGGTGCAATAATTGCAAAAGCTGATGCAGTAATGCGCCAGCCTCAGCATTCAGCAATCAGAAGAAGGGGGTAGGTTTAAAAGCTAAACTTGCTGTCTTCCTGGTATTCCTGACAACGCTTACCGAGGATCATGAATCTTGAATAATGTCCAAAAGAATAACATTGCAAATAAAAGTGGGAGAAATGGGATTCCTCCGAAGGGTCTTTGGAGTAACGTTACTCGATAAAGTGCATAGCTCAGAGACCAGAGAATCACTCCTGGTAGCGCCGCTACTTCTCCGAATTGAGAGATCACAACTCCGATATTATGAACATATGGTTAGAATGTCTCAGTAAAGAATCGTTGGACACATTTTACAGGCAAAACCAACCGGCAAGAGACCCAGTGGTAGACTCTGAGCAAGATAGTTGGATAACATCCAAGAGCTTGGCTGGTCACGCTTTGGGATCCAGCTGGATCAGTTAGAGATGTTTGCTACTGACAGACTCGCTGGAAGGAGTGTTTGAGAAGGACTCTGCCCCCACCACACTCTCAGAAATAAGTGTGTGAAGAAGATATTGTCAATTTACATTTCAATTTATATATATCTATACGCATACATATTGGCGTATAATACCAATATGCACACCACAGAAGATAGCAGAAAACCGCCCAAAGGCGGTTTTTCTGATGGTAATGATAAATACTGTTATCAAAAAAATATTTTCTTTTAAATTTTAAGATTGTTTTAAATTTGAAGTTTTTGTGCAGCATCATTAAATATGTAAAATTGCTATCACCTTCGAAAGTACATTGCAATCTCGTTGAATGGGGAAGAAGCCGCCTCAAGTCTGTGTTTCGCTATCATCTTACATCAACCAATCAATATTACGTGTAATTCTCATTCACTGTTTTCATTGTAATTAACATATTCGAGTATTTAGTTAAAGACCAAATCCATGACAATTAATCGCTTTCTCTATGTCATATTTTGGGAGTAATTACGTGAGGCTTCCAGAAATCACTAAACACCAATTTTATTGCTTGGACATGTCATTCATAACTGCTCTCGAACGTTTTTCAAACTTTTAAAGTTTCAGTTATATAACGTTCTCTCGTGATACAGCTGTGTTCGAAGTAGGGCGTGTAATCACTGCATATAACTTGAATATGATTCGGGTAAATATGTTTCGAATATCAGAAAAAATTCATGCAGGCATGAGTGAGTTGTAAATATCTTCGATTGACTACAATAAGGTAGCGCATTCGGTCCTTATTTGTTCTATAACCTCGGGTTGACAAGTATATCACCGTATAGGTTTGATGTATATGCATATATATATATATATATATATATATATACACACACCCTCTCTCTCTCTCTCTCTCTCTCTCTCTCTATATATATATATATATATATATATATATATATATATATATATATATAGAGAGAGAGAGAGAGAGAGAGAGAGAGAGAGAGAGAGAGAGAGAGAGAGAGAGAGAGAGAGAGAGATAGTGAGAGATAGAGAGAGATATATATATAGAGAGAGAGAGAGAGTGAGAGAGAGATAGAGTAGAGCGATAAAGAGAGGGGGAGAGAGAGGGATCATGTAAACATTATTTTGGTGAATAGGTGAGGAATTGGGGCTCACAGTACATGTGAAGTTTGTGGTTTATGTAAAAAACCGCGTTCCACTGTGATCTTATCTAATAATAGCAATACTGTAAAACTCGAGTAGAAGGAAAGCAAATTATCTTTGAATGTGCCTGTCTGTGTAAGTGGGAGTGTGTATGTGCATGTGAGTATGTGTCTGTATCTGTAACAGCATAGCTTAGTAACAGGTGTATTCAACAAGTATTCAACCAAATACTCTCCTTTTATATCATTCCAGAATTTACATTTCGCATCTCGTGAGAACTAGGAAAGGAATGAGAGTCAATCTACTGACATCAATAGGTTTAACAAAAACCTTTATTCTGGAATGCTCTCAGTGTGTTATAAACCATTCATTTTATAAGCGTATTAGCAAATCCTCGTCATCAAGTCTTAGCATAAGAAAAGCTGTAGTAACTGAAATCTTTCTAACAGTTCAATGAAATTCTTTATGAAAAATATTTCAGTCGTCAAATTATAATTGCTTTATATTCTGTGCGTAAGACCTCTCTAGAGTTAGCCAAGATAGTGATTTGATTTATACCATGCCTTATAGTGTAAAATGATGTTACACTATGACACATTACGTTATATTTGCTTGAAGAATATTTCAATAAACGAATCGATTAATGTGAAGGAACGTCTATCCAATTTATTTCATGTTATATCAATAATGTTTTAAGGATATATTTCGATACAAAGACAGAAAATATTCACTTCCTTTGCGACAAAATGAATTACTAAAACCTTATCATGTCAAAAAGAACTTTTGAAAAGATTTCTGTACTTACTTAAACTTTTTAAAAGTATACCTAACATTAAATATTTATGTATGATTTCAACAGCCGTAATTATATATGCTATTCATATATAGAGAGAGCTTCAATGCTCCTACCTCCACACCTCTATTTCTATGGCACATGTTCTATTAACTAAGATAATGAGATATAAAATATAAGGAAACAGTATTTTCGTTAAAAAGTAACAGACGTATGGCTATTTAGTCGCTGTTCATAAAATACCTTCATATTCTTTAGTTGCCTTGTAAATACTAAGTGAACTACTGTAAATAAAATAATTGTATCCTGTTGTAATGTTTCACTAAGGTATGTGTGTGTGTGTGTGTCCCTAGAAATAGCATTGCATAAACTAAAGTAGTACATACGATCGAAAAAATCGCGGATCTCTCAGGCTTACCGACTGAGGGGTGGAGCTGATCAAAATCGGACCAAGTAAACAATGTTTCCATTGGTCTTTCCATTGCTGATAGTATCTATCGGTCAGAAAGAGGAACGTGAAATGTGCTTCAAACTACTATAATTAGCGTATGAATTAACACAATTTTATTGATTAATTATTGGCCTTGTGCTTAAATCAGAATCCATTGAGTATACGTTTTCTGTTAGACAAGGGCTTTGGTACGATAGTGTAGAAATGTGTGGAAGTTCATACATGGCAGCTACTGTCGAACAATGAGTACACTATTTGAAATACTTCGCTTATCTGAACCTTTCATAAAATCACCATGAAAATGATTGTATGAAAACTATCAGTGTATTTTAAAGTAGTTGATTGACATACCCCTTGTATTAAAATGTTACTTAAAATGAAACCATCCAAATTATATTAAACAATTGATTCAAATGGAAACGAGCATGCAATCTACTTAGAATTTATTCTATTCTAATAAGCACATATTTAATGAAAACTAATATTCATACATCTTCGTTAACGGTGTTGAACACACAAACACACACACACATCACAAGCATACACACACACGCACATACACGCGCACACACGCACATACGCGCGCGCACGCACACACACACACACACACACACACACACACACACACACACACACACACACACACACACACACACACGCACACGCACACACATATATATATATATATATATATATAAACACAATTAATGCAGGAATTTAATCAAATTCTGAATAAATGAATAGATAATTGAAACGATGCGAATGCCTTCTTGAAAAAAATGTTCAAATGGAAGAATTATATTTGTTATGTCATTACTTAGGTTATGTTCTGTTATCTGAATTAAGGTATAGTTATTTTCAATAGATATTAATACTTCTCTCTATGTACTGAATATTTTATTGTAGCGTGTATGTGTGTTCTACTAAATATATATTTATATATATATATATATATATATATATATATATATATATATATATATATATATATATATATATATATATAGAGAGAGAGAGAGAGAGAGAGAGAGAGAGAGAGAGAGAGAGAGAGAGAAAAGATGAATATAAAATGAAAGTGCTTTTATAAAGGAATTTATTAGGTATTGACATATGTTTCTGTAACAGACGGAATACCTAGTATCGCTGCTTGCGTAATCATATAATGTTAGCAAGTATTCGATAGCAAATGTATAATCAGTTGTCACTTCTTCAGAGATATTAGATAAATTGGAAAGAATCAGAAAAAGCAAAGTATTTATATTAGTTGTAAGAAAGGAAGAAGAGAAGGGATAGTATATGACAGATGGCAATTCAATTTGCTGGTAAACAAGTATATAGAAGGTTTTTAATGAGAATACAATGAGTATATGGCTTATTTTATCTAAATAAGAATTTTTGGGAGTGCCTATTTTAATCTATATTTGACCAGTTGAACAATGGACAGGGCTGGTCGTTTGGTGTAGTAGTATTAATACAGATATAAATAAAGTACCAGTAATGCACTGGGTATTTGTTGGCCTTGTGCAAAACGTAGAAACAATTAATACAGATATAAAGTGTCAAGTATGGAAGAGAGATATTTTCACTGCTACTGTATAACAACAATTCGGGTAGCCTGCTGGTATATGCATTAGGGAATTGAATTAAGAAATCTCATTTTATCTATAGCAGTTTATATTAAATGGTAAAGAATAGAAGAGTTGATAGAATTAAGACTAATAGAGAATGTTAATATGTATGTTGACAATCAAACGGAGATGGAGACAGGTGTTCTATCCTGGTAGCGTTTGTAATATGACAATGTAGATTTCAAGCAATGGTTACAGTATAACAATCGCTCTATTCTGTTATTTAATAAAATATTTTTGGATTTCATAATACAAAATATTTCCATATGCGCAATTTACCAAATTCGTGTCCTTGGTAATATGCAGGCGTCAAAATTATTATATCCCATTTTATGTTAAATTGTTGGTTATTTTCGCGCAGCTGCCAAGTCTTGTCTGCGTGTGTTGTTACATAACGTTGGTTTTCATGAAATATCGAGTAACGATGTCTATAATGGCGAGATTTGAAGGAGGTAGCTGTAGACCCCACATAGTACCACTTCCGGCTACCCAATTCGATGGTACATTTGTATATGATGTTGCGTTCAAGACACTGATTGTACAACGGACACATTCCTGGTTGGACACAGTTTCAGTTATAATTATGCGTTGTTGTATTACCATGGATGGGTTGATGAGGTTGCTTATGCAGGACGGATGTTGTTTGTTGTTCTGTGATGTTATAGCCGATGTTTTACGTGTATTGTTATGTGTTGGAAGGCGTTTATACAACCGTTTTGCGTTAAGCTTTTTTATATGTTGTTCAATATTAGGGGCGGTTGAATATGAAAGTCGAATAGTGTTAGGGTTTAAGATTTTATTATATTTATGTGATGTTGGAAAATGTTTTTTAACTAATGGAAAGAATTGTGAGGGTAGATTGGTTTTAATAGAGTTGTTATAGACCGGTTTGTACCATATATACGCTTTACATCGCCTTCTGTTTGGTGGTGTGCGAGTATTAGTGTGTCTATTGCGGTAGTGTATGTATGGTGGTGAGTCTATGCTATTTCTACCTCTATGAGTTTTATTTTGGGTGTTTTGGTGATCGTCGACTATATACTGTATATTATCTAGGTATCCAGCCTTCCTAAGTCCATCATCATAATATTCGGCATGCTCTTTGAAGGTTTGCTGGTTGGACGACAGGCGGGAGATTCTAAGGGAAATATTTCTAGGGATGGATTTAATCATACATATGATTATACATTTGATTATACATTTCATTATACATTTGATTATACATTTGGTATCGAATACTTGCTAACATTATATGATTACGCAAGCAGCGATACATACGTATTCCGTATGTTACAGAAACATATGTCAATACCTAATAAATTCCTTTATTTAATATTCATCTTTTCAACATTTTCTCCGGAATATCATTTATACTCGTTGAGCAAACCTAGACGTACGCTGTTCATCTCTAACGTGACTTGAAATTGTATATTTATATATATATATATATATATATATATATATATATATAAGAGGGTGTTAAAGTTTGCTTGAAGCATTGTGAAATGTGTAAAATACGTAGTTAAGAAAGCCACAACAATGCAGAGGGAAATCTCGAGGTAGGAAGTGAAAGATAGATAGGAAAAACAGGTGAAAGTGAAAATTAAGAGAGACAAAGATGAAAACAAAACAAAGGTAGAAGGGTTACCGTAGTGGAGATTTAATCCCAATATTTCGGGCTCACGCCCATCAACGGGGGAAGGTTCCAAAAGGGGGGGAACAGGCCAAGCGGAGAAAGTTGCGATGTCGTTAAGACAGGAATGCCGTATATATATATATATATATATATATATATATATATATATATATATATATATATATATATATATAACGAAGGAAATGTGGTAAGGAACCAGGTGGACCATAACGCACCAAAGTACTCAATACTTGAGGTAGTAGAGTGGGTAATAGGAACCAGTAAGACCCCGACAGCTGAGCTCAAGCCGTTTCGACGGCTAATTCTGGGTCCAGAATTAGCCGTCGAAACGGCTTGAGCTCAGCTGTCGGGGTCTTACTGGTCCCTATATATATATATATATATATATATACAGGTTGTAACCGTAGATTGAATCTATACATATATATATATGGAGTCAATCAACGGTTACAACCTGTTTTTATTCTGTATTATATAGTTTTTATATCACACACACTTCGGGCCAATCGACCATCGCAACTATATGTTTTATTGAAAATATTCCATGATAGTCTAAATAGTGCGTTATATAATATTATTTCATGAACGAATTTAAAATTTAGTCTATCGTGAGCTAATATTTTATTACATTACACAATATTTAAACTGTACTAAATCGCTATGGAATATTCTCGTCTCTATTATTTGTTGAATGCGCATCTGCTTTATAATTGTATCTTTATTCCTGTTATTGATTTCCATTTTTTATATAAAAAAGGTCATTAAAAACAAGAAGCCTCTGCATACTCTAAAGCATAACATCAGGTATAAAACATGCAAAATGGATATATGCCTGCATATATATGAATCATTCCTCAAGATATGTGATATAATATATGATAAAGTGCCCAGTGAGAAGACAAAGAAATTATCTATAGAATATATTTGAAAACATTCTATGGTAGTTATTATTCTTATAAAGGAAAGCCATATGCAAACTATACTTGAATTGAATCACCCCATAACAGCTGTTAGCCGAGAACATAAAACAATTCAGATTCATAGATTTTATGAAAAGACATAGGATTTAGATGAGATGCGGATTGCAAAAAATATTGTATATAATATTTGAATGACATTTAAATTGGTTAAGTTTTATTCAACAATTATGTTTATTTTGGATAACATCATACAACAGTATGTTACAGTACCACATTTCTGAATTACAGAAGCAATTCTATACACAACTACACATTTTTGAATAAGTCTCATTATTTCCCAAATGTTCATGTAAAACAAGAAACTCATAAATAATTGAAGAAATATTGAATGTATTCGCCGTTTAAATAAATATTGTGAAGGGAGTAAAATTTTATGTAAATTCGTATTGGACTGCAATTTTGATTTTCAAGTACATTTTAAGCAGAGAGTTTAAAATGTTATTTCAAACATGGGAGAGCATACTTCAAACTGATGTAAGTTTCATAGTAATTCGGAGATTCATCTGATGTTTCATATTTAACTGATCCTTTCAACCTAAACACATTGATAATGATCGGTTCTGCTTTAATAAACAAATATAATGAGTATTTAAAAACTGCTGGTAGATTATTTAATTTTAGTAAATCGAATGTCCTGCATACTGAATTCTTGAACAACGTTTCTATAGTGAAGCTCATCCAATATTATTCAAAAACTGTGGTACTTCTCCTCTTTGGCAGTACGATAACAACTCTGGACAAATTCCCATGTCAGGTGCGGCCGACAGAGAGTACCAGCAATTAAAAGACCAATGGAAAACTGTTTTACCCCAACCGATCTCATGATGGACTCCTTTCTTCTGCCAGCAGTTGCCACCGGCAGATAGTATCAGCAATGGAAAGATCAAAGGAAACATTGTTTCTTTGGTCCATTCTAACTATCGTTATCTTTCTGTTTTAGCAGAAATATGATGAACGGCCTCCCAGCTGCGACCATCTAGACTGTTTGTTAGGACTTAATGACCGAAGGAATGTATTTATCCCATATATTCTCCTTTTACTTTTAATGTTAATTTTGACTTGAAGGGAAATTTGACTACTATTAATTCAGATATTAAAAATTGTTTTTTGACTAGCCAATTTGAACTCCCATTTCTATTTTTTCCAAGCAGCTCATGGGTTCGAAAAATGTGAGGAAATTACCTTACCATATGTCATATTGATAATTGTTTCTACTTTTGGCTCAAGGCCAGCAATTACCCAGTGTATTACTGGTACTTTATTTTATCGACCCAGTAAGGATGAAAGGCAAAGTCAACCTTGCTTTAGTTGGTTGATTGTTTATGTGTTGTTGTTGTTTTTGTTGTGTTTGTTGTTGTTGTTGTTGTTGTTGTTGTTGTTGTTGTTGTTGTTGTTGTTGTTGTTGTTGTTGTTGTTGTTGTTGTTGTTGTCGTTGTTGTTGTTTCTTCTTCTTCTTCTTCTTCTTCTTCTTCTTCTTCTTCTTCTTCTTCTTCTTCTTCTTCCTGAGAGGGTCATGGTGGCCTCTTATTCTGAGGAAGAAGTGAGCGAAGAAGAAGAAGATATTTCGTGAAAGGTTGTTTGGTGTATTCGTTAATGATTGTTACAACTATTGTAAATTACAAATTGGGAGCTCTGTAGAAAAGATCAGATTATACTTCGTGAAAGAAGTCTATATATTCAGTGTTGATACCGTACTACAAAACATGAGTAGTAACTCGGTGATTTTATGATAATGTATGTACCAATTATATACAAATAATATACAATCTCAAATGACAGAATAATAGCATGTTAAGCCTACAAAAATCAATGTTTAGACCTTGTATTGTGAAATACACTCCAGGATATTTCAACCAAATTTAAATTAAGAAAATAAATCTATTTTTACCTTCAATTAGTCGATTGCTTGATGTAAAAAGTTTGAAGTTTGTTTTAAATCCCATTTTCTAATAGAACAGATCATATAGTTAAGTATGCTTGCAATTATACATAAATCCTCAGCAAATAGTGCGATTACGTTCAGTTCCATTAGCATTATTGATGGCATTTCCGAGAGGAAAACAGAGTTATATGTAAAGCGTATTCATAAATTCACAATCAATATTTCTATATATTTACAGTTGTGTGAGAATCTCTCTATTCATCAATGTTGAACATATGTTGATATAAGCTCGATTCCCTATCAAACGCCAATCGAAAGCTATGAGCAGGTTGTTTGTACTTAATTATATTTACTAAGAGACACTCCTAATATTTTCTTTGGTGATAGTCGTTACCTGTCTCTTTTCTCTGCACTTAACCTCACGTTTACTGTTATTTCATAAGCAGATACCATTAGGAATATGACAATCCTTAACATAAACAGGCTGGCAACAAAATATTAGTATACATTTTCATGATCACTCACATGTATATAATTTAACTATAGAATTGCTAATATATTTAACTAAGTTATACCTACACATCGAAGCCCAATTACTTATGCACTTTAGCCACATTTAATATTCATTACATGAAGCCAGACTATACTCTTTCATGTGAATATTATATTATCTATGTTATAAAACTAAAACGGTTGTCCGCTTTGCTTCACTGATGCCTTGATATGCGCAGTGCACGCACATTCTGGAATGTTTTCGATCTCAACCTTATATAAAGAATACATATTGCGTGCGTACGAGTCGTGTATTCACTTACTACATGTTTCGTATAATATATAAGATATGTAATATTATATTCCGATATATACGTTGATATGCAATTTAAATAGTAAAAGATGATGTAACAGACACACACACACGCACACACACGCACACACACATATATATATATATATATATATATATATATACACAGAATGGGAGAGAGAGAGGGAGGAGCGAGATATATTAACGGCGCTGTGGCTCTCTCTTATAAATGTTTCATCGCTTACATTTATCACAACTATTTCCCCTTCTTAACTCATTCTCGTGTACTTTCTCTCCTTCCCGCCTTCCTCTCTCTCACCTCGCCACGTGACCTATGTTTCTTCCATCGTTCAGCTCTGTTCTGCTTCAATGGTTAGATGTATGAAACTGACGATGCACTTAATCTTGTATTATTTCACTCAGCTTTCTTATTGTAAACTCGTTTTTTGTGGACGTCTACATTCTAAAGACTCATATAAAGATATCGTATAGTTATATATTTTTGCTTTGGGATTCCTCAGGTATATATTTCGTTCCATCCTCAATGTAGTCAATCCAATCACCTTAAATGGGATTATATTATCAAACCAAGACCTACTCATAGAATTAAATTAGTTAAAACATGTTAGAACATTCTTTCTGAAGGGTAAGGATGTTTCAGGTACTGAACCAAAATTCTAACTCTTTGCTTCATTTATTCGTCTTTCCTATATTTTATTAATGCTGCTCTACCCATTAATACTTTTCATGGCACTTCCAGACGTATATCGGGGTTTGTTTCTATCAGTTGCCAGCACGTCACTAAGGTCTTTTCTATTCCTATAGAAAGGAGTGCTGTGATAGTCCCTCGTAGTTTTTGTCACAACAAAACTTAATCAATGCCGGGAAGAAAAGAGAGAAAGGAGTACCGTCTGCATGTCTGAAATGTTACTGGCTGAAGAGAAGATTTGACCTCCGTGGGATTTACATTCAGATTGCATAAGATCTGGGACAAATATCACAAGGCTTCGATATTTTTTTGAATTCGTCAATCTCTACAGATATTACTGTTCAAAAAATGTTAATCTCCACACATGGACATTTCCCTTATTACCTAGAAGGCAGCGAATTTATCATATTCACTAATCTTGAAACACAAACCCGTGCAATCTATTCGAAAGCAAATAAATAATCTCCGGGTGAGTTACAACTAGTTTTCGTATAACTGTACACAACTGATATACGGTACACCTCCTACACCTCCTGCTACTTGACACTCGTTTTTCTCACAATAACACTCTGAAAGTAACCTTTCCGTTGGAACTTAATCTCATGCTTGATACACACAGAATTCGCACGAGAGCTAACCTCTTTCTTTGCCGATAATTTCATGGGAAATTCCTTCAACATTAAACGGAGCTGTGTCTGAGAGATTCAACTCTGCAAGATGAAAGTCTTTGAATTACAAATGAAATTAGACATTCAATGCTACATACATATACTTCACATGTATTCTATTGAATAATGTATATTTTCATATTTACATCGATGCTTCCTTTTGCGTTGCATTTGTCTCATTCGTTTGATGTCACGTGTTTGTTTACGCTTAATATGCTTACTGATGATTTTGTTTTCAAATATGTTGTAATATTTTGTTTACAAACACACCGAGCATTATAATAAATGTTCGGTAAATTCATACGTACATATATATATGTGTGCATGTATGTATATATATACATACTACTGTACGTCTGTATACATATATGTATGTACGTATGCATACTCATATGTAATAATTTTATTGTTGGTATATGCACGCTTAGGCATATTTGCACATACACAATTTATTTCAGAGGTTTACCAAAATGCAACTCGTCACACTTATAATCTATCTCTATCTTGTATTGCACTGGTTTATGATGTCTTTCAACCATCAATGCAGCATAGTCACATCGCCTAAGAATAGACATTTGAGGAATATATTTCTATCTTTGTTTTGAGAAAATGTTTGAAATCCTTATGGGGAGATTATTGTTTGATACTCATCCCATCTACAGACACACTAAAGAAATACATGTATTTTGTCCATTAAACAACCTCTCTCTGCAAAGGATATATGGCACCTTTTTTTTGCCAAATTAAACATCATAAATATAATTTAGAACATCATAAATATTAGAACATTCGGTCATGTGGCAGTAGATTATAAAGCCAGATAAGAATTTTAAATAGTGAGTGTTTCTTAAATTTCTTGGTGAATCTATATCATTTAATTTCGTGATTTTGCATGTCTTTTCTTGCCAAAACATTATTGCGCTATATATTCCTTTAACAACACATTTTGTGTAAGTGAATTATATTTTCTCTTGTCATTTATTGTATGATCCAACAAACAGTAATACTTACACCAGAAATGCACAGGTGGTCACATTGCATGTTGTTAATTGTAATCGATGCCGGATAGTTTATGTAGATTCCATTCTATAAGTAGTAAGGTGACATTAAGTTTATGTAATGTACATAAAAAGAAATTTTAATTTCCACGGAGATTTCCTTGCTTGAAACTTGATAGACAGCCGTTTTGTTTACACTACAAATTTAGATTGCCTAACTTTTAAAATAACGCACAATACATTCCTTAACGAAACCACATGCTCTGTTTAAGAGTAAACACTAGCATATAAACTGTTAAAGATAATTTCCATGTCAATAGATACCATTTGTTCATCATTCATACGAGTAACTGAACCTATCTGTTCATGTAAACTGTATGGGGGAAAATAAGCATTTAAAGTATAAAAATATCAAGTAACGCAAATGTTTATCAAATGAAAGAGATTTATTTCCTGCAGACGAATTCGCACAAGACCAAACTAAAGACAACTCGTTTCTAGAGAATGGCATTCTAATCCTGACAATAACATTGCTTTGTATCTCTTACTACAGTTTTACAATGTGTTGTTTATTTTCTAAGATAGTTGAATGTGATTTGCTAGAAAATTGACGACTATTTCTAGAATGGCGAAAGATAGCATAAATGTCCCTCTCTATATATATACTAGATACGTTTGAAATAATTCGATTAAACAATTCTGTAATACTGTAAAAATTGTACAGATTTCTATTCAAGAATCGCTTTGTAGAAATTCATTTTATCATGCCATAATGTACAATGAAATAAGTCGGAGATTATCTCCTTCCTATGATATATATGCTGGATTCTGGTGCTTCATATTAACAGAATTCTTACTGACCATTTAAATACTTATTTCTTTACTTGTTTTGTCAGCTAAACCTATAAGTAAAGAAATATCGGAAAATTTAATTTTACCTAAGAACGAGTATTGATTTTCTGTCAGACTAAAATAAGATGGGAGTAAGACAATAATTGAGAATGCAATGCTGTAAAATTGTTATTTCCCATGTTTACGTTTGTCAGCGGTGTAAGGGCTTTGTCTAACGGCATTCGTTTTTATAGATATATTTTAGCTTCAGTAAACAAGGTTTGTGCTCCCGTATATTTTAATGACGCGTTGTTGGAGTGGGGGTATTCAAAGCCTGTTAGCAGAATATATCCCCGTGGTTTCATAGAACTTGGCGGTAGTAACAATGTTATTAACTCTGTAGCTATATGCTTTATCTGATGTGTGAGAGATTGCGCATGTAATTATATGTACATAAATACATTTGGTTTTCACTGAAATGGCACTGGATTGAACACCGCTTTCTTCTGCATGGTCCTAAGTCTGTGGAGCATTCTACTTTACCTTTCTAAGCCTAGCTTCCTTCATTTCGTATCTAAGAACAGTTCTCATGATTTCTCCTGGCAGTAAAATTCTCACTTTCCATATCAATAACCACCTCCTCCGTTTAAATTTATTCATCCTTTACTAGCTTCTAGCCAAAGCAACAATACGATTTTCTCTCTGACCCTCCTCGTAGGAAGAAAAATGTCCGAAGTTCTGTGATTCTTCATTAATCTTAGCATCTCGATACATCTAACTCTTCTTTAAATTCTGTTTTATGCTGATGATATGATAAAGCGTAGCTACTGCATACTGTTATGTGTTAATTTTGGTGACAATAAAAAAATGTACCCAGTACATCCTGTAAGATGTTTGGCCTTAGGCAGGACATCCAGGCATAGAAACCACGCCAGATAGGGAATGTATGAGTAGCATGGCTTGGTTCTGGTTCTTCTGATTCCGAACCATAACAAGATCTTCAAACCATGCCAGCGTGACCATGACATGTTGATGATAATGATATGCATAATATTGCGGTCTCAATATGTAAACTAAACCATTAATTTTGTTGTTTTTTTTAAATCAACGCAGACAACCTAGAAAAATACCCGATTACTTCCTCCCGCTTATTCCAAACTCATTCATATTATTTGCGAGATTAGACACATGTGTATGACCGTAGCTTTCGCATAGCACATTATTCATAAAATTGTGTGTATCATATATTTCCTATAATATTATGATAGTTTGATTATAGCACCTCATTGGAATAACATGTTTGTAAGTAATATTTCTTTGCAATAATATAATTATTATTCCATCTCCCTTACAATAATTTCACTATTGTATTTCCACGGAGAATTGCAGGTATTGTACAATCTGATTATACTATTCTCCTCATCAGCACTGGATCACTGTGTTTCTCTTAAGATACTATAACCATTATTATGATATTTTCCTTATGCTTCATTATCATTATATAATATTGGATGGATTGGTAGTATCGGTAGAGGGTCGGACGCCATGCTTTGAAACATAGAGTTACGACCTATTACGTTATCAGTTCAAAACCCGTCGAGGTTCATTTCACTTCGCCTTTCATCCTTACGGGGTCGATAAAATAAAGTACCAGTAATGTACTGTGAAGAATGCTGGCCTTGTGCTAAAAGTAGAAACACTTAGTATTATAAACGTTAAGATTATCAATATATGAAACCTTACATATTACCCTTGAGTTGATTCGTGTGTACGTATGGCAGAATGTGTGTATGTCTATATCCGTGTGTGTGACTATATGTGCATGTGTGTGTATATACGCGTGTATCAGGAACCTGTCTACACACATGTGTATGTGTATGTGGGTGTGTGTTTAAACGGGTGCCTACACACGGCACCACGACTTGTGTCGGACACACATTATAAAGCATGTCCGTAGTCAACTGACTGACCTAGGGCAGAAAATACTTTAACTGAAGACTGCCACTTCAAAGAAATTAAGAACCCATTCGACGCCACAAACATTCTTTTTTTTTTATTTTCATTATACTTATATTATCTTACTAACATCTATAACTTTACTCATTTACTTCTTATTCTCTACTTTTTTATTTTTATCTCTAATATTCTTTTTCATTATTTATAAGTTCACATCCCGCCGTTGTTAACTTTGCCTTTCATCCTGATGGTAAAATAAAGTACCAGTAATGCACTGAGATAATTGCTGGCCTTGTGCTAAATGTAGAAAACCGACTGTTTTCAAACTTTACACATGTAATACTTATATTTCAGGGAGTGTTCTCAGCAAAAATAAATTTGAAAGTTTCTATGCCCTAGGGACCACATTAAGCGATTTAACGATCTCTCTCTATAATTCTTGTTTTTTCTCTTTTTAGATAGATACATACATATAACGTCGCGCCCTTATAATATCTGTCTGTATGTCTGACTGTCTGCATTACGTCACTTCCCTGAGCATGTATGTGTGTGTGTGTGTGTGAGTTTGAATCCCTAACATTCGAGAAGTACCCTACCGATTATTTTCAAACTTTACATGTGCATTATGTTTCAGGGTTTGTTATGCACATTTCAACTTTGTTATCTCCTAGGGCCCGCATTAGGTGAAAAACTGCGTTTTTTTAAACATTTTTAGGGGTTTTTTGAGGCGTTACGTCAGACCGAATTCCTTGAAATTGTAATTATGTATTAGTCAGTCTCTTCTTCATACCGTAAGCAAAGAAAATCCAACTTTCATATGGCCTAGGGCCCGCATTAGGTGAAAAACTTCATTTTTTCAGCTTCTTAGGGCTTTTTAGAGGCGTTCCGTCTAGCCGATTTTCCCGAAATTTCAAGGCATATTGTGCACATAAAAAATAATCATTTTCCTGATCCCCTAGGGTCCGCATTTTTACTGCTTCATCGAGGAAAATATTAAAGATTATCCACCATCAGAGTATTCGGTTTATTTTCTTTACATATTGTCCAGGCATGCAATTTCTCCACGATTAGGTCTATTGGCGGCTCGCGTTCCAAAATACCTTATCTCGTGCAACGCTGGGTACCACTGCTAGTTAATAATATATTTTCACTTTCTATTATTTATTCATGATTTTTTTTTTTGTTTTACATTTATTGTAACACTTTTACTTCGTCATGTTTTTTGTTTTGATTTTTTTTTCATCACACCATGTTATATTATAATTTCTGTTTGATATTACATCCCTTTCCCTACATGTTACTTCTCACCCTTTCCCCATTTTTCCTTGTTTCCTTTTCTCTTGCACCTCCCATTCACTCTTACCTCCTATCCCTATCTATCAACCCTTACTTATCTACGGTAGTCAGGATCCCTACACGTTTTTTGTATGTATACACACGTATTATATATATTTTTTTATATATCTGGATTATATTTAAAACGTTGGGTGCTGGTTTGGCAGTATCGGTAGAGAGTCGGACGCCATGCTTTGCAGCATAGAGTTACGGTCCTTTACGGGGTCGATAAAATAAAGCACCTGTAATGCACTGTGATGATTGCTGGCCTTGTGTCAAAAGTAGAAACATTTGTATTTAAAAGGCTGTCTTAAGTGCTACCGTCAATTAAATATATATATATATATATATATATATATGTGTGTGTGTGTGTGTGTGTGTGTGTGTGTGTGTGTGTGTGTGCGTTAGGATCGACAGTTAACAGATTGTTGTTACTCTGACTCTCGGACGATTCAATTAATACTGATACGTAACATTCTCAATAAGAATCAGACATTTTTTGTTGTTTTTCTTTCAAAATATTTACAGCAGATATTCCAGCCTGAACCATCAAGCGTTGAGATAACATCAAAGCGTCTGTACGTCCGACGAGCAGGCACGATAGCGTCTGTATTTTTGAGACGGCGCGATAGCGTCTGTACGTCCGACGAGCCGACGTGATAGCAACACAAATGAGTGGCAACATACAACTGGTGGAGAAACAAAACTTTACATCAATTCATCAATAAAGCATTGTTCTAATTCTATATCTGTAATATTTCAATTCTTATCTCTATTTTGGTGAGAAAAAAAACAACCCCAAACAAATGATATCATTGTCAAACAAATCATCGATCTAATTTTCGTCTTTGAAATCGCTATTATGGTTATTGATAGTTTTATTAATTATTATTATTATTATTATTATTATTATTGTTTTTTTACACGCAGAAATGCCCATTTGTACCGCCCTGTATTGTCTTGTGCTGTCCTTAATGTCTACTTTATGTAAACCCTTGTGGTTAATAAAGAAAGCATTATTATTATTATTATTAAGGCGGTGGATTGGCAGCATCGGTAGAGGTTCGGATGCCATGCTTTGACGTATATAGTTACGGCCCTTGCCATTCTGAGTTCAAATTCCGCCGAGGTTAATTTCGCCTTTCATCCTTACGTGGTCGATAAAAAAAAGTACCAGTAATGCACTGGGTAATTGCTGGCCTTGATCCAAAAGTAAAAACAATTATTATTATTATTATTGTTATTATTGTTATTATCATTATTATTATTATTATTATTATTATTTGCATTTATCTTGCTTTATGTTTATACGAGTTATCACCAAGTCACAACCTGTGACCTCAAGAGACAACAAGGTCCGCCATGTTCAAGAAAGAACATACATATTCACACATGCATCCTTAGTGTTTAGACTTGTGATGTACTTATATTGACAGGATCTTCCTTAGTATATGGGCAGTTCCCATTAGTACTATCTTTTGTATTTCTCCTATACGCGGGTTTCCTGGGATTTGCGATAAGTAGTCGTTAGACCCCTTAGGTATCATTCCCAGAGCGCCTACAACCACTGGTATTGTTTTAGTTCTCAATTTCCACATTTTTCCAATTTCTATCTCCAGGTCCTTATACTTGCTCAATTTTTCAAATGTTTTTATAGATACATTCTTGTCTATTCTGTTCAACTGTTATATTTTCCCATGTTTGTTCTTCAAGGTGAGCTGTTTCTTTCATTTGTCTGTCTATCCATGGGGCATGTATGTTATGAACTTTTTCTTCGGCCCAGATCTTTTCCCAGAATTCTTGCACTTCCTCCTTGGGTGGTATTGATTTAGCAGTTATTGTTGACTTACCAATTTTTCTGTAGAAGTTTCTTTGGTTGTTTTTGAACATATTATTGTCCTTATAGAATCTAGATCGTTTTTCAAAGCGCCTTATACGAGCAGCTTTGGCCGACACTTTTTTCTTGATTGTTTCTATCAGCATGTCTATGTCACATGTTGATCTTATACTGTACTTTTTTTTCAATTTTCTAAGTTTAGTTTGTTTAACATGTTCACCTACTTTATAGTTTGTTAAAATTTCTATGTCAGATCGGAGAAGGTTTATTTGGCGATGGATGTTATCTTGCCAAGTAGATTTCTTGTGGGAATTCCTTTGTTTTTACATCTTCACTCCACATAAGTGAGTGGTGACTTTAGTTAATGCATAATAGAGATGATTTAAATCAGTAATGTTTAGTTTGTTTGTGATGATAATGTTTTTGAGAATTATGTTAGTCTTGTGTATTATCTTTTGGTTCTGTTTGGAGTTCTGGATCTTAGGGAGGGTGTCTCGTTCCCCCATGTCAGATTCTTTCATTTTCATCCATTCGATCATAATTTCATCCTTCAAGTTGGCAAGTTCATTCTCATTCATTTCTTTATCATTTACGATCTCATTATTTTCATTTGGAGTTTCATCCTGAGCATGCACTCCCTCCACTTTTTCGCTCCTTTCTTTAATTTGTTCTGTTGCCAGTGATTCCGCCCCAACTCTGGGATTCGAAGTGTTACAGTTTACCTCGTTTTCACTGACACATGCTTCATTTTCCCTTCGCTGACTTTGTGCTACTAGCTTGATCTGATCAATTTCTATATCAGTTAGTAACTTTTTTCTTACAATATTTCTTCGTATATTGGCTAGTTTATTACTGTCAATATAGCCTCTGTTTTCGGGATGTTTCTTTTTCCAGTTGATATATGTTTGCTCTGTATTCGATGTATTTGATGGGTAGTACATGGCAGTGTAGAAAGCCTCAAGGACTTCTTTATTATCTTCCCTTGACCATTTTTCTCTCTTTTTCTTTGGATTTCTTGGTGGTGAGCATGGAGGGCCAACAGTAGGAGTATTCCGGTTATGGGAGGTCTCCAGCTCCGAAGTGATGGGAAGGTTTGAACCATTAGCTGATTTTTCGACCCCAGTCTGGTTCCTCTCTGAGGGACGCGGTCCTTTTTTACCCGGGTGACGGCCGATCCGGTATGAGATTTCATCATTAGACATCTACTTTATTTTGTCGCGTTTTATCCTTATCCGCCAAGGGGTAATCTTTTCGTGTTACCACTTCTAGAACGAGTGTCAACCAAGACTAGAGGGGTCGTTCTCCCCTAGAGACATGGCTATTCCCCGCCGGCCGCCATCCCGGTATTTCTTGGTCACGGGGTTTTCTTTTTGTTGTTTTTTTTTAAATTGTTATTATCATGAGTGGTTCCTTAATGTGAGCATTGCGTGGCTTAAGAATGAAATTATTAATAATTGTCTCCACTCCAGGGACAAGGCCAGCAATCACCCAGTGCATTACAATAATATAATATACTTTTTGTTGTAGTTGGCTGTTATTGCTGCTGGCTATGTCGGTGGTGGTGCCGGGGCTTTTTATATTGTTGGTGAGGAAGGGGTGAGCCAGCAGTCCCATAATTGTTGATGTAGACGTTTGTCCGTGGCAAGGTCACCAAGTCAATCTATTTATGTCTTTTGCTAGCCTCTCTCTTGTCTAGTGCTACCAACACCTTCCCTTTTCTCTCTCAAGTTAACAGGGGAATAGTGTCAGTAGCATTGAATGAGTGGTGGCGGCGATGATGGATGTGGTGGGGTTGTGGCAGCGGTGGTGTTGTGGTTACTGATATAGTATCTATGAGTTTGTGTTCGTATGTTTAATATATATTTTCATTATATTTTGTCTTGACATATTCCCGTAAAATTTGAATTAAACATTTTTTAAAATTTGAGACAATAATAATAGTAATTATTATTATGATGCCGGTGAAGTTGCCGTTATATTTAGTGTGATGGGATAGGTAGTGTATCAAGTTTCTGGTGTTGGTGAAATTGAAATTGCCGCTGTTCTATATAGTGTAGACAGAGGGTGTTTTGTTCCATTTATAACCATTTTCTTTTTTTGAATACAAAATATATAATACAAAATTGAATATTTGAGCGATACAACAATATAATATGGATCCGAAACTTTATGGGACCTCATTCGGTGCCTTTATGCAACATTTGTGCTAAGAATTGTTCTTTCACAATTGATTTAAATATGTTAAAAATCAAAAAAACTTACGGGAGCAATTTCGTGACGTTCTACCACCTCGTGCGTCTTCTTCCCTCTTCTTCTTCTTCTTATTATTATTATTATTATTATTATTATTATTATTATTATTATTATTATTATTATTATAGTTGCATTTATCTTGCTTTATGTGCATACGAGTTATCACCAAGTCACAACCAGTGACCTCAAGAGACAACAAGGTCCGCCATGTTCAAGAAAGAAAATACATACACACACATGCATCTTTAGGTGTTTAGACATGTGATGCACTTATATTGACAGAATCTTTCTTAGTATATGGGCAGTTCTCATTAGTACTATCTTTTTGTATTTCTCCTATACGCGTGTTTCCTGGGATTTGCGATAAGTAATCATTAGACCCCTTAGGTATCATTCCTAGAGCGCCTGGTATTGTTTTAGTTCTCAATTTCCACATTTTTCTAATTTCTATCTCCAGGTCTTTATACTTGCTCAATTTTTCAAATGTTTTTATAGATACATTCTTGTCTATTGGAATGGACATATCAATTAGCAGGCATACCCTCTTTTTAAAGTCCTTTAGTATTATATCAGGTCTATTTTCAACTATTTTTCGGTCTGTTTGGATGCTAAAGTTCCACAAGATTGAGATGTGATATTTTTCAAGTATGGGAGGTGGTTGATGATCTCACCAATTCTTTTGATGGGGCAGGTCAAAATGCTTACACATTATCCAATGTATGTATTGTGCAGCGCTGTCATGCCTGTTTAGGTATTCCGTTGGAGCTATAAGAATGCACATTGAAATTATATGATCAATGGTCTCTGCTTGTTTTTTACATACACGGCATAATGGATTGCATCCATTTTTTTTATTATGCTGGCTTGGTAATTTGTTGTTGTCAGACACTGATCTTGTGCTGATATAATCAGTCCTCCAGTCTCCGATATCAGTCCAGAGGATGCCAACCACTGATGGGCTAAAGTTTTGTCAACATCAGGATTGTTAGCTCTTTCTGGGTATTTTCCATACAGAGGGTTTTCTTGCCATTTCTTAGCCAGTTTCTGTAGCAGTTCTTTCTTTGCAGTTACTTTTACCTGCTTTGCTTTTTCTGTGTTTTCCATTTCAGCAGTAGATGTGACTTCTGAAATTTGTAGTCCATTACTGTATCTTTGTGCATATTTCGTAATGGACTATGATATTTTGTAATGGAGTATGATCTTTTGATGCCTTCCTCTTTCAAAACGAGTTTGATCATCCAATCATGTGATTCCCTTAGATATGTAGATAATCCAATTGTTGTAGTTTTCAACGCAATAACTAAGTGGATTAACCCACCTCCTCCTTCTTTCCTAGGGAGATATAGCCTATCTGTATCTGCCTTAGGGTGAAGCATTCTGTGCATGGTTAAGAATTTTCTAATTTTTGTATCGAGCCTACGAATCTCTGTACTTGACCAGTTGATGACATTGTAACTGTAGGTTACTACTGGTATGGCAAGCGTGTTTATGGCATCGATCCTATTCCTTGCATTCAATTCTGTCCTTAAGATTGCTCTTACTCTGCGGTAACATTCTTTCCTTATCCTTTCCCTCATTGTCGAGTGCTCGATTGCGTCTCCTTCACAAACACCTAGACATTTGTAAGTTTCCTCTTGATCAAGTTCTCTTAACACATTCCCCCGATCAAGGTTAATGTCTTTACTCTTCAGCAGCTTTTCTCTGGTGAACGTTGCTTTGGCGCATTTATCTAGTCCAAACTCCATTTTAATGTGATCACTGAACTGCTCCACAGTGGATAATAGCCCTTGCAATTGTTCATCATTTTTTTGCAAATAGTTTCAGGTCATCCATGTTGAGCAAGTGATTAATGGTTTTGTCATAGACTTTATATCCATGTTTTGTTTCATTGAGCATTTTACTTAATGATATAAGTGCGATTTAGAATAAAAGCGGTGATAAACAGTCACCCTGAAAATTTCCACAATTAATATTAACTTCTCCAGCTTCCAGTGATTTATTTTTCACTATTCAAAAGTAGTGTCGTTTTCCATGTCCTCATACTGAATGACAAAAACCTCCTGACAAAGGGAGATATTTTGACAATGTCTAAACATTTTTCAATCCAACTGTATGGCAAACTATCGAATGCTTTTTTATAATCTATCCAAGCAATTGGTAGATTTGTTTGTCTATTATGACAATCTTCCAGTATCATTTTGTTAACCAAAAGCTGATCCTTACAGCCATATGAGCCTAGTTTACACCCTTTCTGCTCATTGGGAAATAGATCATTTGTTATCAGGTGGTCATATGTATATTCAGTTAGGACTGATGTTAAAATGTTATACATTGTGGTCAAGCAAGTTATCGGTCTGTAATTTTTGGGATTGTTTGTCTCATCATTCTTCGGAAGCAAGAATTTAATGCCGTTATGATGGCATCTTTTCTGGTTCCTTAACTATTTCATTGTAAAGTTGGGCTCACAGCTCATGAGACTCTGTGAAGGAATTTATCCAAAAATTTGGTATTTTGTCTTTTCTTGTGGATTTCCATTTGTTGGTTTTTCTAAGAGCCAAACGCAACTGTTCAACTGTTCTATTTTCCCATATTTGTTCCTCAAAGTGAGCTGTATCTTTCATTTGTCTGTCTATCCATGGGACATGTATATTATGAACTTTTTCTTCGGCCCAGATATTTTCCCAGAATTCTTGCACTTCCTCCTTGGGTGATATTGATTTAGCAGTTATTGTTGACTTGCCAATTTTACTGTAGAAATGTCTTTGGTTGTTTTTGAACATATTATTGTCCTTATAGAATCTAGATCGTTTTTCAAAGCGCCTTATACGAGCAGCTTTGGTTGACACTTTTTGCTTGATTATTTGTATCAGCATATCTATGTCACTTGTTGATTTTATACTGTATTTCCTTTTCAAATTTCTAAGTTTAGTTTGTTTAACATGTTCACCTACTTTGTAGTTTGTTAAAATTGATATGTCAGATCGGAGAAGGTTTATTTGGCGATTGATGTTCTCTTGCCAAGTAGATTTCTTGTGGGAATTCCTTTGTTTTGTCATTTTCACTCCACATAAGTGAGTGGTGACTTTAGTTAATGCATAATAGAGATGATTTAAATCAGTAATGTTTAGTTTGTTTGTGATGATAATGTTTTTGAGAATTATGTCAGTCTTGTGTATTATCTTTTGGTTCTGCTTGGAGTTCTGGATCTTAGGGAGAGTGTCTCGTTCCCCCGTGTCAGATTCTTTCATTTCATCCATTCGATCATAATTTCATGCTTCAAGTTGGCAAGTTCATTCTCATTCATTTCTTTATCATTTACGATCTCATTGTTTTCATTTTGAGTTTCATCATGAGCATGCACTCCCTCCACTTTTTCGATCCTTTCGGTAATTTGTTCTTTTGTCAGTGATTCCGCCCCAACCCTGGGATTTGAAGCGTTACAATTTACCTCGTTTTCACTGACACAAGTTTCATTTTCCCTTCGCTGACTTTATGCTAATAGCTTCATCTGATCAAGTTGTATATCAGTTAGTAACATTTTTATAACAATATTTCTTCGTATATTGGCTAGTTTGTTACTGTCAATATAGCCTCTGTTTTCAGGATGTTTCTTTTTCCAATTGATATATGTCTGTTCTGTATTCAATCTATTTGATGGGTAGTACATGGCAGTGTAGAAAGCCTCAATAACTTCTTTATTGTCTTCCCTTGACCATTTTTCTTTGGATTTCTTGGTGGTGAGCATGGAGGGCCAACAGTAGGAGTATTTCGGTTATGGGAAGTGATGGGAAGGTTTGAACCATTAGCTCATTGTTCGACTCAAGTCTGGTTCCTCTCTGAGGGACGCGGCCCTTTTTCAACGGGGTGACGGCCGATCCGGTATGAGATTTTATCATTTGACATTTACTTTATTTTGTCGCGTTTTATCCTTAACCGCCAAGGATTAATCATTTCGTGTTACCACTTCTCGGACGAGTGTCAACCAAGACTAGAAGGCTCGTCCTCCCCTAGAGACACGGCTATTCCCCGCCGGCCGCCATCCCGATATTTCTTGGTCACGGGGTTTTCTTTTTTGTTGTTTTTTTAAATTGTTATTATCATGAGTGGTTCCTTCATGTGAGCATTGCGTGACATAAGAATGAAATTATTATTAATAATATAATATAGTTTTTGTTGAAGTTGCCTGTTATTGTTGTGGGCTATGTCGGTGGTGGTGCTGGGGCTTTTTCTATTGTTGGTGGGGAAGGGGAGAGCCAGCAGTGCCATAGTCGTTGATGTTTACCGGGTCACTAAGTCAGTATATTTATATCTTTTGCTAGCCTCTCCCTTGTCAAGTGATACCACCACCTTCCCCTTTCTTTAGTTAACAGAGGGTAGTGGGGGAATAGTGGTGGTAGCAATGAAGGAGTGGTGGCGGTGTGATGGGATAGTGGTAGCAATGATGGAGTGGTGGCGGCGGTGACTATAGTGATGGCGTTGTCGTTACTGAGTTTTGTTGAATAGACTGTAGTAGTATGCGTTTGTTTGATCTGTGTATCTATGCGGTTTGTCGCGTATGTTTAATATATGTGTTGACATATTTTCTTAATATTTGAATTAAACATTTTGAGAAAACTTGAGATACAATAATAGTAATATTATTATGAGATACAATAATAGTAATATCATTATGCTGGGATTGGTGGTGGTGAAATTGCCGTTATCTGGCTGTTGAATTTAGTGTACACAGAGGGCTGATGGGATAGGTGGTGTATCTAGTTTTTGGTGTTGGTGAAATTACTGTTATTTGGCTGTTCTATATAGTGAAGACAGACGGGTTTTCTTCCATTTATAACCATTTTCTTTTTTGAATATAAAATTTATAATACAAAATTGAATATTTGAGCGATATAACAGGATATTATGGGACATAATTTTCTGAGAGCTGAGTCTGGCGCTTTATGTCTCATTTGTACTAAGAATTGTTATATAATAATTGTTTTAAATATGTTAAAATTCAAAAAGTTACGGGAGCGTTTATTATTATTATTGTTATTATTATTATTCTTTGAGTCTCAGTCATTGATGTTAGTTAACTGGAAATTTTGTTGAAATGAATATCAAGCCACTACCTGCAGCCTCAGATATTCAGAACGTATCGGAGGGTTCTTGCTGTTCCCAGCAAGCATGCCTTTTGAAGCGTTCCAAAAAACGTGAAGGGGCCAATTTTCTTTAACCATCCCTGGAAACTTTTTCAGATAGTCCCTAGTGCGCCTATGACAATCGGGATCACTTTGACTTCATAGCAGTTCCAACTCCTTTTTACCTCCCACTTTAATCCTGGTATCGGTTAATTTTCTCCCTCTTCTTCTCTTGCACTCTCGTGTCGAATGGGCAGGCCACATCCACAATCAGGCACGATCTTTTTTCTTTGTCCAAAACCACCAGGTCAGGTCTATTGTGTTCCAGTTTCTTGTCCGTCTGTATCCTAAAATCCCACAGCACCTTCACCTGATCGTTTTCTATCACCGACTCTGGCTTATGCTCATACCACTTCTCAGAATGTGGTAAATTGTTTATTTTGCATAGGTGCCAGTGGATCACCCTGCCCATCACATAGTGTCTCCAGCCCTTATAGTGAGTCTGGGCTAGGTGTTTACACTCGGATACAATGTGAGCCACAGTCTCCTCTCTCTCTCCACAGATCCTGCATAGTGGGCTAGCCTCCTCCTTGTAAATGTGGTGTTTCAACCACTTCGTTTTGAGGGCCTGCTCCTGCGCAGCCATTAACTTTCCTTCTGTAGCCTTTTTAAGGTCTCCTCTTTTCAACCAGTTCCATGTCTGTGGATCTCTAAATTCAGTTTTCTCAAAGAAGGTACTATGAAGGGATTTTTCCTGAAGGCTGCTCTTTCTCCTTGATGTTATTTCCTCCTTGGACATCCCCTGGCCTATTGTCCCCTCCTTCAGTATAGTTCTGAGCATTGGCTCCTTACTATCAGTCACGTATTTGTGTAGGTTGTTTTTCTCCACCTGAACACAGTCCTCTATGCTGATAAGACCTCTTCAACCTTCAGATCTCCTTAAGTAGAGTCTATCGACATCACTCCTCTTGTGGAACATATTGTAGATAGTCAATAGCTTCCTAGTCTTCCTATCCATTTCTTTTTTTTCAGCAACATTCCATCTCAGAATTCCCGCACTGTACCTAATAGTAGACACAGCTCGGGAATTTACTGCACCTATGGCATTCCTACTGTTCAGATATGACTTTAATACGCTCCTTACTCTCCGAAGGTATTCAGTTCTTATCAATTCCTTCATTTTTTTGTTCTTGATGTCATCAGCCTCCAGAACGCCCAAATACTTGTATCCTTCCTCAGAGTCAATTTCCTTTATCAGCTCACCTGTTGGTATCTGGATTCCGTTACTTCTGCTCAACTTACACCTCTTCATCATAATGACTCCACACTTACTAATACCAAATTGCATACATATATCATTGCTGAAAATACGGACAGTGTCAACAAGCACATCCAACTCCTTCTCACTCTTACCGAAGAGCTTAAGATCATCCATGAAGAGGAGGTGATTGATGGTAAGCCCTCCCTTTCCCAACCTGTATCCTGCTCTCATTTTCGCAGTACACTGGTCAGGGGCATCAGGGCAAGGACAAACATTATTATTATTATTATTATTATTATTATTATTATTATTATTAGGGCGCTGGATTGGTAGAGTCGTTAGCGCATCGGACAAAATGCTTTGAAATATTTAGTTACGGTCATTTACTTTTTGAGTTCAAATTCCACTGAGGTTAGTTTTGCCTTTCGTGTTTACATGGTCGATAAAATAAAGTACTAGTATCCCACTGGGGTGATTTAATCGCCTTTTTCCTCTCCTTCAAATTGCTGGCCTTGTGCTTAAAGTAGAAACACTTATCATTATTATTAGTTAATTAACCTTAGATTAAAAAAATAACAGAATCGGAAGTATAAGGTAAATTTACATAAATATATATCAGTAAATGTGAATACACACACACACACACACACACACAACCCCCCCCCCCCATATATATATATATATATATATATATCCGCAATTTTAGAAAGATCTTCTTTACGTGACCAAATAGCTTCATGGTTGTTTTTTTAATTATGCACATTATAGGAACTAATTTAGCTGCTTCTGGTAGATCCACACTTCTCATAGAGTGGAGCAATTTGTGGAACCTCATAATATGGTTTTGAAAGTTATCGATTTCTCTAACCGTGGACGATGCCTTTTGACACATACAAGGCCATAAAGGGCCTCTGAGCTATGGTAATTATATTTCATATGTAGCTGGATCCGCTTTGACGTTAAAATGTCCTAAATTTCCTTAAAATTTGCCCAGCTAAGCCTACTCTGTAACGAACTGCGAATGAACTAACATACTTGCTATAAACACTGGGTTGCTAAATTCGATTGTTTTCTCAATTATGTGCTGCAGTGGAATGCTTTGTCCTACATTGACTCTATTAGGTTCATATTCTAAGTAGATGCTATCTAATTCTAGACTTTGAACTATGTGATTGTGTGTTCCACGTTGATTATAAAATAGGTGGATGAGATCGTATAATGTATCATCAATAGAAGGTGCAATGAAGTTATCAAAGTAGATATTTTCATAATATTTGACGCAACGCTCTAATATATCGTTGTGGCTGGTCAATAAACTTCCATTGTGGTCAGCTGATATCTTTTGATTTTGCTTTCAAAGGTAGAGTTTTCACTATTGCATCTTGCATTTATAATAAGCTTTGATACAGACTTTCTAGTTCCAACTGTTCTGAGAAACCAGAATATCGGTAACTCAGTTCCAATTGGAAAAACCTTTGAATGGCTAGGTTACTGGGTTGTTGAGATTTGAATTTAGGATTGCTCTTTTGTTTTCGTGGTCATGAGAAATGTATTCTGACCTTTGCTCTAACAAATCTATGATCTGATATGTTTGGCACATTAAGAGCAATGCTGTCCAGAATATTTTCAGGAAAATATGACTTGAAAGTATGACAATGAAATCGATCTGATTCTTCTTTTTTTCATCTAGGGATGCTCATGTGTGACGCGTCCTTTTTGGTCACAATCAAATAGTTTCTATTTTGTAATATACCAGTCGGGAGTTGCTGGTATGGTCCCATACCCTTCCCAGTCATATCATCCCGGACTGCCGATGCACACTCTTATTCGCATGGCAAGTGTCTGACGGTGGTTCCTTCTGTTCTCGGAACGTTAGATTATACATTTTCTGTCGGTTTCATCAACCTACTCTCCCGTGGTGATTGAGGACAGAATGGATACGTCATTTTTGTGTGACGTTTATGGAAGTTATGATTCAAGGTAAAACAAATAGGGCTAGGCTTCCGAGGCACTAGCGGAACAGAATCAATAAAAAGTTTGATGAAAATGTATATAAAGTAAGCAACGCCACTAAAAATTGGAAATATTGGAAATAACTATTCATGTTAGTGCGCAATCTACTCCAGGCGTAGAGAGCAAATGATTTATATATGTACATTTGTATATATTTGAAAAATTCGAGATCCCGATGGCTGAGCTCCGGCCGTTTCAACAGCTAGATCCGCATGTATATCTATATATACATATATATGCATATATATGTAAGCGAAATGTAAACGGAAACAATAAATCAAATAACAAAGTACAACGAAGAAATGTATTAGTTTAACGATTGATATAGTAGGAAAAGTGTCTTTATGATTCGGGCATTAGTCTTTTATCAGAAGATAGAATGAGAACTAAAAGGAATAGAACGGGAAATAGTTTTGAAAGAATGCGCATGTTAGCACTGTCAGCCACTTGGGGCTGCGTATATATATCCAAACACATACACATTCATACCCCCCCCCCATACATATATATACACACACACACACACACACACACACACACACACACACACACACACACACACACACACACACACACACACACATATATATATATATATATATATATATATATATATATATATATATATATATATATGCCATTCGTCTGCGTTTGCTATTATGTTAAACGAAGTAAACAGCATGTGTATTGAGTAAGATTTATATGACAAAATTACAGCAATAAGTATATTTACGTTAAGTTAAGCTATATGTATCTATTTTTAAAGGTCACCATTTTGTGTATTTATATCATATGTTGTTTGATCAAAAGTGTAGAAGTAAGGTATGTGGGGGAGAAGATAAAATGTTCAGAAGCATTTGAATATAGAGCCTAAGTATGCACAAGTCTGATAACGTTTTGCAATTATATCTAATTTATTCAACGAAATGTCTGAATAGTGAGAAATATGATAAACGAGATACTCAGACTGTGCTTAGCGTTCCGTTATTTGAATGAAAATATTGAAAATGGATTTATTGTGTAAGTACATTTTCATTTCAGTTGGATATTCCTAATCAGAGTTCAATTTATATCCAGAGTTAAGTTATATCCAGAGTTAAGTTATATCCAAAGAAAAATTTCGAAATGAAAATTATTAATAATATTTTATTAACAATAAACGAGTAACTTTCAAATGCGGTAGAAATATATAAAGGGGAAATGCTGTCAAATAACACAAAACAAAGTAATGTTTTAACCAGTATATTTCGACATAATATTTCAGGCATATTACCCTCCCTTGAAATGTAAAATGAAAACATTTCAAGCAACAACGAACACCTCGATTTTCGGCCTGTTTCACAATCTGCGTTTCTTACGTCTTTTGGCGGTTACGTGTGGCGATACTTATTTACTAAATTCATTATCTTCTATTACATTATATATTTAGATTATATTTCTCCCTGTGATATTTAATATTTCCATGTCTCAAGAATTGAATATGATACCCTGGTTTCAATCGCCAACAATTTGTTTCGTTTCCGATATAGCATGTCATAACAAATTATATTTATTAGGGAATGTTCTTCAAACAATTATTATAAAAAGATATCAATACATCGTTTGCACAAACATATATATATATATATATATATATATATATATATAAATATATATGTTTGTGTGTGTGTGTGTGTGTCTGTGTGTGTGTGTGAATAAATTTCAATTTTCATCTTATTGTAAGTTGGCAGTGCATGTTCAAAAAGGATAAGTCAACTTACCGGCTTGTTTGTGCTCCACGTATTTAAAGGCCTGGTGTATCACTAATGCCTAATTGATATCGTTTCTGTTACCAAATATGATAAATAAATCCGGCCATGTATTTGTTTTTTGTGTTGAAACAGATATAGTTATATTTGAGGAGGGTCATGTTTTCCTAATATTGCCAGAAAAAATTATAAACATCACACTCACTGTTTGCTCTGGTTGGGATTCGCGTCAGTATATTATTATATTTCTATTAATAATTTAACTGGCACTCAATGTTTATCATTGATTGACCAACAGTTAAAAATATAAATAGAAGTGTAGTTTCTCAAAGTTCTTTCGGCATACATGTCAGAGACATCATCAGTGATAATCATATATCCATGTTTATGCTGGCCGTGTGGCAAAAGTAGAAACAATTATTTTAATTTAATTTATTTATTTAATGCTGTTGTCTCTGTGCATGCATTTGATAATCACTGATGATGTGTCTCCTGCAGCTTTATTACTAGTTATTAGATAAGGGTTATTCTGTCAAAGCTCTTTCCTCAAGCTTTCTGTGATCCATGTAATGACTATTTGTTTTTCTTGGTTCTGTCTCTTCGTCTTTTTGGTCTTATTCCGTTCAATCCATCTTGCCTTTCTGTTGTAAGTTTTATTTGCAAGACACCTAAATGTATATAAATATATATGTATATATTATATATATATATATATATATATATATATATATATATATATATATATATGTATATATATATATATATATATATATATATTTAATTTGTTGGGATTCAACAAGCTTAAACATTTTTATAACTATATAAAGCACTCAAGAGTTTAGTGGAGTAAATAGAAAATATATTAATAAATGGAAACTATATTTATAAAACCATATTTATTTTATTATACATATTTCAAGGGTCACCAGGTCAAATTATGGTGCGCTTTCATCAGATAAAATACATATTTGTTTTATAAATAAATATTGACATACATGGAAAAATAAATATATAAATAAGACAACCTTAACGGTTGGAGCTTCCTGGATAGACTATCTAGGAAGCTCCAACCGTTAAGGTTGTCTTTTTTCCCCGATATGTCAATATGTATTTATAAAACAAATCTGTATTTTATCTGATAAAAAGCGCACCATAATTTGCCTTGGTGGCCTTGAAATATGTATAATAAAATAAATATGCTTTTATAATATAGTTTCCATTTATTATATATTGTATATATATAAATATAATTGTGTACACGCACATACATATATGTATACAGACGTACAGTAGTATGTATATGTATATACATACATTCACACATATATATATGTACGTATGGATTCACCGAACATTTATTATAATGCTCGGTGTGTTTGTAAACAAACATCCCGTATTAAGCCGTAGTGTCTAGCAACCATCGTTGCTCGTTTGTTCAACACTGACAAAGGAATGCTGTACTAGTTTCAAGCTTATTAGCTATCGTCAGCAACGTATACCTTCCTGCCAGATTGTTGAACGTATATACTTACGTTATGCATATTAACGGCTGAGTAGCCCAATTTGCATATCGAGTGAGTTAATCGGCCTGGTGCACCGAAAACGATAAACGGAATAAATGAAACGAAATTTAATTTCCCACTCTTAGTACTGCTGTTACTTAATTATAAGTATGTACACGTACATACATATATGTATACATACGTACAGTAGTATGTATATATATATACATACATGCACGCATATATATATGTACGTATGGATATCACCGAACATTTATTATAATGCTTGGTATGTTTGTAAACAAACATCCCGTATTAAACCGTAGTGTCTAGCAACCATCGTTGCTCGTTTGTTCAACACTGACAAAGGAACGCTGTACTAGTTCAAGCTTATTAGCTATCGTCAGCAACGTATACCTTCCTGCCAGATTGTTGAACGTATATAGTTACCTTATGCATATTAACGACTGAGTAGCCCAATTTGCATATCGAGTGGGTTAATCGGACGGGTGCACCGAAAACGATAAACGGAAAAAATGAAACGAAATTTCATTTCCCACTCTTAGTACGGCTGGTACTTAAATATAAATATGTACTAAGAGTGGGAAATGAAATTTCGTTTCATTTTTTCTTTATATATATATATATATATATATATATATAAACAAATAACGAAACGAAATTAAATTTCGTTTCGTTTGTAACTCACTTTTGTATGACTGACGCTTAAACAATTAAGTTAAAAATGTACATCTACATATGCATACTGAAATACTAGTGTGATATGAATACACACACGTATACATATGTAGGTGTACCAAGTCTTTCACTGGTCGCTTTACAGTGAGCGGCCCAGCTATTCTGTATGTAAACACACAGACAAACCGGTTTTTAGAGTCATACTGGTTTTTCGGGGGAACACCTTCCCCCTATTCTCCAGAAAGCCAGACAAGGAATATTGAACTAGCTTCGTTGTTGTTACAACTCATCAGCAATATTTACCTATCTACCGGCCTTTCTGGAGAATTGTAAAAGCACATATCGTTATATGCTTTTACTATGAAAATTAGTAGTGGGCAGACTAATTTGCATAGAGTGTGAGTACGCACCGGTTCAGCGGAGACGATAAAAACAAATAACGAAACGAAATTAAATTTTGTTTCGTTTCGTTATTTGTTTTTATCGTCTCCGCTGAACCGGTGCGTACTCACACTCTATGCAAATTAGCCTGCCCACTACTAATTTTCATAGAAAAAGCATATAACGATATGTGCTTTTACAATTCTCCAGAAAGGCCGGTAGATAGGTAAATATTGCTGATGAGTTGTAACAACAACGAAACTAGTTCAATATTCCTTGTCTGGCTTTCTGGAGAATAGGGGGAAGGTGTTCCCCCGAAAAACCAGTATGACTCTAAAAACCGGTTTGTCTGTGTGTTTACATACAGAATAGCTGGGCCGCTCACTGTAAAGCGACCAGTGAAAGACTTGGTACACCTACATATGTATACGTGTGTGTATTCATATACACACTAGTATTTCAGTATGCATATGTAGATGTACATTTTTAACTTAATTGTTTATATATATATAATTATATATATATATTTCGTTTCTGAATTTGTTTAGCAAGATTCTTTATCTGAAATCGTGTATAACAATATATATATATACATATATATATATATACATATATATATATATATATATATATATATATATATATATATATATATATATATATACATACGTTTCTGAATTTGTTTAGCAAGATTCTTTATCTGAAATCGTGTATAACAATATATATATATACATATATATATAAATATATATATATATATATACATATGTGTGTGTGTGTTTGTGTGAGAGTATGTGTGTGGGCGTGTGTGTGCATGTGTATGTGTGTGAGTAGAGAGTGGGAGTGAGAGGGAGACAGAAATAGATTCATGCTTGTGGTTCAATAACGTATATTTTTCAATACAACCATTCATTAAATGTGTATTGTTTCATATACACTTATTAGCGTAAAAGGAAGGGGGCTACACACACATACGCGCCCTTGCATATACCTGCGTATTCCTGTGTATGCGTATATGTTCATTTTATTTGAAATATCCTGTGAGCTTTTCTACTCTTGATATTCAAATTGTGTATGGGATTTTATGGGAAAAACGTTATGGCTTTTATTCTCTATGTATTTAGTTGAAGTCCTGTGGAGCTTACCGTTGCCTTTGATCATGTTGAGAACAATAAAGTAAGCATTAAGGATCTACTCGACACAATTCCTCCGACTATAAACCACTCCTAAAAATGTGTGGTGTGTGTCAATGTTATCAATTAACTTTCGCTATCTTTAGCCATTCAGTTGTCAAAAATGTAGGAATGAATATTCAACAGTCTATTCAATGAAACATATCAACCCCTCTAAATTGGGTACATACATGGCTGTGTGGCCAAAATGTTACTTCATAGCCACAAAACTCAAGACTTTATTACACAGGTTGGCTCTTTTGACAAGTTCATTCTACCGTAGCGTGGCGTCAAACCAATGCTTGTGAATGAAATAGGATAGACAAAAATTATATAAAACATCCTTTGATATATACCCCATGTTCATTGTAGTATAAGTATATATAGCTATATTATGCCACGTGAAATCTAACCATTGCCGTTAATAATGTGGCTAATATCTATCTATACACATGACGCTGTGAAAATTGGAATATATGTATTCGATTTCACAATTCAATATGAATTTTAATCAGATAAAATCTTGCCTTTGAGTTACACTCACTTTGAAGAGGACATATTATAAATCGTAAAGGAGATACTATTCTGATCGTGGTTATTCTTTGCATTAGAAATGTCAGGCAACTTTTGATGATGAACGAAAGAATAGATCACCATTTAACGTCTTGTTAACATGTAAATAAATATATCGAACATTAAATAAGTTTGCTGTAAACTAGCGACACGTCCTTATATACGCACACACACACACACACACATACATACATACATACATACATACATACATACATACATACATACATACATACATGGTGGTGGCTGCAAACTCGTTTTCGAGTACGGCCACTACTTTATATCCATGTAGGAGAACTCCTACCGATGCGCTGAACGAATGTGACTTTTGTCTAGCCAGCGACTTGAAAACTCTGGTACAAACACTACACCTGTGACAATTATTGACACATAGTGCTAGGCCCATGGTACCATGTTACGAAAAGTGCAGAGAGATCTCCAGATATAAAGCAATGCTTGTGCCGTGAAGCTTTTATAGTGAGCAAAGGCACTGCACAAAGCCAGTTCCACTCTCTTAATCAAGATGATATTTACCAAAAAGAAGAACAAGTCAACATCATTGGATACCATCAGAGTTA
>OZ024740.1:185753714-185776214 GCA_964016885.1 Eledone cirrhosa
AGATATAGATATATAATATAAAATAGAAAACACAGGTAAGCATTAAGAGAAGGATTTTATCCAGGTATTTACGACCGTTTCATTGGTAAGTGCAACCTTATATACTGCAAATAGCAGACACTCAATTATAATTGTTGTTCAGAGTCCAAATTTTCAAAATAGTGAGTAAGTTACTCTTAACATAGTTCTTAATATATAGCGAAAAACATTTTTTTGGAATTGTATTTACTAGTATAGAGTGAGAGGAATTAGAAGGTGAGGGGACAAACGAAATAGTATAGAGAGAGAGGAAGGGGGAAGAGTTAGGAAGTAGAGTGACAAGCTAAGATGGAGGGAGGGGGAGGGGTAGAAGTGGAATTATTGTCAAAGCGGACAAAACATCAAATGTGTATACCATGGATGTTAATACATACAATAGCTTCATACGGAAAGAATTACATAGAAAATACAAAACAAACTAATGAGGTGGCACTGATAAACATAAAAAACGAGGCACACAATATAGTCAAACACCTAGCAATAGACGACAGAACGGAGCCACTTAGGCCATGTAGCCCCACATTTAATCTCAAGGACCACAAGGTAAATTTTGCTTATAACCCCACAATTAGAATTATATGCCCGTCCAAATCGAACATCGGGAAAGTTAGTAAACATATATGAGACAGAGTGATAGCACAAATGAAGAATAAACTAGTGATTAAACTATGGGATAAGGCTACCGGAAAAATTAAGTAGATTAACAATATAGCTAACAAAAAGGTATCTAAATTTATACAATTTGACATTAACGACTATTACTCCTCTATATCCCCCAACACATTGGATAAAGCCTTAGCATTTGCCAAAGCCATTTCTGACCTAACAGACGACGAGATAAAAATCATATTAGCTGCTAGGAAAACAATAATTAAATTTGAAAACGCCTATTGGGAACGTAAGGATAGATTAAATAACTTTGACATCACGATGGGGGCTAACGACTCGGCTCAAGTCACAGATTTAGTAGATATTTACATAGCCCATAGTTTACAGAGTGAGTTTAGCGACCTTCAGGGTGGAATCTACAGAGACGACGCCTTCTCCTAGTTAAGAACCTAAATAACCAGAGCATAGAAAGACTCCGTAAGAATATTAGAAAGATTCTCGGGAAACTAGGTCTTAGCATAACGTATGAGTATAGCACTAAAACAGTTAACTTTCTAGACGCGACGCTTAACCTAAATACGGGACTTATAAGACCTTTTCACAAGATTAATGAAAACTTAGAATACATCAACTGTAACTCAAACCACCCGCTATCCATAATTAAATTCATTCCACGCAGCATATCCTTTAGGATCTCCCGCCTCTCGTCTAACCAACAACTATTCGAGGAACATGCAGAATACTACAATACCGCATTAGACAAGCAGGCCACTTAGATAGAGTAGAATATATAGATGAAAGACTCCGTAAAGCGCACACGAACACACATACCACAAACTCCAGAAACACACGCACACACACACTTACGCATAGAACTACAAATTATACAGTAAATAGAAATACAACATCGAAATCAAAGCCACGCAGTAGAAAATATATTTGGTATAACCCGATATTTAACACCTCTATTAGTACTAACCTACCCTCTACCTTCTTTAGAATAATAAATAAGCACTTTCCAGATTCACACAGACACAGCAAAATCCTTAACACTAAATCTATTAGACTATCTTACTCCACGGCACCAAATATAGAGGCACACATTAAGATGCTTAACGCTAAAAAGATACATAACAACACCAGAACACAAATTTACAACAATAACAATACAATTACCATTGAACACAACATAATATCTAATACACAACCACCCACTAATAGGAACACAAAACGTAACACACTTGTACAGGCATCGCCGCCCACCAATAATGCCAAAGTTGCCATGACAATAATTGTAACTGCCCCCTACCTGAAAACTGTCCATTACATAATTAATGTATGCAGTCTAACCTGAAATGGTATTACATCGGAGCGACTGGGAATACATTTAAAGCCCGTCGGTATACACACCGTTACGCAATGAAACATTCCCAGCATCGTTATGTAACTACCCTTGCAAACAAGACCTGCCAACTGAGGCAAAGTAACCACCAATACACCCTGAAGTGGAAACAATGATCCAACGCGCCCCCATATCCGAGTGGTATGAGAAGCTGTCGATTATGTGACCTTGAGCTGTTCCACATTGTGAGTTCGAAGAATAAATTACTCAACAATAAAATCGAAAGATCAATTTATTGTAACCATACACTCAAAGAGAAGTTTTCGCACTACAAGTGCAAATCGAACACTTAACCCCTTACTACCGACTGACAAACTGCATATACTTAGACTTTATACCCTCTTGTTGTATCTAAACCCTTTTAATTACCCACAAAACCAATACCTATATCCCTCCCTTCTCCTTTATTCCTCTTCTATTTCTTCGTTTTCTTCCTTCCTTCACTCCCCTTTTTGGCTATATTTTCTTTTCTTCTTTCTCCCCCCTTCTTTGCTTTTATTTTTGTCATTATTATCTTTATCTTTATTTTTTATATATATATTTATCTCTTTATTTCTCCCCCTCTCTCTCTCTCTATCCATCCCTCCCACTATGATCAATTTAATTCTCTTTAACTCACTACATTCCACGACATGAAGTCTACATATCAAAACTGATCGAGGAATGCTGCCACCTCTACCCCTCCTTCCATCTCAGTTTGTCACTCTACTTCCTAACTCTCTCCCCCTTCCTCTCTCTCTATATATTCCGTTTGTCCCCTCACCTTCTAATTCCGCTCTCTCTATACTAGTAAATACAATTCCCCAAAAATGTTTTTCTCTACATATTAACAACTATTTCAAGAGTAACTTACTCACTATATTGAAAATTTGGACTGTGAACAACAATTATTATTGAGTGGCTGCTATTTGCAGTATAGCAATATGAGGTTGCACTTAGCATTGAAACGGTCGTAAATACCTGGATAAAATCCTTCTCTTAATGCTTACCTGTGTTTTCTCTTTTATATTTTATACTTTATACTCCAACATTGAACGGAATTCTTACAAACTTGTGGAGTTACCCCTAACCGTACGTTGAAACCATCCATGAAACTGGCTTTCTTAACCACAAACTGGATCACAATAAACAATTTTCTGTTTCCCTAACTATATATATATATATATATATATATATATATATATACATATATATTTAACGAAGGAATTATGGTAAGGAACCAGATGGACCATAACGCACCAAAGTACTCAATACTTAGGGTAGTAGAGTGGAAATAGGAAACAGTATGATCCCGACGGCAGAGCTTAAGCCGTTTCGACGGCTATTTCTGTCCAGAAATAGCCGTCGACACGGCTTGAGCACAGCCGTAGGGGTTATACATTTTCTTATATATATACACCAACACACACACAGACACACACACACACACACACACACACACACACACACACACACACACACACACACACACACACACACACACACACACACATACACACACGCACGCACACACACACACACACACACACACACACACACACACACACACACACGCGCACACACACACACACACACACACACACACACACACACACATATATATATATATATATATATGTTTGTATGTGTGTGTGTGAAGGTGCATCGCTTAGTGGTTAGAGCAATAGGCTTGCAATCGAAAGGTTGTGAGTTCAATCCTCGGACCGGGTGACGTGTTGTTTCCTTGAACACGGCACATTATTTCACGTTGCTCCAGTTTACTCAGCTGAAAATGAGTACGAGCAATAGCTGGAGGTTTAACCCTGCGATGGACTGGCGACCCGTCCAATGGAGGAGTCTCGTACTCTCAGTCGCTTCACGCCATGAAACAGGAATAAGCTCTGGCTAAATGAGCCTTATGGCCCAAGACAGACGTTAGACTTTTTAGTTATATATATATATATATATATATATATATATATATATATACTATTAATTAAGCATACAGTGTATTGCAACATACACTATATATACATTATTATATATATCGCTATTTCAGAGCACCAATTCTAATTTTCAATTTCTGCTTGACCAACAACCGCTCAGTATAATCAGTTCCTGATTATTACTGGAATTCTCTAAGAATCAAACATTCATGATTTTCAGCAAACAGGAGGCGTAGTTAGCTTTGATAAGCACCAAAAAGTGCAGAACAGAGCTCTGTCAGCTTTATCACCCCTGTTTGCTGAAAATTAAAGAAAGTGAGACTGTCACTACTCTGAAACAATAGCGTAAGGTCTTCGAAATGCTTTTAATTAAGCATACAGTGTATTGCAACATACACTATATATACATTCATATATATATCGCTATTTCAGAGCACCAATTCTAATTTTCAATTTCTGCTTGACCGACAACCGCTCAGTATAATCAGTTCCTGATTATTACTGGAATTCTGTAAGAATCAAACACTCATGATTTTCAGCAAACAGGAAAAGTAGTTAGCTTTGGTAAGCACCGAGAAGTGCGAAACAGAGCTCTGTCAGCCTTATCTCCCATGTTTGCTGAACATTAAAGTAAGTGAGACTGTCACTAGTCTAAAACAATAGCGTAAGTTCTTCGAAATCCTTTTAATTAAGCATACATGTATTGCAAATTACACTATATATATATATATATATATATATATATATATATATATATATATATATATATATATATATATATATATAGTTAAAAGAATAGAGGTGAAACACACAAGTTATTATATATTGGTAAACGGAATAGAAAATGCTGACAAATTGTTCACAGTGAAAAATATTTTAATTAGGAATAAATGAGAATTTGTAATTGTATTGGTTAGTAATCAGTTTTGGTTTTAAGTTTTACCGGTTGCGCATTTCTAAATGCTTTTCAAAAATAATTTTGAGATAGAGCGTCCGTGATGTTTGCTCTGATCTGATTAGTTTTGGGAATTCTACCTATTTTTATGTTAAAAAAGTGGCTCCAGCGCTATTAAAATTGTTTTTTTGCGCCAATTCGTATTGCAAAAATTCTTGTGGTCAAAACAATTTTGATTGGTCGGTAGAGGTCATGTGAATGTAAAAAATACCACTGAGTGAACACATTGATACCTGTGCCGCCCAAAATCATCCGAACTTTAGAATCTCTCCCCTCTACAAATTTAAAGATAATGCCACCCACACCCAGCGCATCAGCAAGCAATCTTACTTTATTAACAAATACGGACCCCGTCTAAACACTTCTCCCTAAGACGAACCACCCACAATATACACACGTCAACATACATACCCACATATAAACACAATGACATACGTAAACACACATGTTCTATGGTGCAACACAAAAATATATATGTATATATATATATATATATATATATATATAGTGAATATATGTAGTGAATATCATTTCACACCTTTTATTGTTAAGGTTTTTGATTTTCTATTGAGAGAATCGATTTTACTGAAAATATCGAATAATGTACACCATTTTACCAGGAAAAAATACTGGTCCACCCACACACACACACACACACATATTTGTTGTGAAAGAGTCATTTCTCAGTCTTGGCGCAAAATCAATTTTTTACATTCACATGACCTCTACCAACCAATCAAAATTGTTTTGACCACCAGAATTTTTGCAATACTAATTGGCGCAAAAAAACAATTTTAATAGCGCTGGAGCCACTTTTTTAACATAAAAAACAGTTAGAATTCCCAAAACTAATCAGATCAGAGCAAACATCACGGACGCTCTATCTCAAAATTATTTTTGAAAAGCATTTAGAAATGCGCAACCGGTAAAACTTAAAACCAAAACTGATTACTAACCAATACAATAACTAATTCTCATTTATTCCTAATTAAACTATTTTTCACTGTGAACAATTTGTCAGCATTTTCTATTCCGTTTACCAATATATATATATATATATATATATATATATATATATATATATATATATATATATATATATATATATATATAGAGAGAGAGAGAGAGAGAGAGAGAGAGAGATTTAGCTTTCGGTGAACGATAAATGTCTAGGCTTACAAAAGAAGTCAAATTAAATCGTAGCATCTATACTTACAATTATTCCTTTTAGTACTACTTATATCTTAATAAGGATACGCATAATTAGTATATATTAACAAATATCTGACTACGAATTATCTATATGAACATGAATAAGTCTAAGTGATGATTTATCTTACATTTACTATACATGTTAATTTTCCTTTTCTCTGTGATTGCGTTGTTTTGAGATTGATTTGATAACTCAAGTATTTGAAGGATGGTTTTGATGCATTTTATCTTTCAGCCACATTTATTCGAATTTTCCTAAAAATTGGTTTCGTAACCGAGAAACAAGTGATTTTTATTACCATTATCATGAACTCGAAAGAAGCGAGTTCGTTCGCAGCTTCAGCTAAAATTGATGTAGTAATAATTGTTTATACTTTAGGCACAAGGTGAGCAATTAGCCCAGTACATTACTGGTGCATTATTTTATCGACCCCGTAAGGATGAAAGGCAAAGATAAACTAGGCGGGAACTCAAATCATAAAGGACCGTAACTCTATGCTTGCAAAGCATGACATAATAATTGTTTCTACTTTTGGCACAAGGCCAGCAATTTTTCCAGCGTATTACTGGTACTTTATTTTATCGACCCCGTAAGGGTGAAATGCAAAGTTAACCTCAGCGGGATTTGAACTCAAAGCATGACGGAATAATAAAAACAAAACAGACTATTAAAGGAAAAATAATAAAGAGAATGAAAAGGAGTTCAAGAGACACCCGATGCAACAGCTACCCAACTTCACAGACAACCATGCGCATCATTTGCCACTCTCATATTGCCTTTATTATTGTTTAGTACTCTTGTCATCAATGTTGTATTCCATGCATCATAGAATAGCCGTAAGAACCTCTTCATCCAGACGAACGCATGATCTGGTTTCATAATTTAGTTTTATCTAATATTTCCTTCGTATTCTAAATATACTTCATATAATACAAACCAAACTTTCGTTGAAAATATTAATATTATCGGTATTAGATTATGAATCCATGTAAGGAATAATTAGGCTAAATGTAATTTCAAATATAAAGTTGAATAACTTACAATGAAAATTGTTTCCATAAACTACATTGATAATTTATTGCTCAAACAATAGCATTTCATATGCTTTACTTATCCATATATCTACTAAAGCAAACTACTAAATCACAATTTTCAATTTCTATAACAGATCAGTATTATTCACACATTATATGAACGTACGTTATTATATCTAATTTATATAACAAAAACCAAAAATGGAAAGTAAGATTTAATAGCTTTTAAATTGTATCTAATTGTCCTAATAACCGAATATATATTCTCATATTTTTTAATAGTTCGATACATATTACACATTGAAATATTTATTACAAATTCATGGCAGCAGTGTACTGAGAATTTAATATTACGTCTGCGTAAAAAATATAGATATTATTTTACAAGAACGAATTGAATCACAATATGTACGTTCAGTTATACGAAGTTCGTATATCGACCATCACTCATTGTATTTAGTCTTGCTACATGTCATAGCGGGCAGTTATCCTCCACGGAAGCCCAATGTAGCTAATATTGTGGGATGCTCATATATAGATATATATATATCCATATGTGGATAACAGCTGAGAGAAAATAATACTCAATACCGAAATAGAGTTTTAATATCCATGTTATTAAGGCTACTTAGTGAGTCTTGTTACTCTGGAGTTTCCCCTATTCATCATAGGATCAATCGTATATCTATATATATAGTTATTTCAAAATGGAACCAAGGTTGCTAATTTCATTTCAACAATTGTTTTTATATAGATAAGTATCGTGCCAATATATATAAGTAATGAATCAAACAATTACAATCAAAATTTTAAATGGAATTCCCTCACAAATCTGCATATCGAAAAGAATATAAGCGAAGAATATGCAAGGGTATAAATTATAAAAAAAGCTTACAGATGGTGAAGTGAAAGATTAAAGAATATTGCGCCAGTGATGTACACACACACACACACACACACACACACACACACACACACACACACACACACATATGTATATATATATATAGTAATAATAATAAATTTGAAGACTAAAATCCAAAGAACCGTAGAGCAAATATTTATTAAAATAACATTAAAGTTTAAGCAAAGAATCGCTGCTTTCACCCTTAACGCTGAAACCCTGGAAATACTCTACGCAAAAGACCACATGTTAAACAAAAAATCTGAGGCAATTTCACCTTGTAAACATAAATTGCATAACACTTTCCTGTATTACAGCCCCACATTATACCCTATCGGATAGTACGAACTATACGCGGACATTTTACGTCTTGATGTGGTAGCTAAGTATATGTTATGTTTATACCATTAGTTATTTGTATAGGTAAGTATATATTACCTGTATGTTTTGTGAAGGTACGTATGCTTTCTCATACGTATATTTGCTTGTATATGTTATAGGCGTATATATTATATCATATATACTGGTACATGTGCATATGGTTATGTGTATACATGAGCTTTGTGTCTCTATGAGTATGCGGGTTCGTTCGAAATTAGGATGTGTGTATACGTGTAATTTGTGCTTTGGTTGACGTACGTTTAGCGAACATATGTGTATTTACATGTAGGTATGTGTGTGCGTGCGTTATATACGTATTTATGTGTGTATATTTATATACTTTTATATGATTGTATGTATACACGCGCACACACAAACACACACATATATATATATATGTTTTAAATATATTTTGATGTGTATTTGGTGTATACGTTCATTTGTGTGCGGGCGCAGGCGTTGCGTGGGTTCTGCATGTGCGTGCGTGTTTTTGTGTGTGTACGTGCTTGTATTTGCATACCCATGGGCGGGTGTTTTCGCATATGCATGTGTATGTACGTATGTACGTATATGGATGCGTGCATGTATATATTTAATTTTTATTGATTTCAATTACCTCTGTAATTTATTTACATTATTCTTAACTATGAAGCCGAGAATCCTTCGGTTTCCTAAATCAAATTTTAGTCTACGACTTCAGTTATACCACAAACGTGGTTTTGTCTTTGCGTGTAATTGGTCTCATCGATCCACATAATGACGTATTATCTTCGTTTTTTCCGTTCATTGCCAGATAACATCTCCACGAACAACCTAGTAGAATATTCGTCTACGACTTCATTCATACAATAAACGTGGTTTTGTCTTTGCGTGTAATTGTTTTCACCGCTCCAAATAATTGTTTCTACTTTAGGCACAAGGCCAGCAATTACCCAGTGCATTACTGGTACTAATGACGTTTTATCTTCGTTTTTTTTTTTTTCGTTCTTTGCCACGGAACGCTTCCACAAAACAAAGTATCGTCTTCCTGTCTTCCTTGGATTGCAACGTTTTCTGAAATATTTACTTCTGCGTTCAGATTGATTTTTTAGTTTCAGAAGATCCCGTTAAGTGTGAAAGCACCGATTCTTTGCTTAAACTTTAATCAGTTATTTTAATAAATATATATATGTATATATATATATATATATATATATATATATATATATATATATATATATATATATATATATATCCACCCCACTCTCCAGAGCGTGAAATTAATAAACATTCGTTGTACTGCCTCTCTGATTTGTTCCTGTTCAAATTTGTCCATTATATATAATGCACGCTCACACGGCTTCCATTCCTTTGGAACATAACTTAACTACCGGCTCAACCCCGATCTAATCCGCCGTGACCATTCTCCGAACTTTACACACCTTCCCACACTTGGTCTTTCCTTCCACGCATTACCTTTGTTTGATTTTGTTACTGTACTTGTTTATTTCCGTATATGATTCTTTGCCTGTGTTCTTACAATTTTATTTCTATGATTTTTTGTTCACGATTGCCTGTATTTTTACCTTTATGATTTTTTTGTCTTTAATTTTCCTGTGTATACTCCCCCCTCCTTACGTTTTCTGTTTCATTTTCCCTTCCCCGTCTCTGCCTATCCTTCGCACTCACTCCTTCGTTCACTCCACCCCGCTTCATGTCTCTCCACCACTCCCCCACACACCCTTTGAACTCTGTTCCCACACACTTCTCACCTGAAGAAGGGCTTATGCCCGAAACGTCGTTCCCCACCACCACCACCCCACTCTCCAGAGCGTGAAATTAATAAACATTCGTTGTACTGCCTCTCTGTTTTGTTCCTGTTCAAATTTTTCCTTATTTATATATATATATATATATATATATATATATATATATATATATATATATATATATATATATATATATATATGTATATATATTGAGTATATGTTGGTTGTTTACCGACACCTCAGTATGCAGATTGGAGCACTCGCATGGAGTACGCAGTTCGGTTTGTTTACTCCGGAGTAATGGAAAATGAAATAAGTAAGTCAAATATGTAAAATTTGGCTTCGTTTATTATAAATTATTAATTTACTGCTATATATATATATTTCGGTGACAGCTATTATTGGCTGTGTCCGCTTCACGCAGTCAGAATTGGTGTGGAAAAGACAGGTACACATCTTGTCGAAGTGTGTTTCACTCTGTCAATACATCGATATGTCCAGTTTCCGGGTGTGTTGTTAGGAACTGGAATCATATGGGCTAGAACAAACGGATTTCAGCGTCATAGGACACGCTCGTATCCTATTGGTCAGTTGTGTGACCACTCCTCAGTCAAAAGCCTGTAGAAATTCTTCTGAGGCAGGTCAGCCTGTTATAGTTGTTTATGTCTGTCAGAATGTTTAAGTACAGCTGACCTCCTTCACTGTGTTGGTAGTGGTATTAAGAGGTCAGCTAGCAGGTCAACTTTAGTATGCTGCTGCTATGGTCTGAAGAATTTATGTGTGTAGACTGGCATCTATCCTGCCACCATTTCACGTGGTGGGAGATTCCAAACAACTAAATAATACGTGTGTCTTACAACCAATAACAAACATATTGAAAAATATAAACTGAAATGAAATAAAAAACCTGTGTGTCGGAATCGAGAAATGTAAAGAATTACAATTCTTATTCTATCATAGAGTACGTACGTGTGATTGTCCGCCAGCGCGCACTGTTGCACATAAACACGTATAAACACAGGCTCGGTGCATTCACCTATTTACGTCCACACAGTCTAAAAAAAGATGGGTGCGTTTTAAAAACAAATGCGGTAAAAGTGGAGTGAAAAATACCAAAAAACCTGTGTGTCAAAATCCGGAAGAGTAAAGGACCACAATTCTTATTTCAGAATAAAGAACATATGCGTGTATGTTTGTCAATGCACAATGTTGCAAGCACACACGCACAAACACAGGCTCATGTGCATTCCCATTATTACGTCTACACAGTCACAAACACGCATACACATAATTCCATATACGCCCACATTTGGATACACCCACACGTAAAAGCGTTCGTATCAGTAAACATTTCCAAAGATATAAAACGATATTATATTTCTTTCTGTAGTTAACATCGTAAAACAATGACAAGATGTACCGAGATGGAAAGAATGTCAAGTTGATCAAATATCTTTTCACCAAACCTCAACTGTGATGAATGGAGTCTGTTACTTGACATTCTTTACCAGGTCGCAATCCATGATTATTCCTATTGACTTAATGTGGGTTTTAATCATTATTAATATGTCGTAAAATACATTGTGAATAATAGCCATTGTCACATTCTTTATATGCATAGGTAGGTAGGCAAGTAGGTAGGTAGGTAGGTAGGTAGGTAGGTAGGTAGGCAGGCAGGCAGGCAGGCAGGCAGGCAGGTAGGCAGGTAGGCAGGCAGGTAGGTAGATAGGCAAGCAGGTAGGTAGGTACGTAAGTAGGTATTCATTCATGTTAAGTGAAAACTAAATAAAACATAATTACATATTTTTCATATATTTCAATGGTTGAAATGTTTTATAGTATAATGGTCGGAATTTACAGAAGATTTAAGTGACGAGCAAGGACTGCTTATTTCTTCTGAAATGCATTTACCATCGATCGAACAATCCGATTTGGACTTGGTGTTAAGGTTATAGCTTTCGCTGTATATATAGTTTCTTTCAACTGTAGCAAGCTGATAAACGGTGTCAAGTAGAAATATGCTGCCTGCCAACTTGGCTTGAAACACACTTAATTTTATTGGCAAATAAATAGTTGCAAATATATTAACGATTCCGATGTGCCAAGAAATATTTCCATCAATAGTTATATTACGCATATTACGTATAGTCATATCCATAATCCCTAGGCATCTTATTGTAATGTACCTAAATTCAGAAAGGATTACATCTGAAGCCCCTCTTCAAGCTTGTTGGGTCAACAATGACGTTTTTCTTAAAAATGATTTTTTAAAGATATGTATGTTTTTCATTTTGTTGTATTGCTGATTGTCATTTCTGGATCAAAATTGAGGTTTAATCAGTGTAATACGAACGTCAATTCGAGTACTCTATCAATAAATATACCACGTAATATACGCCGACAAAATAATAGTTTCTACTTTTTGGCACAAGGCCAGCAATTACCCAGTACATTACTGGTACTTTATTTTATCGACCCCGTAAGGATGAAAAGCACAGTTAACCTCGGCAAGATTTGAACTCAGATCATAAAGGGACATAACTATGCTAGAAAACATGGCGTCTGACCCTCTACCAATACTGCCAATGACAAAATAATGAGAGAATTTAGTTTTCTAAATTCTTTATCATAAACCTCGATTAAAAGAATGACTTAGTCGATAATATTTGCATAAGCATTTGGATGAATATTTGATCTTTTGCGTTAGTATTAGAGCTATGGCAGCCTTTTTTAATAGATTATTGGATTTTACTCTTTAATTATTTATTGGAATACACTTTATGAAAAAACTGATCAGATTGAGAGAAATAGAAATAGTGATATGTACCTGTATGTATCTAAGTGCATGAATGCGCATATGATTGAATTTACATGAAATGTGTTGAGAAACAGATTTAGATAGAATCAAAGGTGCTGTTTCATATTAAGTATGTGTTGTTTTTCAGCAGTTAATTAAACTTAACATCAAATATATTTTAGTAAATCCAGCGCCTTCTAGTTTCGGACAGTCTCTAGCTAGCGTTATAATCCAATCGTTTCCCTCTTCTCCAAGAAAGGTTAATCATTAGTTTTGGAGAATCGAGTGTCTCATTGACTCGCAATACAAAATAACTTAAAGAATACATATGCTGCAAATAAGTTGTCTTTCTAATATTTTCGCTTGTATATTGAGAATTGACTCCAACAGCATTACAGTCAGTCACGTTGGGAATACCTGTTTATTGGAGCTACTACAAGAAACGTCCAGTGCTGCAGTTTCTATTTGCTGCAAGACTAGCGTTAACAGGAATTAACCCTAAATTTGAATCTTCTGGAGATAGCTCTGTCATATGGAATAAGCTGACATTTTTGGTGTGCCAACATGAATTAAATTGGGAATACAGTTCCACCTTGAAAATATTAATCCCATAGAAATGTTAAGATCATTTTTGACGAGTACATCATTTAATCAGACTGAAACTGTAATATAACTTCATAGTCTTGATGAAGCGCCTTCTTCCCAATCACACTAGTAATTATTTTTCTGAAAAGTATTTGCACATCCTAATAATTGTTTTTACTTTTTGGCACAAGGCCAGCAATTATCCCAGTGCATTACTGGTACTTTATTGTATCGACCCTGTAAGGATGAAAGGCAAAGTTAACCTCGGCGGGATTTGAACTCAGATCATAAAGGGAGGTAAATCTATGCTTCAAAGCATGGCGTCCGACCCTAACCGATACTGCCAATCCACCGCCCATTTGCACATCCTAATAATGGTAGCTTCCCCTCTCTAAAAATCCTCATGGGCATCTTGACTATGAGTTCAATCAATTTCCGCAGCAGACTTTACTTTATTTAATAAATCTTTCTCCGTAATCATTATAACAAAAACGATGACGATGGATTGGCAGAAAGAGGAGAATGCCTACTGCACTTATGTAACCTCAAATTACACTTCAAAATCTTCGTTATTAATTTAATTATATATCAATATATACATATCACTCATTCATTAAACTTCGTCTATTTCCCACAATAATTCCACAAAATGTTTGTCACTTTTGCCAAGATATATCATTGAAGAATAATTTTGCTTAACACACGTCAGTGTTATTCTAATACATCATAATTTGTATAATGCAATATAATGTAATACGAAACAACTACATACTTTAAAACATGCCAACAGTTTTAATGAAACGACGGTAGTCCCTTCAAGCTAAAACTCTTCATGCCGGTCACTTTTTATGTTATGTGAACATGGTAGGATTTTAGATTTTTAAATCACGAATCGCTACGATATATATGTATTCAGGCTGCATTGTATTAAGATTACCTATTTAGAACTGCATCTATTTATTGTGCTGGGTTATTTTTACCCTTGAAACGTACCTGGATATCTAAATACATTCATAGTGTTTAGTGATAAACCATCACAAATTTGTAACCATCACACGCTCATCTGAACGCAACTAAATATTACAAACAAAATATGTTGCCTTTATATGATCAATCGACATTTAAACAACATCTATTTCAAATGACACCCCGTCCATCCTTTCTCGTCATGTTAACGAGAAATATATAGTGAATGCCGCAGTTCCAGATACAAAATTGATACGGAAATTACGAACTAAGTTTCCGGTCTGTAATTGAGGGAACATTTAATGAGCCTATTCTGGCGAAAGATTGTTTACGTAAGAAGCGGTGAGTAAAACCATTTGCTGTAATACTTTTAATTCTAATATATAACACATTTTTACATACTGTGTAATTTGATCATTTTCATTTCCTTCCTATTCTTTCAACCTATCAGCTCTTTCTCACATTCCCTTCTCACGGTTTTTATTATAACAAAAACGCAGGAAACCAGTCTACACCGAACCTCGTGAAGATTTTGATTAAACTACCACAAAGAAATAGCTTGATAAATGGGAATCGCTCCCCGGTGATAATACATAAACTAATATAAAGATATTATTACGAAGTGGATATAGAGAAAATTTAAGCAACTAACATAATACGACGTACCTATGATGTAGTACATAATTAACTAGTAAATATATTAGATATTACCTTAAACTGATAAAATATTAATAACACATGAAATATATTACAATCCGATATCACTTCATTATTTCATTTTTAAATTGCATCCAAGATCATTATCTCATAATATCATTCATAGTAGAAAACTGAAGAGAACTAAAACAACCTCTAGCATTTAAACGAATAATTTAAGGTGACTTGATATTTTACTAATCCGTCGAAAATCTGGCTTCGGAAAATGTTTAATTTTTATATCATACCAAGTGCAGGGTTCATTTTGAAATTGAACACCTCTGAAAAGAAAGGTTTCTGGTACTAAATATATATATATATATATATATATAGATAGATATATATGATTTCTAGTATAGGCACAAGGTGCATTATTTTATCGACCCCGTAAGAATGAAAAGCAACGTAAACCTCTACGGGATTTGAACTTAAACCGTAAAGGGTCGTAACTCTATGCTGCAAAGCATGGTGTCCGACTCTCTACCGATACTGCCAATCCACCGCCCTATATATATATATATATATATATATATATATATATATATATATATATATATATATATATATATATATATATATATATATATATATATATATATATATATATATATATATATATATATATATATATATATATATATATATATATATATATATATATATTATGTGTGTGTGTGTGTGTCACATGTAGACATAAACTGTCTCCCTGTTTAATACTCCAATCGACGGCATCATGTCTGTCAATATTTGAAGCAGGTCTCCGGTTTGAGATTTCCTCTCCCTCTCCATTCTAACACTTTTTAAGTCACAGAAAAGGAGGCCTAGCTTCTGCCGTTATGCCCATGGCTAACCTGCAAAAACGATTATGCATTAGACCGTATCCCTCGTCTAATTCATTTTAAACTTATTTAAGATAATTACAATAATTTTCGACTATGTTTTCTTGAATCGATGTCAAATATATATCCCCTACATTTTGATGACTCTTCTACCTACCTATCTATTGATCGATTTTCGGATTACGAATAAGCTTCGTGCATTGTTGTTGTTATAGTTCAAGGGGGATAACTTAGTACATATATATATATATATATAGGTATAAATAGTCAGTCGGTCAGGCATATGAAGAGGCGGATAAATAAGTAGAAAGATAGGTGGGTAGTTGAGTAACCAGTTAGAGATATATTTCTTCTTTGTCCGAAAATAGACAGATGCATAGAGATTTGTTGTCATTTTTATTGATGTGAACAAGCCTAGACACTTTCATATTTACATCAACCCACGCATATATATATATATTTATTTATTTTAGTTTTCAAATTTATTATTATTACTATATATATATATATATATATATTTATATAGGTACGTTATTCCGGTTTGTATCGGAGGTAACCACAGTAAGTAAGGTACTCAATACATTGCAGAGTATAACAGTTTTAATATAGATGAGATTCTACATGACTAGAACTGTTTCATTCTTTAGAAATCATCAGGAATCTCAGATTCCTGATGATTTCTAAAGAATGAAACAGTTCTAGTCCTGTAGAATCTCATCTATATTAAAAATGATATATTTATATATATATATATATATATATATATATATATATATATATATATATATATACATATATATAAAGAAAAAAAGAAGAAATCGAAAATGCAACTGGAGTCTTATTTAAAAAATAATATATATATTTATTTGGTTCCTTAACCGGTTTCGTAGTTCTTCTGCTTTTCAAAAGTAGAGTCGAGATGGAGGGTCTGTGGCTTTTCTCACATCTAGTTGGTCTCTGCATGTTACTTGTTTTATATGGAAAAAAGAGGCTCGAAATGCCAGGTTTTTAGAGAAGTAATTTGATTGGTTGGTCAATAATTATAATAAATTTGGCGCCAGTTCACGTTACAATGTTCTTCAAACAATGGGGGGAGGGCTCAGGTTGTTTTTTCATATATGAGTATTTGAATTTATTTATACTTAAAAAAACGGGGCTCACGAAGGCTTTTTTTAATAAACGTAATTTGATTGGTTATAAATTAAATTATGGCTGTCACGTGAACAAGTTTTCATAACATTTCGGGCCCTTATTTAGAAATCTATTCTGTAGCCTTTTAAAGGAGTGAAGAAGGGAGGAATATATGAAAGTATGATTTTTCTGCATATCTTAGAATATCAAAATCTGGTTATTATATATATATATATATATACGTGTTTATATATGCAAAAATGGAGTCATATATTCCATCTTCTCGCTTTTAACATACTCTATTTGGAATATGTGACGCAAACCATAGGCTTTTAATGCATGACCTCACTTTATGAAGACATTTTGGATATTTTCACTCTCAGCATACGACTTGCTATTTATTTCCCCTATTATGTATCAAATTAATCTTTATCTCTATTGGGATATATAATGGATTCACTTCATCGTATTTTCTATGTAGAAACTTAACCAATATTTTTATTGTTGATTATTGATAGTTAAACCTTTTCATTGTATTTGTTATATTTCTTTTCATATTCTAGACGATGTTTTCAAATATTACGCAGATAATGTTTGAAAATATTATGGTAGCCATTTGTCTTCTTGTCTTTGGAATCTTATTTCTATGGTCTACAACGTAGATAAAATACGTCTATATGTACATCTTATACGAATCCTCCTCCAATCTTCTACCTGTTTTTAATGTTTTCGAATTTTTATTTATGTTTTCATAACCTAAATTGTATCTGGTTGGTTCTACTTTGAAGGAATATTTATGCATCCTCTTTATCTAAACATCATATGTTTATGGCTCTCTATAAATGTATGTGTTGATATTATAGTGACATACGTGTGCTACTCAAATATTTATCTCTATGTATATGATTGCATTTACTCGATACAGAGGCTATCGGCGTTTGTATGTGTATTATGTACCTTATATAGTTGTTGAAGCTAATAGAAATACAAAGCCCATGGAAGTTGAATTGTATTGTGATATCCAATTTTACTACTTTATCTATCCATTTAAAGGGACGAAATACTGTGCGATGTGCGTCGTTCTTTTATTATGCTGTTTAAATATCTATATAATATATAGCAGAAATAGATAAAAAAACGAATATAATTTTGTTTATATGTTTGAAAATGCAACTATTCAACACAAGATGTGAGATAACATATCTAGCTATACAGATAAAGCGAGGGAAATTATAAATATCCATGGATCGAAATATGTTAGCTGAAAATCTATGATCGGGTTACGTATATATTGTAAACTAGGACTTCCATCAGTATATAATATAAATAACTGAAACATTGAAGTACGCAGAAAACAGTATAGCCCCTCTAGAGTTCATATTTATGTCATATTGCTGAAATTAAAACGTCAGTTTGAAAAAAAATTTAATGGAAAACTATATCGCTAAATGGAATATGCTCGGGTACCTTGAGTAAAAAACACAATTCTGTTACGAACAAGTGATCTTTTGAAAGGTTGCTGCATGAAATATTAGAACTTTCCTCTCACCTCAATTGATTAATTCCATTTATGAATAGAATGTTGACCTCCCTGCTTTCATAATACCGTTCCCCAGTCACGAACTGGACAGAAATATTATGACATATTTATTCCACCTGACAATAGTGCACCAACAGTCAGCATTTCTTATTGAGAGCTTAGCTTGAATGTTAATACATGTAACATGCTTTGGGGAATTTATGAGAAGTTGGACGAATTGGAATTATATATACATTTATTAAATATTAATTTCAAACTTTAACTGTGTGTGTTGCATTCAGTGTATATAAGATCGATGGTCAATATTATGTAATAATGTAGATTTTAACATCATAAATTGTTACAATAAGTTTGAGAGATTATGATAATATATATGGTAAACTGCAATAGCCTCACAATTATCTGATGACTTCATTAAACACCTTATATTCATACATCTAATCATTTCTTTTGTTTGGGAGAATTTGGATATGTTGTTTCTATGTGCGTGTTATGAGAGAATTGCATACAATTATTAGAATGTATGGAGTGAATAAAACAAAACGCGTCGACTAAACGAACCAATGTTTGATAAGTTTGTAGGTTAGGCTTTCATAAGACGACATAGAAGAACAAAAGGTACAGATATGCATAACTATACGAAACTTAACCAATGTGATTGTTCTTAAAACCGTGATTAGGGATCAGAGTTGTCACTGAGGAATTGTGTTTTATGTTTACGTTGTACACACTTTCAGCATTTATATATTGTGATCCATATAAATGAATCTACCCTTTCCTTGAAACATGTGTTACGATAAACGTTCTATCACGCGCCAACTTTTTGATAGATGTGAATTCATATATAGAGCCTCACTGATTAGTTCACTGAAATACATTGTGTAAAGTTGTTGTTGCCCGGCCACAGGGCATTCCGTAGTGAGCACATTTATGATAAATATCATAACCATTTCGTCTTACGTGTTTAGGTTTATGCTATTCTTTTTAAGATGTGGCTTCTATTTATACAGATGACTCGTTTATTATGAGATTAAATCATGTGGAAAATATTTCTTTATTATTTTATGTATACTAAATATTCCCTATTTTATAGCTGTTTTCGAAATTCACTTTAATTAAACAGTTTGAATAATTAAACAGTTTGAATATATGTCAAATTTGTGTATGTGCTCATTATCACGTGTTATTCATAAATACACAGTGACAAGTTAGTTTCGTTTTCACTTTTACTTCTCAGCTTTTTCGAAATCGTATGAAGTGTATAGTTGACTTTAAGTTTTCCTTTACATTAACATGCCAACAAATTATTTAATTGGAGATAGATCCTACAACACATGTTTAACAATAATTCTATATACTGAATAGTTGCTTTTATGCCTTTTGACCTTTAACTAAACTAGTGAATAAGATTTTAAAACATTCAAATACACAATAAACAGTTCACTGTAGGTTTAATGAAAATGGGTTGCTATTTAAACGAGTGCTTTTAAATATCTTAAATACATAGAAATCTATAACGGAAAGAAGATAAATTTACTGATATAAATGTTGTAGTTTGTGCCCTATCAAATGACATTGTATGACACTTAAATATTCTTACAGTGTCATTTAACGGTATTTCTCATTATTGTAATTATATTTTATTTCCTTTTAATGTTATGGATTGATATTTAACTATTAACAGTATGTAAGAAATACAATGAATATATATATATATATATATATATATATATATATATATATATATATATATATATATATATATAGAGAGAGAGAGAGAGAGAGAGAGAGAGAGAGATGTTTCTTTATTAGCCACAGGGGCACAAAAGAAGGGGACAAATACAAAGGGGTGAGTGTACATACAATAAAAACATGTAAAATACTATCACAAATGCAATTTATAAATTAATCAATTTTCCCCAATAGGGAGAGACATTTCATATGGGTAACACATACCCCCGAAAAAATGTGCAACCCTCATCTCCAGGAGTATAAATACTTTGTACCCCTTTCCTCTCTTCCGCTTTTTCCTCAACCTAGAGGCTGATATATAGAGAAGGCCCATTCACTCGGGTCATGCTCGCCACTTTCACCCACCTTTCATAAAACTTGCTGGGATACAGCACCTCTCTATCCATCCTGATTCTTCTTCGAAAGTGGTATTTGAAAAGAAGAATCAGTTGGCCGGAGAGAAAGGTGTCTGACCTCAGCCCTTTTTACCTCGTCCAATATACCTCTTTCGCCATAGCCTATCACACAAAGGACAACCGCATCTCCTTCGTTTTTGAAGGAGGGTGGCGGTCTGATCATAACAATGGACTCGGTGGTCAACTGGATTGGTCCCATCCGTGACAATAGTCGTTCTACATAGCTCCACGGGTCGGTAACGCCTGAGCAGTGTATGAATGCATGCGCGAAGGTTTCTTCGTCTCGCACGCATCTCGGACTTTTTTCGAAGGGTCCCTGCTCGGGTGCCCATGTCTGTAGAGATTGTCTCGAACTTGTAGAGCTCCTCGGTAGCACTGCCAGTCCAGGGACTTTTGTAAGTTGTCCATCGGTCCCTGGCGGAAGGACCTACCGAACAGACTGGCCAGTTCGTCTTCCTCTACGCCTAGAGTTTCTTCGAGCGCGTCGTCGCACTTGCTGCGGATCAACCCTCTATAGAATGACGAAGTGGAGTCTCCACTGATAGCCGGGTCCGCCTGCCAGATGTATATATATATATATACATAGAGAGAGAGAGAGAGAGAGAGAGAGAGAGAAAAAGAGAGAGAGAGGGAGAGAGAGAGAGAGAAATAGAGAGAGAGAGAGAGAGAGAGAGAGAGAGAGAGAGAGAGAGAGAGAGAGAGAGCGAGAGGGAGAGGTGTAAACATTATTTGATAATCACGATCATACCTATTGAATTATATTTAGAGTTTAGAATTTATATCTACTATAACTTAGTTCTCAAACAAATGTCGTTTTAGAATTTTCTTCATTATTTATATCTATGTTATCTTTCATCAGACAGATATATGATCAAAATCGTCCGAACCATATCCATCGAAATTTATATTTAAACTATATTAATGTGACCAGGGCTGTATTATGGAATGTGTCGTTCTTGATTTTATACAGCAAAGTATGTTTTCGGTGTAACTGGGAGGCCGTTTCCATCAGATCGAACGACTACGTATATGATTCGTCGTTGTCTTAGTTTGTTGTTGATTTAGAGACATGTGTGTGAAATAAAATAATGACGGAAAGTTGTAGACATGTACTTGTGTATCAAACAACTACGTATTAAAAGCGAGCTTCCTTTATTTTTGAAGAGCAAAACTTTATTCATTCATCAACCTCTAGCTTAATTTCTTTCCATATTATTCTGCATTGAATCTGGACATGATAATCCATCATTGTAAATATTTCAACAGCAATATATTATTTCAGCTGTCTTATATTTCCTCTTCTTCACTATCATAAATCTCATTTGTTTTGAATGAATTTCATTTTATGATTTATAGTTCATTTCACGTTAATTCTTTTTTTTTTTCATTTTTGAAAGGTGCATTATAATCTTTATCGTATTTGATAGATTTATAGCATTTTCTCTTCAAGTCTAGGCGTTTAGGCGTCAGGATTATCGAAAAGAGGTATCAGATGTACGGGTGTCGTAAATAACGTTATTTAGACTTATATCTAAAACGGAAATCGGATCACACTCACAAATTCGTATTATCCAAACCTTACACAATAT
>OZ024740.1:185781214-185791214 GCA_964016885.1 Eledone cirrhosa
TTTTGTGGTACCTATCAATTTTACTATTTCCCAAAATTTGCTGGCCTTGTGCCTAATTCAGAAATAAGTATCAACTGTTTAGAGTGACAAAACGTGAAACTTGATCTTTAAATATCGAAGCTGACGAAAAGCGGAGCTCTCATGTCATTATATTTGCCAGAAATATCAGTCATATCTTCCTCACATCACAGTCATCATCATTAGTAGAGAAGGGCACGTTGGTTATTGTAGAGTTAAACATCCCTAAGGAAACGGACTAGCCTTTGCTTAAATAGTGTGATAATAGTTGCTCAGTCTGACCTGCCGCAATGTTAAGTAAGACTCTCAGCAGAGTTTGTTATGTTCACTTGTCAATCACCTGGTTCCAGGTTCAAATCCCATTTGCGCTCCACAGTGGGCAAGTATCTATTTTCTCATTTTGGGAAACATAGTGTGCATGCAAAATGGTTGAGGGGAAATAGAATGAAAAAACAATTAAATAAATACATATGTGAAAAGAGTAATTTTTCTGCTTCACTGTGGTTTAAGAAACCTTGGCGTTGGGATTTGTGACTTGCGAACCAGTAATATGAACGCATTTTGAGCATCATTGAAGCAACCCAAAACAGCACACACGATGAGATCCGAATCCTTACAGATTTTCAAACAAACATATTTTATCGATCTCTGATACACCTCAGCCTATAGTGAATCTATATTATAAAAGTCAAGCTGATATCTTATTGACTGTCCGTCACAACATATGTACATATATATATTTCCAAAACTAATCAGATTAGAGCAAACATCACGGGCACTCTATCTCAAAATAATTTTTGAAAAGCATTAGAAATGCGCAACCGGTGAAACTTAAAACCAAAACTGAATAGTAACCAGTACTATTACTAATTTTTGCTTATTCCTAATTAAACTATTTTTCACTGGAAACAATTTGTCAGCATTTTCTTTTCCGTTTACCAATATATATATATATATTGGTAAACGGAAAAGTGAATGCTGACAAATTGTTCCAAGTGAAAAATAGTTTAATTAGGAATAAGGAAAAATTAGTAATTGTATTGGTTAGTATTCAGTTTTGGTTTTAAGTTTTACCGGTTGCGCATTTCTAATGCTTTTCAAAAATAATTTTGAGATAGAGCGTCCGTGATGTTTGCTCTGATCTGATTAGTTTTGGGAATTCTACCTGTTTTTATGTTAAAAAAGTGGCTCCAGCGGTATTAAAATAAGTTTTGCGCCAATTCGTGTTGCAAAAATTCTTGTGGTCAAAACAATTTTGATTGGTCGGTAGATGTCATGTGAATGTAAAAAAATGATTTTGCGCCAAATGTAAGTTTGTGTCGGCTGACTGAGAAATGTCTCTTTCACAACAAATATGTGTGTGTGTGTGTATTAGTTGTAAAGTGTTCGTTGTTGTGATAATGGTCAGCAGGGATGTGCGTGCGAACCGCAGCCTGTTGACAGTTCAAATGCCTATTAAGACAAGTGTGAGTGTGTGTGTGCGTGTGTAGCAGAGTAATTCGTGGTAGAGGGATGGTCAGTAGGAATGTGTCTGTAAGTGAGTGGGGGATATTTTAACATGTTAAAAGATATTTTTCAGCTCTTGTCTTATACCGAGAAGTGTGTGTGTGTGTGTGTGTGTGTGTGTGTATATATATGTCTATCTGTATGTTAATGTACGCGTGTGTATGTGTGTGTGTATATATATGTGTGTGTGTGTGGGTGGACCAGTATTTTTTTCCTGGTAAAATGGTGTACATTATTCGATATTTTCAGTAAAATCGATTCTCTCAATAGAACATCAAAAACCTTAATAATAAAATGTGTGGAATGATATATAGTATTGGCATAATACCAAGGTGTGTGTGAGTGTGTGTGTGTGCCCAGATTGTACGTACTGAAAGGGGGGCTCCTTAGGCCTTGCCGTATTGGAATACCTGTGTACAAATATGTATCTGGAGTGTGTCCAGAAATTGTATATCTGTGCACAAATTGTACACTTGTGCACAAATCGTACACATGTATCTGGAGTGTTTCCAGAAATTGTATACCTGTGCACAAATATGTATCTGGAGTGTGTCCAGATTGTAAGGCCTTGCCGTATTGGAATACCTGGGCACAAATATGTATCTGGAGTGTGTCCAAAAATTGTATACCTGTGCACAAAAATGTATGTGCCCATCAGTGTGCAATGCATGTGTGCGTTTATGTATGTGTGTGTGTCGGCAAGTTTATATCTATAGACATCAAAAGGTACGCAAATTTGTGTACATTTGTGTTGCACCATAGAACATGTGTGTTTACGTATGTCAATGTGTTTATATGTGGGTAGAGATGTGTGCTGATGTAGGTATGTATGTTGACGTGTGTATGTTGTGGGTTCGTCTTAGGGAGAAGTGTTTAGACGGGGTCCGCATTTGTTATATATATATATATATATATATATATATATATATATATATATATATATATATATATATAAGAAGAAATTAAAAGATGGTTAAAAAAGTTCCATGTATTTTATTATGTGCATTTCAAAAACAAATAACATCCTAGGACGATATTTGCGTTCTCATCAGATGAAATAGGGAGACATGATATGATGCTTAGAAAACACTTGTGAACAAGGTAGTGTCTAATCAACATATGATAATTAAATTTAAAAGGATATAGAAGATTGGAACAAAGGGAGAGGAAGGGTGTGTGTGTCATTATCTTTAAATTTGTAGAGGGGAAAGATTCTGAAGTTGGGATGATTTTGGGCGGCACAGGTATCAATGTGTTCACTCAGTGTTATTTTCCTGTATTCCCGTATATTAATTTGGGATCTATGGACAGTCATGCGTTGGCGGAGGCTGTTTTTGGTCTGGCCTATGTATTGTTCTCGACAACCTGAGCAAGTTAATACATATATTAGATTTTCCGATGCACATGTGAAATTGTGTTTTACTATAAAACTTTGTCCTTCTTTGAAATAGAATTCCGAACCCTATATATATATATATATATATGTGTGTGTGTGGGGGGGGGGGGTGTATATATATATATAGATTTCGTTTCTGAATTTGTTTAGCAAGATTCTTTATCTGAAAACGTGTGTTGAAACCTATATTGTTATGCTTTGGGAGGGTCATGTTGCCAATAAGAAACAAACGCACCAGTTCTTTTCACTTCAACTTATTATGAATGAAATTTATAAATTTAAATTTAGAAATTTATAAATTTCCGGTTGGTTGGTTGGTTCCACAACCAGACGATTGTTCATATATTGTCAACGTTCTGTCGTCACACATTCTTATTGGCAACATGACCCTCCCAAAGCATAACAATATATATATATATGTGAAAATTCATACTTATAAATTTACTTTCGAAATTTTCAAAACAAAATCATGTGGTGTCGTTCATGTGTCTGTTAATATTATTGCTCCCACTTAAGGTCGACTTCTAAATCACTTGTGTGTTCCATAAACGACATCCTCGTTTTGTTTCTCATCTATCTAGACTAGATTTTAGACTACACACACATACACGTGTGTGTATGGTTGTATATACACCCTCACACTATACACGCACGCCATAAAACCTTATTCCAATAATATAATTTCCTTTACAACCCTACTGCTGCCATACAATTTGTCTCTTGCTTAAAATTCCCCATCCCCATTTGAACTCTTGACCAGTCAATTAACACGATCAGATATACACACATATATTTACAGAATATTCCCTTTGCCATAAAAAACAATTTCGTTCTGTGAAGCAACACAACCACCAACATTATTGCTACTATCATGACTACACCTCTCTCTCTCTCTCTCTCCATTTCTTTATCTCTTCACAAGAACTCAAACTCCAGTCCCCCTCTGAGCAAGGCAGATTGGAAAAAAACTTACTCCCTCACTTAATTTTAAATATTTAATTTTTAGTTTTTATTTCTTATTAATTCTTTTTAATTGAAATACTCAACATTTGATAAGATGAATTTTAATAATACATAGAAACCGGTAATACTTTATATAATTTATATACATTATAAAACCTTAAAAAAAAGAATTGTCCCTCTCATTTTTTCAATAATATCATCTTTTCAATAATGTTACTTTGACGAGTTTGAATCTGACTGACATGCAAAAACATATATATGAATAAAGTAAGCTCAAATCATAGTAGATTCAAATATCACAAAGTGAAAGAGAGGCGGGGATGAGGTGCAACATAATGAAACATGTGTTACAGGTTAATATATAGTCGAGATAGATGTGAAACAAAACGAGGATGCAGTTTATGGAACACCCAAGTCATTTAGAAGTCGACCTTCGGTAGGAGCATTAACATTAAGAAAGACTTGAACACCATAAAACTGTGTTTTGAAAATTTTGAAAGTAGGTTTATAAGTATGACTTTTCATAATATTTTCGTAGTGGTCTCAGTGGACAAGCGGTAGGTACTAGATACGATAGATATCCTATCCTGGGGTCCAATTCTGATCAAGAGGTACATGTAACCTTTTTCAGTTTGTATTTTGCAACCCAAATAAAAAAAGAAAAGGTTTACTAGAAACCCTTCTCCTGACCAGTATCGAACGTTAGTCGAAGATCACCATCGTCTATGATTATTCCAACTAGACCACCGAAACATCTACATAAGTATAATGAAAATTGATATTTATAAACCTACTTTCAAAATCAAAGTTAAAAAGATGTGGTTTCGTTTATGGCTTTCCTAGATCTATTAGTAATATTTAGGGTCGACTTCTGGTCATTATTGAAAGTCTTTGAATTTCGCAAAATACATAAAATTTTCTATTGGAGAAGGTAATTATTTTTCCGCAAAAAATTGTATTGCACTGTTTTGTTTCCACTTATATATTTTTCGAAAACGCTATTTATTCATTATAATAATCAAATGATAGCATTCTATATGTAGGTTGGACCCCTTCATCTCCTGGCAACCAACATTTTTAGACCGAGTCCGCCATTGTATATATATATATATATATATATATTATAGTTGTGACAGTAAACAAGAAACAAACAAAACAAAGAAAACAACGTGGAAGCGAAGAGGCAGTACAAATGTTAATATTAGTTTCATATATATATCAGGGGCGAAGGGTGCGTGCATGCAACGCATGCAATGAGTGCGTTATAAAATCTTCAGTTGATCAATTGCGTCGGTTGAAGCAAGCAGAATTGTTTGCTGCTTACTAAATCGTAGACACACAAAAAGATATCACACACACACTAGATAACACTACATGCGGCTTTGACCGAGAGCGTCATTTAGAGGGAATCGGTGGGGGAGGGGTGGGTAAGGCTGCACAGCCCCACTTTCCGCCGTGGCGATTAGACTGCATGCCCTGCTTTCCAGGTTACGCTTCGCCACTGATATATATGCGTGTGTGTGTGTGTATTATTGAGTAAAATAACAGGTGGCTGGACTGGTTAAATCATCAGGTGTTTATTGCATACAAGTTATTTAATAAAGGAATGATAGTAAACACAATCCAAGAGCCGAAAAAGCAGAGAGAAATGTTGAAGACGCGAAGGCGGTCAGGTACAGCTGTTGCCAGTCTGGCTGACTGCCTTCAAATGAGGTATCTCATCAATTTCGTCTTGCCGAATTGGTCACGGGCCTGTATACTTAGTATGCATACTACTCCCCCCCCCCCTACCGGTTGGATTTGGGGGCTGTATACGTAGTACGCCTACTACTACCACGCTGCCATTCACCGCCATATGGAGACATGCTAGTGTTAAAGGAGATCAGGTTACATAGAAAAAAGCTTTTAGTTGGATGAGTTGCGTAACCACGAGTGCTTTCTTCTAACATTACATCATGGCTGACTATACGCAATGACTAGTTCTATCCAGTGGTGAACCAACAAACCTAAAACAAATGTATATATATATATGTATATGTGTGTGTGGGTGGGGGTGGGGTATATGTGTGTGTGTGTGTAGTGGCACAACACACACAGTCACTTTCTAATAGGCACGAACACACACTACATATAATCATATTTACAGAAATGTGTTTAATGTCTAGACATTTAGGATTGACTTGTGGGCGTAGATATCTATATGTGTGTGTATATATATATATATATATATATATATATATATATATATATATATATATATATATATGTATGTATATACACACATATAGATATCTACGCCCACAAGTCAATCCTAAATGTATATATATATATATACTGCAACATTATAATGTAACCTGGTAGCCGTGTCTGTTCTCAATATTTATATACAATTGAAATGTTTTCATTGTATATTTGGGAGTTTAATTAATCACCCCATAACTTTGAATTTGGATAATATCCAGAAATGAAATGTAATGACTAAACATTTTTTTTTTTTTATCTTTTCTTTCATCAATGATTTTATTTTCGAGGAAAATATAACATTCATATTAACTCACTTTATTTTCATTTCGCCAAAATATATCTGAAAATAAATATAGAGAATTAGTGAGAAGTTACTTGAAGTAGCTAATTATATAGTGTTACAGTAAATAGGCGACTGTTTTATAACTATTTATGTAACCTTGAAAACACGTTCACTAAAACGCAAACCAGAATTATTGATATATGTTTTCACTGTACAAATATCTCTGCTGCTTGCTTAAAAACAAAATCAACATATACTGTACGCACCTGTCGTAGCAGAAATTTTGAAATCGATTCCTGACTTTCATCTTCAACAGATGTTCATGGTATTTTCATTCTACTTAGTTTTGCAAGTAATGAGACCTCTTCAATGCACCCCCAGTAACTTATTATGCCGCGAGATTGTACAAGTGTTCATTAGCTATCTGAGTCTCTCTTATGGTGTTATCGATAGATTTCTATCACTTGAATTTCTTCTTTTTCTTGAGGAATAATGTCATTGTCTACAATGTTAAAGAGATTTATTAGTTTTTTTATCTGTTTAAAGCATTACTAAACAACAATCACTTTACATGGGATCAAAATAATTATTACTTGTGTTGATTATTTTCTGAAAATATACAAATAAAATAAGTTAGGTGTATTTCAGAGTAACGTCTAACTGCCATTGACGAATGTTAATTAGATTATTTTTGATAGAAGGAAATTATGATTATACATGTAATAAGCATCTTCTTTATGTGCTTTTAATATATTCTGTTTAGAGACATTTCGTCATTAACGTTTTCATTAAAATATAATGATTAAACAGTGATTTCGTCCACCTGATGCTTCTTTAGCCTACCTAAACCCTCATTACAAGAGTTTCCCAGATACCACATAGAAACGTGCACTACTGACTCCAAAAATATAGAGCACGAAAATCCCCTCCAATGAGTAAATAGCAATTTTGTCTCCAATAGCATAAACTCCAAAACGTAACATATCAAAAGGGGAACGCCGTAACCACGTTGTTTTTGGTATAAGCGATACGGAGTTAGAGACATCCAAACAACTATACATATTAGCCCTGAACATCACTGAACATGACTCCCGGGAACACCCATATTAAACGTAACCTGGTTTACAGCATAATGCCTGACATTCTACAGAAAAGTCAATAAATATTGAATCTCACTAGCATCAATTACCTCAGGTGTGTCTCACAATAGTAATGTTCCACATCGCGCTTCACACTACTATTTCGTACACATACATCATAGACTGTATATAAACAAATAGGGCCACGAATGTTGAAGTCGTTCTCTAACACAGTCCAAGCCCTAGTTTACAAATTGGATATATCTTCCTTCTGACTTTTCTACATCTACTACGATAGCGTCAGTTCTTCAGAGCTATCTTTCTGCGTACCACATTCAACTTACTTACTTGTCAACCATAGCGACTTGGTTCCCATACTAACATCTACACATAGTCTTTCGTCTCCAGTTTGTCAAAATTGCCTCTGTGCTCTTTCTCAAGCAACTGAAAATGAGAAACATAAATGGTGTTAATGTCACCAGTCTCAGAGGACATGTGAATGTCTAAGAAACATACTCTTTCCCACAGTCAAAAACAATACAAAATCAAAAGAAATTGGCAGGCAAAAATTGTGTGGGAGCGCGATGCATAGACACGTACCTGTGTGATTGTGTATATCTTTGGTTGAAATATACCAACATTAAATATATACATCGAAAGGAGAATGCTTTCCAATAAAGCATACAAATGATTTCACCACAATCAATTCTAATGAAATATCCAACGTGGCAATATATACATTTTATTCTGTTGTTCTCAACTACGAGTGATGTTAACATTACTGTTTTTGACTACATACGTGTGTGTGTGGTGTGGGCGTGGGGGTATATATGCCTATGTGTGTGTGTGTGTGTGTGTTTTGTGTGCATGCATATGTGTAGGTATTTTTCAACTCTGCATTTAATTCCTACCCTTGGAGTCACGGGTATAGCTCCACGGCTAAAATAAAAAATACACCGCTATACTTATGTATTGAGATTAATTTCATCTGCAATGAGAAACAAACACACACACATACACGACTCATGCACACATATTATTATGTATTTATAAGCAGATAGAGATCAAAGCCCCCGAAGGCGGCATGTCATTGTTTTATTCATGGTTAAAACAAGACATGAACAAACCAAAATCCTACTTCCCTATAATATAGAGATGTAATGACAACTGATGAAAACAATACTACATACAAAGCATAACAGAGGGGGACAACTTATTGTCATCAATAGAACCATCCACGATAGATCATATTTTTTTCTTTTTCTTTTTGTTATTGTTTTTGTATATGACGCCTTTCAGCTTGAAATCTGCGTTCAGGCGGAATAGGTTGCGTTTTGATATACAAAGCGTTCTTTATTCTCCTTTGTTTACAGAATGCATTTCGCTTTAGTAATGCGTTTTGTGATGTCTCTTGATCTAGAATATTAGTGCTGTCGGTTTCAATGTCAGCGCGTCATGACACAGCGCTTTCCCTATATCAGCTCTAAAATACATATGTTATGAGAGAAAATCAGTTTAGCTTCCAAGCTTAAATATTACAGTTCGTTTGTGATATGAATATTTTAATAAATATTTCATGACAGATGCTTGTCAAACATTACGAACTTGGGGAACGAGGTGTTGAGTGTATCACGAGTTTCTTCCCAAAACGTCTTAGAAATATGACTGTTTCCATAAATTGCACAGAGATACATACCTCTGTATATATTAGCACACACGTCCACTCACACACAATTTCACACTACCCTATGGCAGCTAGAACTGATCTATATATATCTATAGATCACAGGTACCCTTTTCCCAGGAAAACACATCTGATGCGAGCATATAGTACATGTTGATGTACCTAATGCATGAACAACTTTAGGAAATGAGTATATTTATGTTCCCCCTACATATATATTTATATTAACAAACACACACACACACTCTTCCCCTCATATATATTTATATATATATATATATATATATATATATATATATATATATATATGAGGGGAAGTGTGTGTGTTTGTTAATGCTTGTGTGTCTGTGTAGTAAAAAGTATCATTGGATGTGAAAAGTGAATAGGAAAAAGAGCGTTCCATCTAATGTGAGAGCTAATGTATTATGTATTGACATTCATACAAATAACAAACATATCTATACTAGATTTACAGATTCAGTTATGCCTATCACCTAAGGTTGTATATGGGGGTTCAGAATGCATGGATAAACTTTCAAATTCGTGACCTAGTCATCAGGCGGTGGGATGATTTTGAATATAACGCTAACGTATAGTCTTTATAGAGTGCCTTTATGAAATATTTATTTATTTAGTTAGATAATATAACAAAGGGAAATACGTGGGTCTCGAAACATAAGGTATCGGTTTCTGTTATGTATGTACATAAATAAATAAGTATGTATGTACTCATCTGTGTATGTATGTATGCGTTATATATATATATATATTGTTTATATATATATATATATTTATATATACATATATATATATATATAGTACACAAT
>OZ024740.1:185796214-185846214 GCA_964016885.1 Eledone cirrhosa
CGACAAGTGCCTGCTTCCATCGCAACTAGCCAGACGCGGCCTGTTCTTAAACAGCTGGCAAGATACGTAGAAAGTATTGGTTTATCTTGAAGTGGAAAATAACTCAGATTCACGATAGTATTGCATGGCGTATTCTTCTTTCTTAGACACCTCCTCATTTAAATTGTCTATCCCCAATTGCTAATTAATATACTTGTTTTCTCGATACCAGAGATCAAATTAACATCTATACTGTAGTTACTACAATTCATTACAAAAACGATTTATTATATGCAAGGTGCGGAGAAGCTTTTCTGCACATAGTGATTTCGTTTTACGTTCTGAGTCCAAGTCCCGCCAATGTTACCTTCCCCTTTCATCCTTACAAGGTCGATTATATTAAGTACTCATAATATACTGGCGTGGATAGAGCGTCGTACACCATGCGTTGTAGTGTAGAGTTACGGCCCTTAACGTTTCAGATTTCAAATCCCGCCCAGGTGAGCTTTCTCTTTCATCTTTACGGAGTCGATAACATTTAGCACCAATAATGCACTGTGGTCAATTTAATTGAGTTTCCCCTCCCATCCCATTGTGCCTATAGTAGAAACCATTATTATTAGCCGTGGTCTTTTGTGTAGTTTTTGGCATGTGTAGTTTTTTGGCATGAGGTTTCACCTTTGTTGAGAAATTTTTGTTGTTTCAATTTTTTTATTTGTTTTTACACTTTTCTATGTTCTCGTTATATCATTTTTACACAGCCAAAACCAACTTTGTATCAGCTTGTACCTTTCTGTGCCGTCTGTAATGTTTTCTTCATGTTAGCCCTTGTGGCCACTAAAAAACATTGGGCAGTGGATAGGTAGTATCGGTAGAGAGTCGGACGCCATGCTTTGAATCATAGAGTTACCTCCCTTTATGAGCTGAGTTCAAATCCCGCCGAGGATAATTTTGCCATTCATCCTTACGGGGTCGATAAAATAAAGTACCAGTAATGCACTGGCGTAATTGGTGGCCTTGTGCCCAAAGTAGAAACAATTATTATTGATCGTTGAAGTGAATGGATGTACTATTGTGAGATGGAGGAAGTCTGTTATTTCTACGGTTTTAAATACGTTTATTATTAATATTTTTGTTTCAAAAGTGGCATAATAATTTAGTCTTTCCCCTCAATAAAAGACTATCCAAAATATTTGGGCCTTTTGGCCTAATTATTTATCATTTTTATGTTAAAAAGAAAAGTTTTATCGAAAAAGAATATGGCCCCTGTCGTGCGACTGCGACTCAAGCGTTAAGGCTAAAAGTCTGCCCCTGCCGCATCAGGCAATATCAAGCAATATCGCCAACACCAGCAACAATAACAATATAAACAACAGTCAGAACACTAATAAATAAAAAAAATGACGACACTAACAACAGCAGCAACAACGACATTACAGTCGTGAACAAGAGCAACAGCAATACTGGCGGCAACGACAGCAGCGTCGGAGGTAACTGCAGTGATGACAACAACTCGAACAACAACAGCACTAACTACAACTCAAATGATGAAAACATAGAGGCCATCCCCGATGTGTTTGACCTGGACGACGGCAGCCATCTACCCGTGACTGTTGAAGGTGGGCGCTCAAGGTGTCCCAGGTGCGGAGACAAAACACAGTTTAAGGCCTTCTGCACCAAACCCACCAAGGCGGGCACGCGCTCCCCATTCTTCCTAGGCCGTGCTCCACGACTGGAGCGACCAAACCATCCTAGGCCACTGTGGCAGAAAAACTACTAGCACCAGTGTACCAACGACAAAAACACCATCTTTTCCACCACCAACGGCAACTACAAGACCGATGGAGAGCACACCCCTTCCTGATATAGCTAAATCAGACAGGGAGAGTGATGACGCTGAAGGGTATAAAATTATCGCAGCGAAAAAAAAGAACTCCCTACCTTCGGCCTCCAAATAAAAGAGGAGGAAAAAACAAATAAAATGAAAAAGTCAAAGACACTACTGCCATCACCATCAACAGCCATACCCCCACAACCACATATACCATCACAACCACCACCGTCATCATTATCATCTACCCCATCGTCGCCCCCAGCAACCCCACAGCAAACACAGAAAGCACCAACATCCCCAAAGCAGACAATGCACATATATAGACACAGACAACACAAAGCTTTTAAATTACATTCAACACCACACCAACATCACAGAAACAAATTTCATACAAACCACCAAAATTGCACCCCCACGTACATAATAATAATTGAAATCTCTCAGAAGATTTATACACATTAAAGGAAAAATGTGTGTGGTCGCCGTTTGCTAGACACATATTTCCCCAGCTCGTTTCTTTGATGGAGCTGCAGTCATGGGTCAATTGAAGACCGAGAGGAAGCGTTTGGAGACTGGAATATCTTCAGGCGCTTGCAGACCTCGACGTGTGATCTGTGGAAACTCCACCTTCGTGTTCTATAGAGGGTGAGTGAAGAACAAGAGTGACGATGTCCTTGGGGAAACTCTGGATGTCGATGAAAGCCAACTATGTATTCTCTTCGGGAGGACTTTCGGTCCGGGACTAATGGATAATTTCCAGAAGTCCTTGGCCTGGCAGTGTTACCGGGGAGCGTTGCCAATTTAAGATAAACTTTACAGACATGGAAGTATCGTTAGCCGAGCCTGTGCGCCAGGCGACGAGACCGTCCTGCATGCACTTGTGGGTTTATGTCGAACATCTGCTGTCACGTGTAGGACGGATCCGGCTATCAGCTGAGTCTATCATGAAGATTGCACTTCTTTTCTGCCTGGTGGCCATGGTGGATTGTGGACGCGTCTGAAAGAGTTGAAGGTGGGCACTTTCCTCTTCGGTGACACCTTCATTAACTTTTTCAGGTTTCAGCTTAAAAGGAAAATCAGTTTGGAGAGGGAAGTGCTGCCTTCCAGCCGGTTTGTTGAGCGGTGGGGGAGAGAAGCAAAAGTGGCCCGTGTGAAGGGGCCTGCCTTGAACGTGTGCTTGTAGTATCGTAGGAGGAGAACTGGAAGAGAGCGCTTGCTCTAGTGGTCTGGGTGACCGTGGGTTTTTGTGGGTTTTCTTCACGAGTGATTCTCGTATGTCTCACCTCTACTGGGGAATTTTTTCTTGTTTTTAGTTTTTTGTTACATTTTATCTTTTCTTTTATATATATAAAATTTCGTTATTTTTTTTACATGCAGAAATGCCCATTTGCACGTCCTGTACCATAATGTGCTGTAATTAATGTTATACTTTATGTCAAGAAAGCATATTGGACGCCATGCTTTGCAACAAAGAGTTACGGCCCTTTATGACCTGAGTTCAAATCCCGCCGAAGTTTACTTTACATTTCATCTTTACGGGGTAGATGAAATAAAGTACCATTCACGCACTGGGTTCAGTTTATCGACTTTCCCTTCACCCAAATTACTGGCCTTGTGGCCATACTGGAAATCATTATTATTATTATTATATCGCAGTGGATTGGCAGTATTGGTAGAGGGTCGGACGCCATGCTTTGACGTATAGAGTTACGGCCCTTGCCATTCTGAGTTCAAATCTCGCCAAGGTTAACTTTGCCTTTCATCCTTACGGGGTCGATAAAATAAAGTACCAGTCATGCACTGGGTAATTGCTGGCCTTGTGCCTAACGTAGAAACAATTATTATTATTTTATCGGTAGAGGGTCGGACATGCTTTCCAGCATAGATACGTCCCTTTACGATCCTTTACGATCTGAGTTTAAATCCCGCCGAGATTAACTTTGCCATTCATCCTTACGAGGTCGATAAAATAAAGTACCAGTAATGTACTGGTAATTGCTGGCCTTGAGCCAAAAGTAGAAACAATTATTATTATTGTTACTATTATTATTATCATTATTATTACCGGAGGACCTTTGAGCCGGGGACGATGGACATTTTCCAGAAATCCCTCGCTTGGCAGTGCTACCGGGGGGCACTGCCGGTTCGGGATAAACTCTACAGGCACGGAAGTGCTGTCAGACGGACCTGCCCAAGATGCGCACAGAACGACGAAACCGTTCTGCACGCACTTGTCCAATGTCTGTGCATTACTGACTTGTGGAGTTATGTCGAACAGCTACTGTCGCGTGTGGAACGAATCCGGCTATCCCCCGAGTCCATAGTGAAGATCGAGCCGCCACCTTCCTTAGTTCAGGAAGAGCAGGACATTTTCCTCTGTCTGGTGGCAGTTGCGAAAGAGATTATATGGTGGACCAGGTTGAAAGGACTAAAGACAGACACTTTTCTCTTCGGCCAATCCCTCATCAACTTCTTCAAGTTTCACCTGGAAAGGAAGGTGAGGGTGGAGAGAGAAGTGCTGTCCCCCAGTACATTTGCTAAAAGGTGGGTGAATATGGCGAGAATGGCTCTTGTGAATGGGCCTACTCTGACCATGCGCCTATAGGCTGGCTAACTTGAGGAGAGGGGTGCTCTCCCTGGGTGCCCTAGAAGTGCAGGGTGGTTCAGGATTGGTGGGGTACCCGAATCACCCCAGGGTCGTCCACCCCCTATCGGATATTTATTTTGTTATATTTATGCATAGTTTATTTTATATTTTTATGTTTTCATTGTTAAATTAGTCTTGCCATTGTGCACTTTTACTCGACCTTATTGTAAACCCCCACTGTCCCTGTCTTTGTATTGTCCCCTACATGTCGGCCCTTGTGGCTAATAAATGAAATCATTATTATTATTATTATTGGTCAATGCGGACGTATTTTGCTCGCTCACAGTAAGTCGCTTTATTTGCCTGTTAAAATTATTTGTTGTTAAATATTTCTTGTTGTGTAAGGGATATAAACCCTTAGACTTTGCCCTGTGAAGGGGAAAGTATGATATTTGGGCCTTTTGGCACAAATATTTTAACTTTTTTTTACATGTTAAAGAATTTAAGAACAAAAAAAAACATGGCTGAGCCACGCCCCCCAGCGATATGTCGGCTGTCGTGCGACAACGACGTAGAAGTTGAGAGGAGCGCTACAGCGAAATTAACACACATTGATAACACAAACACCACCACAAACAAGATAAACAAAGGCACCAATGATACCAATAAGAACACTAATTTTAAAAAATGGCAGTAACAGCGATAACGAAAATACAAATAACAAAGAAAAAAATAACAAATGCAACAACAATATCAACACCACTAACATGAAAACAAATAGCGACAATACCAACACCAACAATACCAACTGCACCGAGAACAACGGTGGCAGCAAAGACAAAGATGATAACAGCGACAGTGCTAACAACAACACCCACAAGAACAACGATAACAAAACCCAAATCGAAAACAGGAAAAACACTTTCGCTGCGGCTGCAGCAAAAAAGAGGCCATGCTTCAACATGGACTTCTCAAACAAAGATGAAAAGTTGGCCCAGGCATGGAAGCTCATCAAGGAAGAGCAAACTTGGGATAACTTAATTGTCCCGGTAGAAGATATTGAGGCAGTGGAGCGCAGAACGGTGCATTATAGATGCATCTCACCACAAGAAGCCCTCGCTATGAAACACGCTATGACTCTTTGCAAAACCAGCAAGGTCATAATGTACCCCTCCCACATGGGAAAAAGAACGCCCGTCTCCGCATTCCCAGAATCCCACCAGGACTTGACATGTGGTGGCTTCTGTGATGTGTGATTTTGGAGGGGACGGATACCGTCCCTATAGAAGTTCCCAGAACGGCCAGAGAGGACTGGTCCGGGGTTGACCTGGAGATCCTTCTCCAGATCAGGCCCGAGAATGTGAAGACAATCCCTGAACATATCCGCCTTCAGAATGGGACGGTCATTCACAATATGACCGAAGGCAAAAGCCGCAGTGTTTTGTTTGTGGGGAAAAAACCCATCTGCGAGCCTTCTGCCCTCAACTGCTGAAAGAGGCAAAGGGTCGAAAGGCTCCACTGCTGCCGACGCCGGGGCGAGGACCACAACCAACACCAGCACAGGCAAAACCACCAAAAACAACACCAGTAGAAAGACCACCACCAACATTGACCACCCAGGGGCGAATCGAGGAAAGCTGACAAATCCCCCCCTCCCAAATACACACACCAATAAAACCATAAACACACATACAGACACACTTACAGACACAGACCCCTCATCTACCAGTAGTGAAAATGAGGGAAATCCAAAATCCCCCAAAATACAAACACAAAAAGAAAAAAAAAACTCAACAAAGCACAAAAGCACCCACAATAAAAAACGCAGACACCACCCACGCAAACATCTCTCCAATAACACCAACATCAACACCACCATCACCATCACCAGAATCCCCCAAACGCAAACAACCGAAACAGACGCAAGAACAAATGTACACACAGACATCTGAAACCACAGACACCGCACTCACAACAAACACAGATACAACCGAAACAACACCACCAAAACCATCACCACCTCAGCTACGCAAACAAATAAATTAAAAACCAACAAAACATACAAAACTTCGTGCTCGTCAGGAGGGCCAACAAGGAACTGATGGCCCTCGTAGCACGAAGTGAAAATATACAAAAAGAGGGGGAAATGTCGCTCAACATATTCAAAGAAATACGAGACAGCTTTCCTCGGGCCGTGGGAACCGCGAATGTAAAACCCACTTCAAGACTTTTAAAGGGGTTCCCAAAAGAAATCCCACTAACTAAGGAGGTCGAACAACCCGACCTTCACAAGAGCCCGGAAGGTAAGTAAACCTTCCTCTCTCTCTGTTTAACCTGCCAACATGGCCGTATTAAGAGTAGGATGTTTAAATGTTCGAGGCCTGGGATCGTCCTGGGATCGTCCTGGAAGCAGTGCCACCTGCTCAACGACCTCAGGTCTATAGAAATGGATGTAATTGCAGTCAGCGAGACCAGGATTTCCGACACGCGCGCATTAGCCCCCATTTTCGACGACTATCAGATCTTTGCATCTGTTAGACGGCCGGGAATGGGCGGCGGGGTGGCAGTGCTGTTTAGGAAAGGCCTGGATCTCGAGGTAAGGTCGATCTTCCGGAACCCGGACGGGAAGTTGGTGGTCCTGGACGTGAACAATAATGAAGGTGGTGCCTTTAGACTGGTGGCCGTCTATGCTCCAAATGGGGCAGGACGGCCGGACTTCTTTAGACGCCTGGAAGTCTTTCTGGGTACGTCTCGCTCTTTACTGTTAGCGGGGGACTGGAACGGCATCTTAGACGCACGCTGGGACTGTGTGGGAGTATCCGATAGGAGCGGGGGGTGCAAAATCCTCAAGAACCTGATCAGCCAGTTCCAACTGTCTGACAGGTACCGACTAGATTTCCCTATGCGCCAGTGTGTACCAGGGCTAACCGCATAAGTCATCTAGATCGTATATAGACAGGATATTCATTAGGAAAATAGACAGAAACAGTGTAAGCTGTCCACGTTTTGAAACGGTCGCCTATTCAGATCACAAGTTTGTGATCTGTATGGTCGACCTAGATAAGACGCGTAGGTTAGGAGCTGGTTACTGGAAGCTAAACATGTCATGTTCGGCTCGTAAGGCTTACAGGTACCAGATCAACAATTTAGTTAAGAAAAGGTTGACAGGGTGAGTCGTCAACAATAGATGGTGGGCGTCTCTCAAAAGAGAGATTAAAGTAATGTCGATAGAGTTTAGCAAAGAAGTAGCATTAGAGAAAAATAGAAAGGAGGGGGAGTTGGTAGATAAGTTAGACGAGGCTATTGGTAGTGGCATTGCAAATGATGTGCTAGCGGTGAGATGGCATTAGACCTTTTCTTCAATGCGAAACACGAAGGTTGCATTGTCAGAGCTAAGGCGCGTGCTCTGAGAAACGAGGGAACCAAAGCTGTCCGATGGGCCAGCGTGGCAGAGGCGCAGCGTGGAAATAAAACCACGATTCGTTCTTTGACGGACCGAGATGGGCACGAGGTGCGCGATTCCAAGAGGATGTGTGAGGCCTTTCGCCAACATTTTGTTCGGTTGTTCGGGGGAAGTGGCGGGGGATTAGAGTTGGTGGCGGACTTCAGTCCCTACCTTGATTGCTTGCCGCAACTCTCGACGGCTGACGCTGGGCGCTGCGAAAGGCCAATTCTTCAGCCGAGATTCCGGATGCCTTTGTCGGCTGCATGAGGCGCAAGTCACCCGGTTTGGATGGTCTGCCCTACAAGCTTTACGTAAATATGCCAGACTTGTTCTCCAATCTCTAAAGCCCTCTACTGCAACTGGCAGCAAAACGGGAGTATTCCCAGTTCTGTGAGCCGGGGCATAGTGACGCTGATAAGGAGAGACGAGAACAAGAGGGACACATTAGACAATTTCAGGCCCATAACTCTGCTCAACACAGAGTTTAAGATTTTGGCCAGGGTGTTAGCGAAGAGGTTGGCGCTTGTCGTCGGGGATTTGGTTGGGGAGGCGCAAACTTGCTCAATCCTAACCAGGTCCATACACGACAACCTCCACCTAATGCGATACATCATAGAGAGGGTAGGGTGTAAACCTGGCTTAGGTGGGTCTCTGATCAATTTAGAACAATCGAAAGCATTCGATAGGGTTGACCATCGGTACCTGGAAGCTGCCCTCAAGGCGGCTGGCTTCGGCCCCGTCTTCAGAAGCTGGATCGCTGCAATGCACAGCGGCACCTGCTCGATGGTCAAAATTAATGCCCACCTCTCGGAACCGTTTCAGATCTCCCGATCGGTCCGTGAAGGGTGCCCTCATCCTCCCTTCTGTACGTATTGACTCTCGAGCCTTTACTGCGGAAGCTGGAGCTGTTGCAGGGCATCCCGCTCGAACCGGGACACGGAAAGGCTGTGACGGCTTATGCGGACGACATCACCGTGATGGTGTCGGATACCTCAGAAATCGAGGTGGTCGGCAACTTATTAGAGGAATATGAAAGGTTGACGGGAGCAAAACTTAACCTGGAAAATCTGTGGGCTTGCAACTCGGCACCTTGAGAGGCAAGTCCATACCGTCCAACAGCGTCGTTAGGCGCTGGACGGACGGACCGGTAAAGTTGCTAGGGGTTTGGTTCGGGCCAGACCTCCAGGTGGATAAGAATTGGGACGAGGTGACGGGCAGGGTAGTCAGTCTCACCCAGAAATGGGCTGGGATTAAGCTATCCCTGAAAGGTCGGGCGGAGGTTGCGAACGCGTACATCGCGTCCGTCATCTACTACCGTCTGACTGTCATCCCTTTCCCCCGTTCGCGCCTCTTCATCTTGGAGCGGCTCCTCTTCAAATTCTTGTGGAGGGGTCAGGTTCCGCTGGTGAGGCGGTCCATCTGCTGCCAGCACCCTCTACGTGGAGGGCTGGGCATGCCGTGGTTAATGATGCACAGGCACGCGCTGAGGCTGCGGCATCTCCAGATATTCTGCCTAAACAGTGAACAGGTGTGGTCGCCGTTTGTCAGACGGGCCTTTCCGCAGCTCGTTTCTTTGACTGAGTTGCAGTCCTGGGTCAAGAAGAGACCGAGACTGGGTGACTGGCATCTGGAATGTTGCCAGGCACTCACTGCCCTCTACCAGGCGTGAAATGCGGTCAGTGGAACTTCCACTCTCGAGCTCTATAGAGGATTATTGGTGCGCAAGTTCGACGACGCACTCGGAGAGGCTCTGGGAGTCAACGAAATCGAACTAACCAGACTGTACCGGAGGACTTTCAAGCCGGGGACGATGGATTATTTCCAAAAATCCTTCGCTTGGCAGTGCTACCGGGGGAGGGCACTGCCGGTTCGAGATAAACTCTACAGGCACGGAAGTGCTGTCAGACGGACCTGCCCGAGATGCGCGCAGAGCGACGAAACCGTTCTGCACGTACTTGTCCAGTGTCCGTGCGTTACTGACTTGTGGAGTTATGTTGAACAGCTGTTGTCGCGTGTAGAACGGAACCGGCTATCGGCCGAGCCCATAGTGAAGATCGACCCGCCGCCTTCTTTTGGCCAGGAAGGGCAGGCAATTTTCCGCTGTCTGGTGGCAGTAGCGAAAGAGGTTGTATGGTCGACAAGGTTGAAAGGACTGAAGACAGACACTTTTCTCTTCGGCCAATCCCTCATCAACCTTTTCAAGTTTCACTTGGAAAGGAGGGTGAGGGTGGAGAGAGATGTGCTGCCCCACAGTACATTTGCTGAAAGGTGGGTGAATGTGGCGAGAATGGCCCGTGTGAGTGGGCCTACTCTGGTCATGCGGCTATAGGTAGGTAAATTTGAAGAGGAGAGGGGGGCCCTTCCAGGGTGCTCTCGAAGGGTCGGGTCGTTCAGGACTGGTGGGGTACCTGAGCGAAACCTAGGTGGTCATTCCCCCAATTGGAGAATTTTTTTCTTTTTAGAATTTTCTTGTTACTTTATTGTTACTTTGTTATTATTACTTTGTTATTGTTATTCATATTTTTTACACGATTTTTCTGTAAAACCCCACTGTCCCAGTATTTTGTATTGTCCCCTATATGTCGGCCCTTGTGGCCAATAAATGTAATCATTAATATTATTATTATTATTATTAGAACGCGTGCTCTGAAACATGAGGGGTCGAAGGCGGTCCAATGTGCCCGGGTGGCAGAGGCGCGACGTGGCAACAAAGCCTCAATTCAGTCTTTGTCTGACCAAAACGGGCGCCTGTTGCTCGAACCCGAGCAGATGTGTGAGACTTTTCAGCAGCACTTTGCTGAACTGTTCGGGAGAGGCGGCGGCTGGATCGGGGTATGGACTTCAGTGCATACATCGACGGACTGCCTTGGCTCTCGACAACCACAGCGCAGTGTGGCGAAAAGCCAATAACAACCGGTGAAATACGCGATGGCAAACTGCACGAGTGGTAAATCGCCTGGTTTGGATTGTCTTCCCTACGAGCTTTATGCATTTATGCCAGACTTGTCCGGTGACCTCTTCGCAGACGTCTACTGCAACTGGCAGCAGAACGGGAGTATTCCCAGTTTTGTGAGCCAGGGAGCGGTGGCGCTGCTGAGAAAAGACTCAAACAAGGGGGATGTTATCGATAACTTCAGGCCCATAGCCCTGCTAAACGCAGTTTTCAAGATTTTGGCCAAGGTCTTAGCAACAAGGTTGGCGCTTTTCATCGAGGATCTGGTGGGATGGCGCAGATATGCGCCATTCCGTACAGATCAATACACGACAACCTCCACCTCCTGTGATACATCGTAGAGAGGGGGTTAAGGAACCTAGAACGGGTGGCGGCCCTGATCAACTTGGATCAATCGAAAGCATTCGATAAGTTTGACCGTCGGTACCTGACGGCGGTCCTCGAGGCAGCCGGTTTCGCGCAAGTTTTCAGGGTCTAGATCGCTGCGATGTACAGCGATATCTTCTAGGTTGTGAGGGTTAACGGTCACCTGTCGCAGCCGTTCAACATCATGCGCTCGGTCCGTCAGTGTTGTCCCCTCGTGTCCCTCCTGTACGTATTGGCTCTCGAGCCGATACTGCACAAACTGGGGGTGATTAGGGGCGTCCCACGAGAACTAGGATGCGGGAAATCTGAGTCGGCTTATGCCGACGACGTCACCGTGGTGGTGTCGAGCACCATACACGTCCAGATGTCGGCACCGCTCTCAAAGAATACGAAGCAGTAATAGGAGCAAAGATAAACACAGAAAAGTCGGTGGGCTTATAGCTCGGCACCTGCAGAGGCAAGTCCATGCCGCCCGATCACGTCGTGGGGCTTTGGACGGACCGGTTAAATTGCTCGGGGTCTGGTTCGGATCGGACCTCCAGATGGAGAAAAACTAGAGCGAGGAGACGAGCAGAGTGGCTTCCCTCACCCAGAAATGGGCCGAGAGGAAGCTGTTCCTGAAAAGCCGTACATCGCATCCGTCATCTGATACCGCCTCACCGTCGTCCCTTGTCCCGGCCAAACTCTCACCAAAATGGAGCACCTCCTCTTCCGCTTTTTGTGGAAAGGTCGCGCTCCCATGGTCAGACGATCCATCTGCTGTCAACACCTGTTGCGTGGAGTACTAGGCATGCCATGGCTGCTGATGCGCAAACATGCGCTGAGGCTGCGACATCTCTGCTGCTTACTTGACGGTGGACAGTTGTGGTCGCCGTTCGCCAGGCACGTTTTCCCACAGATCGTCTCCTTGACGGAGCTGCAGTCATGGGTCAGGAAAAGACCGAAGGATAGTGCTTGGAAACTGGAATGTCTCCAGGCGCCCACCACCCTCTTCCAGCTGGGCACCAGTATCGGTGGAACATCCAGCTCGGCGTTCTACAGAGGACTTGTGTGGAAAAGCGTGACGACGTTCTCGGAGAGATGCTGGGCGTCAAAGAAGATCAGCTGATCGCCTTCTTCCGGAGAACTTTCAGCCAGGGACCTGGCCTGGCAGTGCTACCAGGGTGCGTTGCCGGTTCGAGATAAGCTCTACAGGCACGGAAGTGCCGTCAGCCGAGCCTGTCCGAGGTGCACGCAGAGTGACGAAACCGTCGTGCACGCACTCGTTCAGTGCCCGAGCATTGCTGACCTGTGGAGCTATGTCGACCAGTTGCCGTCGCGTGTAGGACCGATCCGATTATCGACTGAGTCAATTGTCCAGATGGTTTCGCCGTCTTCCTTCGAGGAGGAAGGGCAGGCAGTTTTCATCTTCCTGGTGGCCATGGCGAAAGAGATTGTGTGGTGGTCCACTGGTGGACAAGGTTGAAAGGGTTAAAGACAGACACTTTCCTCTTCTGCCAATCCCTGATTAACTTTTTCATTTTTTACTTGAAGAGGAAAATCAGGGTGGAGAGGCAAATGCTGTCCTCTAGTAAGTTTGTTGAAAGGTGGGTGAATGCATCGAGAATGGTCTGACTGAACAGGACCACTCTGAATATACGCTTGTAGTTTGAGCAATGGAAAAATAGAGAGAGGGCGCTTGCCCTGGTGTTCAGGGTGGCCGTGGTCTTTTGTGTGGTTTTCGCCACGAGTAACCCTCGGATGTTTCCCCCCTATTGGGGAACTTTTCATTATTTCAATTTTCATTATTATTGTTTATATATATATATGTTTCTATGTCTTTTTCTTTCTTTTTCGTTTCTTATCTTAATAATAAAAATCTTTACACGCACAAAACTCACATCGTACTGTCCTGTGCCGTCTGTAATGTTTTTCTTAATGTCAGCCCTTGTGGCCAATAAAGAACTCATTATCATTATTATTATTATTATTAGTAGTAGTAGTACTAGTAGTAGTAGTTGCTGTAGTAGTAGTAGTACATCTTATGTGGTAAATCTAAGGGAAATAAAACATTACGATTAGCTGTTATTCGTTAGGTCATCTTTCAAAACATTGCTTATTCCATCTATACAAAATTGCTTCCAGACAAATTTATCTGTACTTATTAAATATGAGCGTTAACTTAGGAGCAGTTTCTAGACGTGCAGGCGATCCAAACACTTATTAGATTACAATCTAATATTCTACTACACAAAGGTCATTTAAAACTTTATCGAACCTATATAACATAGTGCATTTCATCTCATATATTTTATAAATATTCGAATGTGATTTAGATACATAATTTAAATAATGTGTTGGAATTTATCATGATTTGGTTTCTGATGTGAATCAGTTAAAGTGTTGAACGAAGTAATTTCAATTTACCGTATTTTATTTCAATTAGTTCACGAATCATTACTTTACACACACACATATATATACATACATACATTCCCCACCCTCACACACACATATATATATATATATATATATATATATATATATATATATATATATATATATATATATACATATATATATTTACATAATTATATATATATACATACATATATGTATATATATACATGCACACACACCCACACACACACACACATATTATATATATATATATATATATATATATTATATATATATATATATATATATATATATATATATATATATATATATATATATATATATATTATGAAGCCAATGTAGATTCAATACAGAGATAGACCATCTGATACTTATGGCATTAATAGCCTGTAAATTTATGTAATTTAAATAATTATATTGAATAAAGCGAAACATCTCTGAATATCCACTAATTTTATGTTTGCGTAACGCTTTTACAGATAATATCTGTTTGATATTATTTAATGTTAATGCAGTTACTTAAATACTTGATGCTTTCAGAAAGAAAATCCAGTCTATCGTAATCATGCCATACACCATAACTAAATTCGTTTCTTTTTACAAAATTGCTCAATCAATGAAGTATATTTTACTTTGATATTTTGCACATATAAATTGAGAGACTTCACATTATTTTATAGCATTTAGTATATAAACAGATTGTAAGAAACAATATACTTTTTATCAGAACCGATTTAATGTGTCTTTTTTTTTTATAACCATTAAAAAAAATAATATACAAATTTGAGGACAAGAATACTAATTTTTCAGTTGATGATGGATAGAATGTATAGTCGAAATAATGAATGTGTGTGGACGAAATAATTACGTGATTTGGTAGATAGAAAACCGATTGTAATATATTTGAATCTATTTAAATTATGTCCATTACAATAACTACTTGATCATTTCAGACACAAAATCATTGAACGCTCTCGCCGCATTAAACCATGATTATTATTCTGCAGAAATAAAAGCAGTTAATTTCTATATATCAACTATCCTAGTAGCATTACCCGAATAGTACAGCCAAAAGTGATTAACCTTCACAACTTTAGTAATTTTAGTAGTTAAAGCACAAATAATGGCGGAATATATTTGTGGATGTATACTAGTAGGAAGTAACACATGTCTATATATCAAATAATCTCTATGTTTAAATCATTCATCATCGGAGAGAAAGTGCCTGCAAATACTTTTCTAGGAAATATCAGAAGAATGTTTGTTCATTGTGGCCACGAAATTCATTACTCTCTCGAACAACTCGACAACTTTATGATAAGCTGAAGACTATATCTCGGAGAGAATTAAATGAAATAGAAACGTTATAGCAGCAATAATAATTCAAAACCTCATATGCCATTAGTAATTGTTCTCTGGAGATGAATTTATCAAAGCAATACTTCTGAAACTAGAGAAGAAAACCATAACATGTGGAGAGTATTGGAATATCTAACTATACTTGGTAATAAGGATTATATAACATACATTCATTTCGATATGAATTGCCTCCTGGAATGCACGTTCATTCAGGACAAACAAATATGAAAGATGTTCATAATTAATGAAATAAATATAAGAGCATAGATTTAGAAGTGTGTGTGGTGGAATACATTAAACATCTCGGAATCAATACATTCTGTTGTTCGGAGATGGAAAATATACAAAAAAGATTAAATAGAAATGCATTGTTTAGAAATGTCGAATCGCATGAAAATGTAAACTCCATCGTTACTTATTACCGATTAATTCTAGCATACAGTTAAATGCTTACGACGATATTTTGTGGGAATTATCATAAAAATAGTATTAGTCTTACAAATTTAGTACACAACTTTAGTGTGTACTAGTTACAAACCTAACTTGCGTCATTTATCATTGATCTTTATTAGATGGCCAATTAATCCTGAAATAGATCTTTGAATAATATTTATTCATATGGCACTATCAATCTATAATTTATATGCAAATTTCAATATATATTCCGTTTTATAACACGCATATAATTTCTAATTTCAAGGGAGTGAAACTACAAATCTCAATCTTATGTCATCTCAGAGTAAACGGTCGAGAAGTTCAATATTGTGTTGCAACTGAAACTGTGGTAGAAAGGTCACCTTGCAACTGAAAGTTACAAAATGGCAGGGATGTAAGTGCTATTATAAAGACTTCCAATTTCCTCTCCCATATTCATTTTTCATCGAAAACAGATTCAAGTATATGACTTATACCCGTTTTAACTTAATCGAGCTTATATTTTCAAAAACATAAAACCCTTAACAAAGTGTAAGAAATGTACTTTGTGGTGAAATTGTCGTTTGTGGAAAACACCTGGATTTAAGTGTAAGGAATAGATGTAGTCCTAGAATTTAACAGTATGTCATATATTGACACTGTGCTGGGGTAGTGAGAAAGTATGTAGCTCAAGTGGTATCTGTGAATATTATTATACGAGCAAAAAAACACGACTTAATTGTTAGCCTTCCAATTGTTAGCCTTCCAATTGTTAGCCTTCCAATTGTTGGTGGTATCAACGAAACACCATTGACAGTGTATATAATATTATATGTAATACAGATTGTGTGTGTATGTGTGTGTGTGTGTGTGTGTGTGTGTGTGTGTGTGTGTGTGTTTGTGTGTGTGTGTGTGTGTGCAATGTGGGATAAAAGGCTTAAATGGTAATGAAATAGGTTCTGCAATAGTTTTCTGCAAATAACATTTCATTATACCCGCAACCCGCACTCGATCGCACATGTTCACAAATGCTCACGCATGCACATACATACACATATACATACATACATTACATATATATAAATATATATATATATATATATATATATATATATATATATATATATATATATATATATATATATATATATATATATACACACACATCACATCAACTCACCTTCTCTAAATTGAACATTCCCTCTGACCTAGCTACATGAATAACATCGGACCCGATTATATGTGATCAAAGCCTTAATGGCCTGCAAAATATACTTATCAAAGAGACACCACATTTGTTCTCATCAACAATAACTTAGAAATGACACAACATTTAGGAGCTAAAGAAAACAAAAAATAAAAACGCAACCAGAGAAAAGGTTTTACCATATGTGTCAACATTCAGCCCAAGAAATGTCAATATGTTTGAACAATTCCACGAACCCCTCCTCATTATATATTAAGATGAAACAATGAAACTGCTTCCTGAAAGACAACACATCATTAAAGGCAAAAGACAACCCTAAACACTGAAACATATAACTGGAGAAATACACTTAAACAAAATGCGGGAGAAGAAACAGTGTTACTTGTTGATACCTTATTGAAGGACCAGAAGTTAAATTTGAATTTTGCTAAGATTTCGAAGGAAACAGAAATGTCGTCCGTAACTCTAAAACATTAATCATTGTAATTACATGTTGTGGATGGCTGGAATATAATATAGGGGAGATGGGAGCATCATTACATAAATGAGTCACTAGAAAATGCCAACAAAATCCTGATGAAAACACCAAGCAAATACCCTCTAATATACACATTGCAACATTTGCGGAATTGAACTTTCACTACTTTAAAATAATCCCCCTCTACAAATATTTCAAACAACAGCAGCGAATCAATACAGAAAAACAATTTATTAAAACATTTAAATCTAACAAAATATGTACCTGTTCCCTATTAGACACTAAATAATTGTTTCTACTTTTGGCACAAGGGTAGTAATTACCCAGAATATTACTGGTACTTTATTTTATCGACCCCGTAATGATGAAAGCCAAAGTTAACCCTGGCGGGATTTGAACTCAGAATGGCTAGGACCGTAACTCTATGCCTCAAAGCATGGCGTCCGATCCTCTATCCACGAATTATAGTTGGTAGCAGTCAGACCACACCACACAGTCCAACACCCTAACCACAAGACCACACCCCACTGTCCAACACCCTAACCACAAGACCACACCCCACAGTCCAACACCCTAACCACAAGACCACACCTCACAGTCCAACACCCTAACCACAAGACCACACCCCACAGTCCAACACACATCTGTATGTAAACATATGTATGTACAACCACAAGCACATATGCATACATACTTGCACGCAGATATACAAATGCACACAAAGTTACAAACGTGCTCATGGACTTTCAAATTCACAAACAACTCAAGTTAATAAATAATCATGACTTTTCTAAAACAACACGTTACCAAAGACAATTGTTTATGATTAGGACAATGGGATTGATGAGTTAATATCTGTATACAACAACTACAACGGTCCGCGATGGGGGCCACCAACAGCCCGGCCGGACAGAAAAGAGAAGGCGTTTCCCCGGAGGACGGAAAGGGAGACACGCTGGAAAAGCCACTCCAACTCGCGGGGCTCATAGCTGCGGCTGGCAGATCCGGCGGCCGAGCCTCAGGGAAACGCCGATTTGCAGGCTATGGTTGTCTAGCTGCGTGCCAGTGGAGAAGGAGGGCAGGGCATGGAGCCAGGCACCACTGTGGGGTTTGGAGGCCGCACGAAAACAAGCAATGCCGTGCTGGTCGAGCTGTCGCGTGAGCCTGTCTGAGGCCAGGCTGCACTGGATGTCATCCCAAGTGCTTTGGGGGGACTAGACGTCAATAGGGGGAGAAGGAGGCGGGACGTCTACTGGGCTAAGTCCCAGCCGGTCCCACGTCTCACATGCGGACGCACGTTCTCTGAACACAGAGGGTTCTGTTATGTTTTGAAGAACTCTGCTGACGAGGACGCGGAACGAGGTTACCGACGAAAGATACGCCGGCAAAGCTAGTGAGATCGGGGACCGGAGGGCAAGACCGCCATATGTGACAGGTAAAGTGGCCTGTTGCCACCCTATGTCGTCAAACTTGACGTGGCATATCCCCTCGGCTGTTGCTTGGATACATGTATCGTGGTCAGCGAGGAGAGATGTCTGTGTGTAGAAATGGAGCGCTGCGGAGTGTATAGAGGAGCTTCGGCATGGCGAAGCAGTTTCTCTGCAGAAAGAGAGCTGGGTGGCCGTCAATAAAGCCCAGTCGGCTCGTGAAAGTCTGGAGCTTTTGAAGCCTGGACCTGATGGTGGAGCGGATGGCCGGCGGGTGAATCGGTGACCCAAGGATGAGGACATCCTCTTTGGGGGTCACTGAACCTGGCGGAGAATGGACCGGACATCCAAGACGGAGGCTGCAAAGCTTGCAGCGTCGAGGCTGACGTTCACCACATCCGACTTGGACGAGTTGACCTGGAGGTCGATTCCCGCCAGGGCAGGAACCACCGATTGAAAGTCATGGCAGACCGTCCGTACGGGCCCGCCCAACATAGCATCCTCCAGATATCAAACGTTGTGAGGGGCCGTGATACTACGGGCGATGCGTTCAATACCAAGGGCGAACAGGAGGGTTCCCAAAAGGTCGCCTTGTTGGACCCCAGTAGCCGAGGGTATGACCGTATCAGCAGCAAGGAACATGCTCGGGGCTCCATATGACAGGTAGGCCAGCGGGTAGGCCAGCGGGTAGGCCAGCGGGTAGGCCAGTGGGTAGGCAGAGGATGCTCGGCTGAGGCATGCCTCGAGAATATGATCCCGGCGTAAAGACTTGAAGGCATTCCTCATGTCAAGCTTCACAATGAGGTGCCTGGAGTCCCTGGATGTCGGTTCCGATCGGCAGCTTTTGAAGAATTGCCTGGTTGCATGAGCGGCCTCTCACAGCCACCGGACACGCCGACACCCAGTTGCACCGGACTAAACTCCTCACCTAGTTCGGGTGTTTCGGACTTACAGATCCCCTTGGCAGCCAGCCTCCGGAAGACATTGCCCACCCTCTTTCTTCCTGAGAGCGGTGAGCCTGGCCGGAAAAAAGAGGCCTCAGGCGTAAGGGTCCAGGGAACCATGGATGAGCCTATTGGTGAGCCCCACAATTGCACTCAGAAGGGCGCTCTGCCTCAGTGGAGAGGGGGGATGTCAACTGCTTGAGGTGGCCTGGTCGGAGACCATCAACACCTCCGCAGCTGCTAGCTGGGAAGGACCTGATGGCGGACATGATGTCTGCGTCAGTAGCCACAAGGAGCAAGAGGGGGTCGGGTGGGGTTATGGGTCTCGGATTAGTGGGTGGCTCAGGGTGTTTCAGCCGCAGAGCAGCCAGGACATCCTCGGTGGTTTGGAGGACAGTGTCCTTTGAGGCAACAACTCTGACTGCGGCTGAGACATCACCCATGATAAACATCGTTTACCTGGTCACGCAAATACTTGGCGCTGGCCTCGGGGGTGGAGGATAGGGGATACCTGAGGATAGGGTGTGTGGCGTCTCTGGGCACGATTGGAAGAGGCGCTCGCCCAAAGCACGAGACATTGGCCTTGAATAAGGCTGATGTTGATCGGCCGTCCCGGTCAGCGCTAGAGCTGGGGAACCCGGGGAAGCTGAGGGCGAGTGGGGAGAAATAGAACCACCGCTCCCAGTACTGGCTCGATTGGGGTCCAGGGCGCTCTCAATCGAGGAAGCCAGGGCATCGGCTACCGGCACACGTGCCGCTCTCGGGATCCTGAGTGGGATCTTCCGGAGCCGCCTGAGCTGAGCGATGTTGACCAGCGAGGCTCGGGCGTCAAGTAAGCTCGCTGTCCCACCCGGTGGTGTTCCAGATGGCCGTGGCTGGGAAGACGTGGGAAAGAGGCAGCTCCTGCACCTCCACGCTGCGAGGGCAAGCGAACGCAGGAGAGGTGGTGTAAGCAGCAGCACCCCAAACAGTTCCGGCCCCTCTTCCGTCTGTTAGTGATGCTGCAAGTGTTGCAGGTGTTGGCTTGGAGGGGTGGGGCCTGGGACTGGGGCACCGAGCTGCATCAGGGGTTGTTGGCTGGCGTGTGTGGGTGGAAGGGACAGTGCTGGTGAGAGGGCCTCATAGCTCACCTATATATATGGAGGTGCCAGAAAACAAAAGAGATGCTGGGGTTGGCTTCCAGTTGTTAATGGTAGAATTGTTGTTGTTAATGACACTGTTGTCGTCGTTGCCTTCCTCTTGTTAATGGTGAAGATATAGTGCGAAATACAAAATCCACCAGCAAGGAATTCTATTAAAAAAGTATATAGAAATAAAGTTAACATTTCTGTCTGGGATATAAATATTTGTTTTATATTTTCGCAAACATCGTAACGATATTCTCAATGAACGCGCTTACAATATTTGAATATAACTGAACCGTCGTGTCATTTAACTTGAACAGTGAAGCAAAATAAAAGGGGAATGGTGAATTTGGAGTGTCAATCCCTTGTGTTTTTTAGTTTTTTTGTTTGTTTTTTTGTTTTTTTCCAATACCGGCCCTACAGTTTTCCAGGATTTATAGACTCATTAGTGTCTATTTTTCCCTCAAATAAATGGAGGCGTTTTATCTCCTCATGAAACTGACATTACTTAATGATATTCGTCATCTATGGCTTATTCATATGCATCATTTCATGACTCTATATAACGTTTAGAATGTTTGTGCAGTGTTCTGTTTTCAGCCAGGTTTGTACAACAGGTAAGAAAAATGATGATTCGGTTTCTTCGTCGGAAGATCGAAGTGTTTTCTTGTCTTCTTCAATACTTTCATAAACGGCTTCGGAGATTTAAAATTTATCTTTCCATTGGTGCTTCCATTTCCACACGGTTCTGCTCGGGAATTACCGGTGGATCTCATAAAACACTGTGATCTAATTTGCTTGTTGTTTATGTGAAATGTGTGGTCAGCTAATATTTTAGTCCTTGAAACGCATGAAAAGATGATGTGTAGAATAATTCAATATTTACAAAAAATGTATTTATATTTCATTTTAAATATTGTTTTCAATTCCAGATATAACATTTTAATATATCTTATTAGTAATATATATCTAAGAAATCTTGATTATATAAATCGGAAATATAACAGAACCTTATATATACTTTAACAACCTGCTTACGACTTCATTTATACCATAAACGTGGTTTTGTCTTTGCGTGTAATTGTTTCCACCGGAAGTTAGAAAATGTCAGCAGTGTTTTTTCTATTCATTTTCGTATTATCTATTTTTATTTTATATTTCTCTCAAAATAATTACCAGAAACTCCTTTCTTGACAAATGTAAACCCCCTCATCCGTCCCAAAGGAACCCTCTCGATCATCATTATATCTCTATTTGTATTTTCATATATTTTTACTCATCATTCTTTTGTTATTATTTTTTATACCGAAAAAACCAGAAATAGACTCAAACTATAAGCACACACACACTCACGCGCACCCACACACATACGCATGCACAGAACATTAAATGGCCTCCGGGTGTAAATTTCAAATAGAAAAAGAACTCTTTATTTGAATCAATAGAAGCTTCTAGTAAATCAACTGAATCGCAGCCAGTGGAACCTCACTTCCAGATTTTGAGAACCAACTACACAAACGATGTATATAAGAAACCTTGGGAGAATGTACCCATATGTTTACCAACCAGCAATATATGAAACCAGATATTTTAAATATTTGATAAGATTGTCTTACTATTGTAAGCCGGTAATATTTGATAAAACTTAAATACATTTAATGTCATAAGTATATTAATATATATTCTGTCAGATAAAAAGAATCTTCAAATATATTTCTGTCTGTGCTTTTCTACTTCCAACGGTTACCTATAATCCTCAATTTCTATGTCACTTTACGGTGTTTTTCAATTTTATATATATATATATGTGTGTGTGTGTGTGTGTGTGTGTGTGTGTGTGTGTGTGTGTGTGTGTGTGTGTGTGTGTGTGTGTGTGTGTGTGTGTGTGTGTGTGTGTGTGTATAAGTTAAAAACAAAAAAACAAAAACAATAACGAAGAGTGCAGTACACACAGTGTTAGTATTATGTTCCCGCTTGAGAGTGACGGGGGACATTTCTGGCATAAGTCCTTCCTGAAGAGAAAAGTGGGGAGAAAAGGAGTTCCGAGGGTGTGAGGGGCGATGTGGAAAGACATTAAACGGAGGAATTTAAGGGAAAGGAAAAACAATTAAAATGAAAACAAGTGGTGAAAGGGTGTGAGGCGTGTAGGGGTGGTGGTGGGTGGATGGAGGAGGGAGGCGTAGTCCGAGCGGGGAGTGCGGAAGGTGGTGTGTGTGTATGTGTGTAGGTATACGTGTGTGTGTGTGGATGTAATTTGAGAGTTTTGGGAAGAACGAGGTTCCATGTTCGGGTAATAGGAAAACCAGTGTGTGCGTGGGGTGGGGTGTAAGTCAGTGTGCGTGTGGACGTTTGTGCGTGTGTGTGTTTGAATGTGTATATATGTATATATATATATGTTAATACATATATATATATATATATACATTTAAACACACATACTCATACTCATACAGACAAATATATATATATATATATATATATATATATATATATATATATATATATATATATATAGTTAAAAATGAAGAGTAACATGGTTGGCTGTATAATAAGGGCTTTATTTAAAGTACTGACAATTGTTTCGTTGATCAGGTGAGTCTAGAGTTCGCTAATCGCTTGAGGTTGCGTTATTCGATCTCCAATACATTATTTACCTCTGGTCAACACATCAGAGTACGTAGTTATTAAAGTAATACACACGAGGCAGGAGTTATATAGAAAAATAGCGTATAATCATCAATAATATAACATGTATGGTAAATCGGTCACTGGTCACTGGATCATAAATCTGTGAACATTTCTTTCAACCTCTCTCCCTCAAACAGCATCAACCCCGTTAAGATAGAATAATCAGCAAAACATTTACAACAAGCGTTTATCAAATGTCCCGTCATCCCTAGCCCATAAACATCATACATATATACGCCAATTAATCTCCAATTTATTGTCTTTTCTTTTATCGGACCCTCTACACGTATCTATGTATCTCAAATCTGGTTTCACATGTTAGCACTAAACCCACCAAAGAATCCTTATAAGAATACTTACTCAAAACCTACTACTATGTACTTACTCGCTCTCACTTATTTATTTCTTTATATTTTCCATTTTCTCATTTTCTTATTTTTTTAATGTACCCCATCTTATATTTTACTTTTTATTTTTTACATCTGTAACTTCTCTACCTATTTAGCATACATGTTTTATTATTGATGTTATTGTTTTGATTATACGTTATTTTATTATTGATGTTATTGTTTTGATTATACGCTACTCTTCTATAAAAGTCCTGCCTCGAGTGAATTACTTTCATATCTACGTACTCTGATGTGTTAACCAGAGGTAAATAATATATTGGAGATCGAATGACGAAACCTCAAGCTATTAGCGAACTCTAGACTCCTCTGATCAACGAAACACTTGTCAGTACTTTAAATAAAGCCCTTATTGTACAACCAACCATGTTACTCTTCATTCATTAACTATTATTACTTCAAGTATAATCTGCATAGAAATTACCGCGAACTCGCTGCATAACTATGGCAACATCTCGTTGAGTCAAACACAGCCGTACGTTAAAACTATCCACGACGCAGAGTACTCACAACCTCTAACTGGATTACCTATAACGATAACTTGTTATCCCATATATATATGTGTGTGTATGTGTGTGCGTGTGTGTGTGTGTGTATGTGTGTGTGTGTGTGTGTGTGTGTGTGTGTGTGTGTGTGTGTGTGTGTGTGTGTGTGTGTGTGTGTGTGTGTGTGGCAGTACCTCCTATTCATAGTATTTTAAGAAAACAATGATTATTATGTTGCAGTAAAAGCTGAAGGTCCGCTAAGGTGAAACAATTGTTCTCGGTTTGGTGAACTAACTGTTGTGTTACTACTTATATATATATATATATATATATATATATATATATATATATATATATATATATATATATATCAAATTACAAAATCTGAGGAAATAATAGACAAAATTATACCTATTTATATATATATATATTTATATATATTTGTTTATGTATGATCTGCTGCATAGCCGCGTCATCACCGAATAGACATTTAAACACATTAACGATGGTCAGAGTGTAGGGAAAAGTTTGGACATGAAGTGGGATGAAAAGCATCAATTATCAACAGATCGAGGAAGTCAAATGTGCCAACGGCCAAACAATAGAGTTTATATAGTGCACGGTCTTACATATGTGTATTTCTATATTTACGTATACACAAATAAGATAATGACACTCTTATTTTGCCATATTTATTTTTTTCTATTTATTGTGGAAATTGAATGGCTTTAAAAATGTAATTAGTTAGTCTTCTGTTTTTATCAAGCATATAACAGCCTAAACCCTTTTGTGTAGGGACGTTTTTACACCCATGTTCCTTTTTTTTAAATCTTACCCAATATATGCAAGTTTGCATAGAGATATATTGATGGGATATATTAATAGTGAACATATTTTTGAAATGTTCGGGATTATACGGTCATGCGAAAACGAAATACCACCCCGAGTATAGTTTCGACAACCAGAAAGTGCCGTAGAGACAGGAACAATCACAATTAGTCTATCTCCAATGTTGCTTGTTCCACTATGTTATCAGTGCTTACGGTTTGGTATATTGATCTCACCATATTAGTTTGTATTTGTTCTCTTACAAGACTATGTTTAGGAGGTACAGCATTTAAAAAATAATGGAGAGGATGCAAATGTTGATCTATAGATATTAAATATATACATCATCTCATTCTCTGAATTTTGCCTAACATATATTTTTAGATAGTTAATATCATGGCGCATTTTTCTCCTTAGACCAACTATTGAAAGCAAGTACTCTCTTCCACCATTGCCTTCTACTAAACTCTAATTTAAAACGGTTTAATTAGTATATAGGTTGGGGATTCAATGCTTCGCTGGATTCATTTCGAGTGTCTACACTCTGATTTCAATTTCTACCGAAATCATAAATGTACGAGTCCCGTACTGGGGTCGATTCTTCTTTTATATCTCTTTTTGACTTCCATTTTCTAAGTGGATTCTTCATTGTAAAAAGTATGTTGTATTCAAACCTGGAGAGGAGATGGGCTCCATCAGGTTTAAAACTGCCCTAGAAATGTCGTATGGTGTATCCTACAATGGTGCTTCAAATTATAGAAACACTTGCAAAATAAAATCATTTAAGGTGCTCATTAAGCGTTCTGATTTATAGCCCCTTACTAGGATTATTGTCGATTAATTAATCACAGAATATTTGATCAGAAGCCTGCATCCATATGTATCACATAACGTAAGGCATAGTCGGTTCACAGGCATGCTAATATGTTCAAATTCGATCCGGAATACATCGGCTTTCTAACAGGTTTAATATGACTGATTATTCAGAGCTGGCGTAAGCTACTGAAAGATAGTATTAAAAAATAAAAAAATAAAAAAAGTCGTTCATATTTAATGCTAGATGGAATTATTTGTTTTCATTAATTCATTACGATTATTATAACCCCATCGCCTCCATATCTGCTATAACTATGATTATGATGCTGATAATTAATGTTTCCTTGGCTCCCGGTTGACTGATATCGATCAGAATAAAATCACCAAGGGTTAAAAACTATTCGCTTACAGGCACTCAATAAGATCAGCTTGATAATAAGTACGTAAACCTGATGTAATTTATTGTATTGAATGCGTATATATTTATACAAATAATTAAATTCTCTATTTTTATTTTCATTTTTATTCATAGCGCTCCTACTGGAAACTGTTTCAGTTGTTTACCATTACATGAATGGATATAAATATTACAATTAATCGAAGTCATAATATATATTCTCGGTGAGTAGATCTTTTTAGTTTACAAAACAAAAAAGTATTCGATATTCAATCTTCTTGCAGCAAACTCTTAACAAAAACATCTTCACGTCTTTTTGTGTATATTTTTAAACAAACGTCCATATTTGTTTCCCACTCCAGTTCATCCATCCATATACATATATATGTCTGTGTGTGTGTGTGTGTGTATGTGGGTGTGTGTGTGTGTGTGTGTGTGTGTGTGTGTATGTGTGTGTGTGTGTGTGTGTGCGTGCGTGTGTGTGTGTGCGTGAGTGCGTGCGTGTGTGTGCATGAGTGTTTATACAGATGTGTGCGTGTCTGTGTCCGTCTGAATGTGTATTAGTTTGACAGAGCTTGTGTTACTAAATTTACTTAACTCCCAATCTACTCCTGATGCAAGAGATTTAGATAAAATGTTGTCAGGGTGTGTTTAAATGGTACCTTTGTTTCGGACCTAGTGTACCTCGGACTGCAATAACTGATGGTATTGTACAATTGTTATGTATGCAGATGCTGGTTTTTAAAGAGATTTAGAGGTTATTTCTTGTAGATAGCGATAACATACACACAGGCATGTGTATATATATATATATATATATATATATATATGTGTGTGTGTGTGTGTGTGTGTGTGTATGTGCACTGTATATGTATATATATACATATATGTATATATGTATATATATATATATATATACATGTATGTATATATATACATTGCACACACACACACATCCACACACACACATATATATATATATATATATATAAATATATATATATATATGTATATATATACACATAAATATATATATATATATATATATATATATATATATATATATATATATATACACTCATATGTATGTATATTTTATTCAATTTTTTTCAAAATCTGTATTTATTATTAACTTATTTTGAAATATAACTGCTAGACTAAAATTATAATTATTTCTACGAGTTTAACATCGTAGCCTTCAGGGTTATTATTTACAGTCATATGTTTCTTAATTTACATTTTTGCCGTATCCTTCTTTTTTTTTTAATTATTCAATTCATCTGTTTTTTTTATTTTATTTTAACTTTTGATATTCTAAACTATACACAAAACACTTAATGATAAAATAAATATTTCAGATATTTCTATTTCTGTTGAGACCCAGTAATTATTTTTGTTGACTTTATATTAGTCATAATTGTTTCTACTTTAGGCACAAGGCCAGCAATAACCCAGTGCATTGCTGGTACTTTATTTTATCGACCCCGTAAGGATGAAAGGCAAAGTGAAACTCGGCGGGATTTGAACTCAGATCGTAAAGGGACGTAACTATGCCGGAAAGCATTGCGTCCGACCCTCTACCGATACTGCCAATCCACCGCCCTAACAATCCCACTTTATATTAGTCATAATCATAGTGTGTTGTGATTACATACTAAGGAATGTATCCGAAGTAAATATTGAATTGTTTCTGTCAGAGAAAATTGAACGTTTTCATTTCTTACCTCACTTACAATTTTCACAAAGCCATCGATGGGAATCAGAGGAGAAGCTTCATTTTATTTTCAATAATTAATAGTAAGTTTAGGGAGGTGCCTGCCTGTACGAAAATGATAAAATTGTATATTTCACAAATGTTGACTGTAAACAGGTTCTTAATATATACGCTTGCTACTCGATCGAATCGATCGACAAGAACCCAGATCTCATTCAGTTACCAACTGGGGTTGCAACTTGTCAAAATGGAACATGTAAACAGCGTTTCCCGTGTTCATTCCATTGCTGATATTATCTACTCTTCGCCACTCTTGGCAGAAGGAACAACGTGAAATAATATGCTATGCTAGAGAACACAGCGCAACCTTCATTCTGAGAATCGAACATGCAATCTCACGATTGTGAATCCATTTCTCTAACCGCTATGTCACACGCTTATTGTTTATTTATTATATGTAATTGTTATTTTCGTTTTTCTTTTATGAAGGAATATTTTCCAACTGTTATCCATCGTGGAATGTTGACCACAGTTGTGCGTTTTCTATTCGATAAATAAAATTGGTGGAGTATTATGGTTAGCACTCTATAGCCGGTTCATAGAGTATGCAGGATATGGGTGCTCGTGGAATAACTGTGTAGATAGAGATCAGCTGAAATCCTATTTTAATATTACAAGGATGTTATGAATACGAAGATATGTTCCTGATGACCCTTTGTCTATCGACTATAGACTCGTATATACGCTTGGCTTGGGCATGCAAATTCTGCAAATAATACGCATTATGTGACAAACACTAAAGACCGCTTGTGCGTCTTCGGGCGTATCTGAACGGTAATTGACGAAATCGATGCCCACAATTGTGTGAAAATTACTCAATTGCAGAATTAGCTCTTGTCAACCGTGTCAAATAATATCATTCTGCCACCATCCTTTGGCAACGATGGCCACGTAGTTTCCTCTGTCACGTTGCTGCGGCGAAACGTCGAGCAGAGCTAAAATAAAAGGAATGCAGTCATGCTCCTATCAACCCCTCCAGCCCATACTTGAAGCTGATGGTAATGACGAAAATGTAAATATTACCCTCTATTATATATGTTCGTCTTAGCTACATCATGTGGTTTGTGAGAAGTTTGGTGTGGCTAAGTTTGCCATCCATTGCTCCATCTCCATAGTAGTTTACCGCCGTTGGTCCGGAGTTGCTTATTCGTCCGCCAGGAGCCTGTTTATATCCAACTAGCCTTCAAATCTGGTGGTCGCATCGTTATCCACCACATCCGGTCCGTGCTCTAACGGAACAGCTCCGCCAAAAAGCATTATTATGTTAATTTATTTATATACTTTAGAATATTAGTCTCAATTTCGTTGACTCACGTATTTATTTTCCAGAAAATGGACAAATGGTTTACAATGCCTTCCCAGATCACGATTTAAACCATCTAGTATTTAGCCTTATATTTACAATTTAATATTTACTTCATAACGGAATCCCCTTGAGGCTTCCTATTTCGGAAATGAAATTATTATTTTTATTCCAAATCATTATTAAATCCATATATCTACAGCCAAGCCTATTATTTCCGAAACATATAAATATACGTGTTAATGTAGTTCAACTATAGAAATCATATAATCTTTTCTATATTACATATTCCAGGATATATAACAAACGTGTGTACTTCTGTGATATTTCTAGCCTAATTAAAAAATACTTTCCAGCAGAGGCGTTACCGGCGTTACCATATCTTACTAATATTGGACATTACATTGTCTTATCTATTCATGTTTATTAGACGGAGATGTGCGGTTTGGGACGAATTTCGCTATATTCACCGGCAGTTTTTAGGTTTCAACAATATATATTTTCACAAAACCACACGAAACACCACGAACGTTTAAACATATGCAAATTTCTAATTTTGAGCGAAACAATTATAAATGATATTAATGAAAATAATGAAATATCGACGGCGGTGAGAAATAGGTTAACATCGAATTTTTCTATCCTTCTTTAAGCTTTAAATACATGATTTGTTTAGAGATATTTGTCATCAGAAAGTGGTTTTCAGTCCAAATAAAAAAGAAATCATATAGATTTTATGAAGTAAACATCTGCTCTTCAAGAGATCCTAGATAATATAATTATTATTACGCAGATAACATTACTTTTTATGCTCTGCCTCTTTAGGGTAATGTACATAGTTATTCCAATATTTTATGTTTACTTTCTGGACCCTGTTTATCTATAGAACGCTGAATACGTTTGGAGAAAAAAGAAGTACGAGCAAATATTCTCTCTCTCTCTCTCTCTCTCTCTCTCTCTGTATATATATATATATATATATATATATATATATATATATATATCTAAGGCGGGTAAAATTCCCGAGATCCATGGACGAGTTCTCTCCAGCGGTCTCTGTCCCTCATTATCGCTGCCATGTCCTGCGTCTCCAACATGTGTGTGTGTGTGTGTGTGTTCGCTATTTTATGCAAACATTTTTATCTCAGCAAATATATAACTAAATTATGTACTAAATTATTACACATGGAGTATATAAATTAGTATATCAGAGGTTTCGTAACGAAATCAATGTTTGAGTCAAACGATTACGATTTTGAGTATAGCTCACCGTTTTCGTGTATAGTATAATTATTTACTGTGCATCACTGCATTCCACCCAGCCTCTACCATTTTATTTTGCTATAGCTCATACGTTAAAATGCAGTTTTTAATACATTAACAAATACATATAACTACGCATTTCAGAATCAATTAGTTTCTAAAAAATAAATACATAACGATATAAGTTAATAATCAAATATATATGACGTGACAAATAACCTTGTATAACTGGTGAACGTACCGTGTATTAGCCACGACGTACATCGATATGCTCCTCAAAACATTTACTTTGAAACGCAAGGTAACGAAGCTAACCATAATTGCATTAATACGTAAAAAATCTATATTTCTCCCATGAAAATAACGACCGACTCTATTTTAGTTGTGATACTTATACGTTTCATAGCTATTTTGAAAAAACAGAGAACTGTGTTTTTATTCAATTCATCGTAACCTATTAGTTGACATATTACTGGCATATGAGGGAACCATTAAGCAGCTGTTTTATTCACTGGAGCGAGTGCTCAAATCCCTCTCCCTTGTTTACAAATGGGGATGATACAATGGTCTACGTATCATATATATACGAAAGGTAGCTCGGTTATGGGTTGAAGGGTTTTTAGATCGGGGCTAACCTGGAACTAAATGTCCTCAGCAATAACAGGTAATTCCAAATTATGTTAAGTAAAATAATATGAAACGTGTATTGAGTTTGACACTGTGTAGTACAAAATGTTATTAAAATCAATTTTGTATTGTAATAATAATTTGTTTACTTTTCCGTATGTATCAAAACAGTTGCATTTAATCATAGGAGCTAGGAGTAAATAGAAATTGTAGAAGTGTAGAAACGCTTTAACGCAGGTAAACGGCCGTGTACACAGATTTAGACTATCGAGTAAAATACACCTATAGGCGACAAAATGCGACATTGCATCTCTCACGGCTCTGTACCATTGATACAAACGACACTTGACGACAGTTACCGTCTTAAATAAAGCTAAATATCGGATTTACAACGTGACAAGATTTTTGTACATAAACATTGTAGAAAATCTCAAACGTAGGAAAATAACTGTGAACACACCTTTATAAACACAGTAACTGTTATCAGGGGTCGTTTAGCTTAATGTCACAGAGCGCTCAGCTGAAATTTGATAGTTCTAGAGTTCACGTCTCTGTAGTGGCTGACGAAAACGTTTTCCGTCCGTAAGGGTAATGTACCCGATTTTCTAAATCTATGACCTCCTATCTCTCCTGATCTGAATCAGTTGGAATACTACATATGTGGCGTAGTAAAGCAAAGTCCGACATAATGAGACCGGGTAAAATATCCAGAATAGATAAAGATCATCTGATTCGGGCATATCAATGTTTCAGATCTCGTAATGTATTAGTCACGGATGCTAACATAGGATTCATAGAGGATATGTGTCATGAAGCGTCTCAATATTATTAATCCTATTTGTTTTTCTGAAATAAATACAAATGTCCTCAAAGATCTGAGGAATCCTGTAGAAAAGTACTTTCTTTTCTGTAAAGATTTTGAAATGTATATATGTCATCATGATAATGGAAATGAATTAAAGTAACTTACCAAAATAATAACTTGATGAAATTGGCTAAACAGAATGAAGACCATTATAGATATGAAAGTAAATAATAAGCTTCTGGAAAGTTAAATATAACTCAAGAATATTTTTTCTTGAGTCTATATTTTCCTGCGAATTAAATCATATTAAATGTATTCGACGAAATAAGCAGACAATATGAATTGGACTGGGAACAACGTAAGACGTAAGTCAGACATGAAATAGATCATATATATTTGAATAGAGCAGTTCATAAGAATTATCTTTGTCGGAGATACTGATAACTCTTTTGCATATTATATTATCCACGTATGTGGTATTCTCTTAAAAGTAATGTACATCTGTGTTAACTATCTTAATAACAGCTGCCTCTCCATTCCAAGCCAATATTTCTATTCAGATTGAAATGGTTCCATTCTCTATATATGTGTGCATCTAAATCGTAGTGCATATAGCAAATTCCAGTTTTATTTTCAGAAGCAATTTATCTGTCGCCAGTATGTCCTATCAATATACCTTTTGGCTCAGCAAGCGCATTCTATTAAATATTTTCCAAGAATAGATTATCGCGCTTTGTCAGTTGAAGCAACATATGTATTAAACGATGAACACCGATCTGTTTTAGAAATGTTATATAGCTTCCTCTCAAATTAATCTTTTTTTTTTCCTCTATCGCAGCGGAAGTATTGAGCTACTACATTAATGGAGTAGCTTTGGGGTTTGGATCAAATAATTCTTTGTTTTCTTCTCCAGCATTTCTGCTCTTTTTATTCTTTTCATGGGATATATCTCCAAAAATAAAGTTGGAATACCATGCTAAACGTCTGCAAATTCTATTCAAATATTTAGTAGATTTGATGAAGTAACGTGTCGTTTTGTCATTTATTATTTTTAGCTTACGGGTGGTGAATTGGCAGTATCGGTAGAGGGTCGGACGCCATGCTTTGCAGCATAGTTAGGTCCCTTTACGGTCTGAGTTCAAATCCTGTCGAGGTTAACTTTGCCTTTCATCCTTACGGCGTCGATAAAATAAAGTACCAGTAATGCACTGGGATAATTGCTGGTCTCGTGCTAAAAGTAGAAACAATTATTTTTAACTTACATACAATGTCGATAGAAATGTTTCCATCTGTGGAATACCAAGGTGAATGTTTTATTGAAACTTATAGAAAATTATTCTGTAACGCAGTAATTTGAGTTCAAATAACCATTGGTTAAATTTGGTCTTACATCTATACTTACCTTCAAGCGAATATATGTGTTCAAATAAAATGATACTGTTACCTTAGATGAAATGTTTAAATTAGCTTCATGGGTGGATGTTTGATTCAGGTTTTGATATTTCACACTGAATTTCTTCTCTTCGCATTCTTAGAGAAATAATATATTGGCTTTCATTCTCTAGAGTAGTTGAGGATAAAATATGACTGGTGTAAATGAACGAAAGCTGTTGCTAGAAATGCGGAATAAATATTTGCAAATATAAGGCCTTCAGTTAGTGATAGTGCTAATCAGAATATTTTTGCGGAACATTTATAAGAAGCAGACGCGATTAAATAGTCAATACATTGATCTATTGGGATATTATATATGTGATTAAGAGTTTCCCTTCCCATATGTGAGGTCTATCTGACAGCATGCACATTCTAGAAAGAAGAACACTTTGTATTCAATTATAGGTGCATTGAGCTAAGCATGATTCTTCTGCCACGGAGGTTGAGTTGCTTGTGCTGAAAAGATCTTCAAGCAATAAGTGATATGAAACATTAGTAGTGTACCACCTGATGTCATGCATGAAGCTGCATAGTCAAATGGTTGGTATGCTTTGCGTATGATCGTAATGTCGTCGGTTCGATTTTTAGACAGACTGTGTTGTGGTATAGGTCAAAACACAATATTTCACATTGCACCAGTACACTCAGCTATGGATGAGTACCAGCTGTAGCTGGGGAGTTAGATTCTGCGATAGACCGGTGTCCTCTCGAGGAAAAGTGTTGAGCTCTCAGTCACTTAACACCAAGGAAACTGAGAACAAGCACCAGTCTGATGAGCCTACGTCTTAGAAAAGATATTAAATTTAACTTACATCACGCTTGACAGCTGTAACGTTCTCGATCAAGGATGAAATGCAATGCATTTACAATATTTCCTTTAAATCAGATCCTAAGAATAAGGAACAGACGCATTTACTAATTGTTTCTACTTTGGCACAAGGCCAGCAATTAATCCAGTGTATTACTGGTATTTATTTTATTGACCCCGTAATGACGAAAGGCAAAGTTAACCTCGGCGGAATTTGAACTCAGAATATAAAGGACCATAACCCTATGCCACTAATCATGGCGCCCGATGCTCTACTGATTCTAACAATCCACCGCCCTTTTAATATGTAGCCTTATATGCACATATGGTGACTCAACTCTTATGACTGGAATGGGTAAGCTATGCACCATTTGCCTACTGTTTATACGTTAGAGACAAGAAGAGAGGATGTGGAAACTTCAAAAATTTGACATGTTAAATAAATTGAATTAATGATTATGATGTATGTCTATTCATCCTCATGTATTGAAAAATCTGAGCAAAATGGTATTCTGAATTCTTCAGATGTCAACGTCATCGGCTATCATCCGTTCTCAACCGGTTGCATATTATTAACAATCCCGCTGAGGTTAACTTTTCCATTCATCCTTACAGGGTCGATAGAAGAAAGCACTAGTATTGTACTGGGATAATTGCTGGCCTTGTGCTAAAAGTAGAAACAATTATAAACTGCTATATTTTCTGTCGTTTGTCGTCATTATACTTTAACTGTAATTTATGTATTCCAATTCAGTATATTTTTCACTTATGTCAATTTACATAATGTTTGGTTTCTGTTTTCCAATTCACTTTGCGTATCATTAATTCGTGAATACCATGTTTTCTATATAAGGATCCAATTTTTGTTTTGTAATGTCTAATCTCTAATAATAGTAACTTGTTATTTGCCATTTCTACTACATCATCATTGGATTCCTATGCCTTCCATGATTTTCTTACATGTCTTATATGCTGAAGAACATTCACAAGCACACACACACACACACACACACACACACACACACACACACACACACACACACACACACACACACACACACACACACACACACACACACATATACACACACACACACACACACACACCCACACACAAACAACCCCAACACACATGGATTATATGGATACATATAGCTCTGACAGACAAACCGACTAACAACTCTTCTTTTATAATATAGATTGTTACTGTAGGGTTTGGAGCTAAACACATTATAGCTGACGATAGGAAGAGGAATGTGTTAAATACATTGTAGTGGATGAACGCTTTATGCATCATTTCATGCGTTTGATCTTCTTTTAAGAATTTACTTCAGAATAGATGGATGTGTCCATCACTTCCAAAGGCTCCCTGGAACTGGTGGGAGCGATGCACTGGATCATTCTTTTTCTTAGCAGCTACATGAATATATATATATATATATATATATATGTGTGTGTGTGTGTGTGAGTGAGTGTGTGTGCGTGTGAGTGTGTGTGTGTGTGTGTGTGTGTGTGTGTGTGTGTGTGTGTGTGTGTGTGTGTGTGTGTGTGTGTGTGTGTGTGAGTGTGTGTATGTGAGTGTGTGTGTGTGTATGTGTGTGTGTGTGTGTGTGTGTGTGTAAAAGGTAAACAGAAAAAGACAAAACAAGACACCACACTACAAGAAAGAAATATATTAGTTTAACGCTTAAAATAGCAGGAAGAGGGTTTTAACGTTTCGGACACTAGTGCTTCATCAGAACAACGCCTGAGAAATTGAAGAAGAATAAAAAATTTTGAGGAGACGGGCAGGACGGAATCGGAAAAAGGATTTATAGAAAAATGATAGAAGACAATAACTGATAATTGAAAATCCACTTGTGATTTAACGATGATACCCCATGTGTTATTCGGATCACATGATGGAAGACACAATTCCAGGGTGTAATCTGTAGGGTATGATACTGGTAGTTGAAGACCATGAAAATCACAGAACATAAATATTCAATTCAGACGGAATGACCGAAGTGTTTACTTAGCTAAAACCACTATATATATATATATATATATATATATATATATATATATATATATATATGCCTTATTGACTGTATTGACTCCTGCATTGTACACTAATTTTCTTTGCTTATAACTTTTTTGCCTGTATTTTTTCTGCTTATACTTTTCGCTTATACCTCCTACATTTTCAACCAGCCCTGCCTGTAATTGTGTACTCTCAAACGGAACATCTTTTTAACACCTCACTCTCCACACGATGCCTATGACACTTATAACAATTATGTACCCTAAAAGTTCTAAATGAGTAGGATTTTAATCACATGTTTCGACATTCCATATGCTCCGATGATATCAGACTTCCCTCTGGAAGAAACAATTGTCAGCAGATAAATGTTCTAATCTAAACTAAAATTTGATCGTTCTAACACTTATATGTGTCCAGTAATACGATATCATTTCATCCCATTGATAACGCATTTCGTTTCTCTTAATTCTCCCCACAGAGGTGTCATGAAAAACAATCTGCATGTCTCACACACACACACACACACACACACACACACACACACACACACACATATATATATATATATATATATATATATATATATATATATATATAATAAATTCAAAGGGATATATGTATATAATTAGACATAGTCACATATACATATATATGACCCCGGCTACCCCTCACGATGTGGCCCAATGAAGAATTAATTAAGCAAATAATTATCAATGAGAGCTATATATAAAATTGCAAGTTTTAAGAATTATTAGATAAAATATATACAGTATTTCCTCTCCCTAGTCCGTATAAATCAACCACATAAATAATCATTTAAACGAGGCTATAAGTTTAAAATGTAGCTATGGAGAAATAATAGACAAATGATATAGACTATCTTCCGCGAGGGACAGCCAGATAAAATGTACCTAGTCATTCCTTTTAGCCCGTAGAAGTTGACTAGACAAATAATAAACTACACGGAGTTACGTATAAAATAGAAGTTTGAAGAAAAAATGCATATAAACTTTATCAACATTTCTCTAGTCTCGACTACCGGTAGTTTCGTTCCTTTTCTGTGGATATACCCGATCCTGGATATATCCAATAGGCTTGGAACTCATCATGAGACACCTCGAGTCTGGACTAACATTTTTACTGTGATCCCCGCCAGCTAATTATTCTTCAAACTTGCAATTTTATATATAGCCCTGATTGATAATTATTTGCTTAATTAATTCTTCATTGAGCCACACCGCGAGGAGCAGCCGGGTTCATATATGTATCTGTGACTATGTCTAATTATATACATATATCCATTTGAATGTATTATATACTCCCGTAAGGTTGAGTAAAACTTTAGGCAGTATCTGGCTGAGCTTTCTAGCAACCAGCCTACTCGCCGACTGGCAACCAATCACAACTGTCTGCCTTGACTGCTAGCCACGTGATAGTTCTTAGCCATTTTTGAATTCATTTCTGGCGGGGATCACTGTAGAAATGTTAGTCCAGACTCGAGGTATCTCATCATGAGTTCCAAGCCTAGTGGATAGATCCAGGAGCGGGTATATCTGCAGAAAAGGAACGAATCTGCCGGTAGTCGAGACAAGAGGAATTTTGGTAAAGTTTATATGCATTTTTTCTTCAAACTTCAATTTTATACCTAACTGCGTGTAGTTGATTATTTGTCTAGTCGATTTCTACGGGCTAAAAAAAATGACTAGATACATTGTATCTGGCTATCGCTCGCGGAAGATAGTCTGTATCATTTGTCTATTATTTCTTCATAGTTACATTTTAGTTACAATGCAACGAAAGAATGCATCGCCTCTGTGGGCTAGAGTCTGAAGTGTGTTAGTGAATTGCTTCAGGGTAACCACTTGACTATCCTTTCTTTTGGATGCAGTCGATAAAGTATGTGTATATTGTCACATATGAGATCAAGACTCCAATGTGTGTTTCGCATGAGTGTTTGGGGGATGGTATAGTAATGTTTAGCTCCAAAGATGTAAGCTAGATGTTTTATGAGGTTAAAGTGAGAGGGAGCGTTATAGTTCAAAATGAATAGACTGATATTTAACGCAGTGTCAATAGTAATATCATCCTATTGAATCAGACTTAGTCAATCAGCCTATAATGCCGGTATATATATATATAAATATATCAAGACAATCTCGAGAATATGTGTTTATTTTAAATGTTTGATGCCAATTGATAACTGTATAGGATCGCTAACTGGTAAAGATACTTGAATTGCCTAGTCATTTAGAGACATTTTAGTCTTTTCAGTAGCTTTGTCAATATCTGTATGTAACCTTTCTATGAGAGATTATGAAAAATTTTTTAAAGAGGATTTTAGGACTTTGTGCAGGAAAACTGGGAATGTGGGAATGAGACATACATATTGCTTTTTCATGACACCTCTGTGGGGAGAATTAAGAGAAACGAAATGCGTTATCAATGGGATGAAATGATATCTTATTACTGGACACACAAGTCGAAAAAGCTAAGTAGTAGAAGACATAAATGAGACATGAAGGCAACGGGAGTTCATAAAATATGGATCCGAAAGGTTTCCTTTAAGGGGGAGATGAAATTCATGATCCAAGATATAACAGCTGGTTATAGGTTATTAGCACTTAAACTTATCACCGTCACAGCTGATGATTCATTGAGATAGCAAAATATAGAATAATTCACAAACGCTAGAGTTCACTGTTAAGTGGTGTTGAAAAGTAAGTCGTTAGTTGATCTGTAAATGCTGATGTTTTATTTGCAGGCAATACATTGGGAAATGGCTACAAGACGATAGCATAAATATATGTATACAGCATCGATTCTCTGATCAGTTATTTTGCGTTTTAATGCAACTTGAAGTAGCACTCATAAAAGTTGGTGATTTTTTACAGAATGAAAACTCATCATCCTACATATAAATAATTGGTTATCGGGAATTAAGCTGTCTGTTTTCAGATATATACATGCACACACACACTCATGCATATATACGATATATAAAGTGCATTTCATTTCTTTATATATACATACATACACACACGCACATCAAACACACACACACACACACAAAAAACGCACATACACCCCCCCCCATATATATATATATATGCGTGTGTACATACATATATATGTGCATATGCGAATGTGTATCCCGTAATAACTTCATATAGACACATACATATTAAATAAACCATTATGAGTCATGATAAATATGTGTAGAGCAAATTTAAATATGCACACACGTGATTGGGTTACAAACGTGCGTTATAATACAATTTTGCTTCATGTAAGATTAACATTATCAGCCTGTTTCATTATATAGAATTCAATTGCTTTTCTCATTTAGGTATTTCTGTTGGTTTCGTTAAACATCTAGAGACAAATATTGATTCATAAGTTGATTTCATAATTGGTAGATGATATTATATTTGCTGTTATTTTGAATCATTGCTAATGATTTGTTTGGCACATAGTTGTTTTTAAAGTTGATGTGTTTGGCTTCTATACCTTCTTAAATATTACATTTACTACGGAAGTTAAAATGAAATATCGATAAAATTGCGTTTATTATCATAGTTGTTATGTTATTATTCTTGTTCTTGTTTTATTATAATAATTATTATTGTTAGTTTTATTATTGTTAATAATATTAATAATAATAAGAAGAACAATAATAAAATTAATAATAATAATATTTAATTGAATAATTAATTAATAATTTCCACTTAAAAAGATTCTCAGTAACTTTTATTATGGACATTTAAATACATTGCATAGACTTTGACATCTGCGACATTTAATTCTTTAAAGTAGACATTGTGGTTACTTCACGTTTTAAGAATGAATTACAACTTTACATGTTTTATTTTCCTTGCAAGTACAGGAGATTCATTGGTCAATTCTAGATTTAGTAAAATATATAAAAATATTCACTTAAATATGGTCGTGGTAAGTTTAATATCGACAGCTATTTACTGATTAGATGTGTCTGAAATAATGGTTTCAGATTTAGGCACAAAGCCAGCAATTTGGTTAGAAGGGAAAGCGGATTGTATCGTCCCCAGAGCGTGAATGGTGCTTTATCTTATCGAACCCTTAAGAATGAAAGGCAAAGGAAACATCGGTTGGATTTGAACTTAGACCGTAAAGGGCGTAACTCTATGATGCACATCATGGTACCCAACATTCTACCGATACTGCCAAACCACCATAATAAGACACTGCATATGCGGATACTTTAGAGTGGATTCATCCTTCTGCTTTTTAGGAAAGCATTTTCCTAAAATGCCCTTTGGATTAGTGGTTAGAGAGTTGAATTCACAATCGAGAGCTTGTGAGTTCGATTTCCGAGTCGGGCGATACGTTATGTCCTTAATCACGACACTGCGTTGCTTCTTCTGCCAGGAGTTGCAGCCGGTAGATAATATTAGCAATTGGAAACACCAATAGAAAATGTGCTTCTTTCGACCTATCTCACCTCTCCTTTCAGTAAGTGAATGATGTTTGGGATACTGTCAATCGCTTCGTCCTTCATTACATATTTTTGAATCGAATACTGTTTTAGTATATTCTATACTAGTTGGTAAAAGCATTCTGTATTCTAATTGAAATAATAGTATCGGTGAAATAAAAGCACATTTGCGCGTGATGTTCTAGTTCAACGCAGAAAATCTGTTTAACGTCACGAGATCGAAGTTAGTGTATAGCGATACCTGCTCAGAAAGGAAATTATCCTCGCAGTGATCAGCCTGAGCTAAATTTATTGGAAGCAAATGTCATGAAATGTTTTATCCCATATTTAAGAGGCATCTATTCTCTTTATTCATTTAACCATTTCCTAGATATAAGGCTTTTACGTCTTCATGTAAAATCTATATCATGTCCATGTACGTATGTGTACCGGAATGTACATCTATGAAATAACCTTGCTTACATATATGTTTATAAATTCAAGTAAAATTATCTTTCATTGCAAATAATTGCCGGTATCTGCCACGTCCATTTAGCAAAGTTTTAATCAGTATATTCCCTAACTCACAAGGCTTCATTTTAGCAGTTAAAATCTGTACACCATATGATCAAAAGTTGAGTGCGCACAATAAATAGAATAAAATGTAAAAGTAATGTACTCTATCGATTTATTTAAATTTTCAGTAGATGTTCAACTTGTTACATTCAAACGTCAAATAAATGGAACATGATCTAATAAGCGAATATGTATTTTAAAATGTTCCATTGAGTTAAATGTTAATATCCATATCAGGTTCGTAATTGATTCGCTTATCTGATTTAAACTAAAATTCGAATACATGTCGAGAAACATTTTGATAGCAATACTTCATTAAAGACAAAAATGCAGTTGTATTCTCTTATATATTCAACCAAAATACTGGAGAGTACATATTCATTATACTAATTCCTATAAATGAATTCTTTTTGCGATATCATTCGGCGTCTTTCTAATTAGAAGTATATAATAATATTCATAAGTAAGTAAATAACATACTATAATATTACATGCTGCCCAAATGAACACTTCATTTAAAAGTTGTCGCCTGATTCCAAAATAAAAATAATATACATTTTGTAAGTTCTATTATAGATTCATCATATAGACACCTCACGTCAGGTTGAGATTAACTGAATGGATATTTGCATATATTCGTGGATAGAGTTGGTTCGGAGTCGTTTTATGTGTGTTTATGTTATATAGATAGATAGATATAGATATATCAGTATCGTAATCAAAAACAGTACGTAGATATGCCCAGGCAGTAAGGAAGCCACCAGTCTGATCGATTCCAAAGTCGCGCAATATTGATACTGATTGTACATTGAGCAGATCGATCGGAGAACGCGCGTCGTACGTGAATAAATATAATGATGATATTTTGACACCACCTACCTACTCTACACTTTATGATATATATATATATATATATATATATATATATATATATATATATATATGTATGTATATTGTTGTTGTGGCTGATGTTGTTCTTCTTCCTCTTCTTTTTCGGAGGCTTGTTGTGACACAATCCTTAATCACGCCTTCCAAATTGTGGTGTCAAATACACATACCTCTCTTCTGATAATCGTTTGGTGAAGCTGAAACCTTGTTGCTTCAACTCCTACACCATTTGAATTCAGCCCCTTGTCTTCCATCACTCATGAAAGCGGCCTCGAGATACTTGAAGTCCTTCACTTATTTCAGTAGAATTCAATTCACATGTAGTGTGTACTGCACTGACTCCCTTGAGGCAATGGGTATCTCAGTCTTCGCAGCGCTAATTTTCATTCCTGTCGTGGGGCACTTGGTTGCAAACCTATCCCGTGCGTGTTGTAGATCATTTTCCGGTGAACAAGGTATTACCACGACGTTTGCAAACTCCAGCCGACTGATTCAACACCCCTCAGTCTTCAGACCATTTCTAAACTGACTGCACATGACAATCCTGTTCATAAGGTTTCTGACCAGGAGATGTAATAGTACGCACTCTTAGCTGTATAGGGCATCCGTATTGAATGGTTTTGACTTAGCACCATATTTTCAACAAAAACTCTAGAGTATTCGTATAGGGCCGTCATGGCACCAAGACTATGTCCCTCAATTCCATTCTCCTGCACAAACCCTCTGTGTGACACCCTTCTTCTCACCAGCCTCATTACGGCGAGTACTTGATATGTAAATCGTGTATATTGACAACATTGGGGAGATTGTGATGAACTTGTCACAACTGACAGGTCTTCCCGACAATGTGTTTGGAAAGCATCTTACAACTGGTTGCCATACTTATCACCAACCAATTTTCAGCATTCATTTGCCGTCTCGTTAACCAACGCAAGGGAACTTGTCACGCCGTTGATAAAACTAAAAGGTTATTTCAACTCCTTTGGCATTCCTTCTACAGTATACTTCTTACCGCCGACTACCTTACAGGGTTTACTGGGATTACTGTCGGTTAATGTCCCAACTGAAATGCCCTCTCTGCTCAGCTGTTGTAGAGGTGTGGAAGAGCACGAAAATTAGCATGTGGAAATGAATATATATATATATATATATGTGTGTGTGTGTGTGTGTGTGTTTGTGTGTGTGTGTGTGTGTGTGTGTGTGTGTGTGTGTGTCTTATGTAAGTGCGTAATATATAATGGTGTTACAATGGGCCTACACGTGTTGGGTCGTATTCCAGATTTATGGGGGCTTATTTGGCAGAGTGTAACCAAAATTGAGTAGGATTTAAGTCTCTGCTGCACAATTTATATAAAGTTCATTGGCATATTACAATCATTTGAATATCGATCAGCTCAGAGTAGAATCATAATGAGGGGGGGACCCTACTCTGCCCCGAGAAGTCGCGAGAGAATTGTGCCTCGGTCATAACGATTGTATCCTAAGCTGATAGAAACTGTAACGATGGTAATGAGCCAATAAAGTTTATATATATGGTACAACATTGATTTCATTATATAAATATAAATTTGCGAGAATCGCATTTCGACTTTTGGAAATTAGCAAAAAACAACTTCCGAGATGTGTGGCAAATGCTCCATAGAAACGAGTGAACTAGAGCAACAACATACGTTAATAGGTCAAACACACTGAGACGATGGTTAAGCCATTAACCGCAAAGCCATAGAAGCGACCAAGCTATTCAGGTCAAACAAATAATAAAATATGATTGAAAATTATACCCGACCCCCTGGAAACGGTGGTAAAATCCAATATTTTTCAAATCCTAAATCAGGTACTGTCTGCTTAAACAAATAAGGTTAAGCTTTTGGTATGATGATCGAACAAGGAAGTCACTTTTTCAACAGGAATTTAGTTCTATGCAAAGCTAAGAAACTGACCGTTATCTGAACCCACGTGGGGGGTTAGAAGGGAGACGGCCCCTAGACTTGGCGGATGAATTCAGTATGTGTGATTATTGCAAAGTTGCAAAATATCACAAAACGAATTAAGCTCTAGACACAATATATGTATATATATGTATGTATGTATGCATGTATATACGTATGTATGTATGTATTTATGTATGCCTATATATATATATATATACATACATATATATATACATACATACACACATATATATATATATATATATATATATATATATATATATATATATATATATATATATATATATATATATATATATATATATATTAATAAAAGGAATTCCAACTTTGTCTGATTTACTCGTTTTATTTACACTCCTTAAACATTCATAATGGTATTAGAATGAAATAGTATGGTAGAATATTAAATGTTAATTGTTAATTGAACAAGTACTTTAATGCTTTCGCAATATTCAGGTTCATATTGTGTGGTGACAGTCAAGTTTGCAATTTTCAACTTTCATTATATATATATATGCATATGTATGTATGTAAGTATGTATGCATATATGTACATATATATTTATATATGTAATATCGGCAAACATTAGGGGGAAACAAGTTATTAACGCTTTGAAATGGAGGCTATGTTTATCACGTCCAAATATATTTACTTAGTTTCCTAAATATAAATCAAAGACGCGTATTTTTCTCTTTGATGAACACTTATTTGTTTCTGTTTGAAACTATATTCTTTTAACATTACTTTCTATAATGATTGAACATGTAAGCCGTGGAAAGCATAAAACTGTCAAAAAAATATTTTAAACAATTGATAGATTTGTTGATTTGAAAATATCGACAATAATTTTCAAACGTCACAGACTACAAATCAAATATATTAGATTCAATGTTTGTTTCATTGTATAGAATTATTTTATATTGACATTTGTGTAGTCACAAGATGAAATAAGTAAAGTGTATATATATATATATATATATATACAGAGAGAGAGAGAGAGAGAGAGAGAGAGAGATAGGATTATATACCATTAATGCATTTGTCTCGAGTATTAAGGAACGTATATGTTAGAACTGCCTCAATGAATGTATATTTCTAATATGATCTCCCTCAAGGGTAATTTATGTGATTACTTCAATCAACATATTCTAGATTAGAACATGTGTAGGATAAAGTTATCATTCATGTTAAATTATTAATGTATATATTCCTCTGAAAGATTTAGCAGTGCTTATAAATCAAACCAAATGAATGTTTCTAAGCTTTTAAAAGGCTCAAGGAACCACTCAGTTGACTGCTAGCATTATCAACCAAGTTTACATCAAATTCCACTTAAAAGATACATATCACAGATAACTGTTTCTACTTTAGGCACAAGGCCAGCAATTACTCAGTACATTACTGGTATTTTATTTGATCGACCCCGTAAGGATGAAAGGCAAAGTTAACCTCGGCGGGATTTGAAATCAGATTGTAAAGGGACGTAATTATGCTAGAAAGCATGGCGTCCAACCCTCTACCGATACTGCCAATTCACACAGATAATGAAGTTTGTATTAAATAAAAAATATGGGACGCTAATGCTTAGCGAGCTTTTTTAATATCGGTCTGTTGTATCAAGCGCGTTGTTGGGCTAAAGAGCAAGAACAACTACATTATAAGCTCTCTCATATAATTAAGATAATTTTGTATTCTTGAATCTATAAATAACAAAAGTCGAGTTAGATGATTGCCTCTAGATATTCTTTCGTGCTCAAAACAAAACTGATTTAGTTCATAATCAAATTACTAGAAATATAGCATTCGTGTCTTTAACAGACATTAAATTATAATTTAAACACGTTAGGAAAATTTAATAATAGATTATTAGTTTATAAGAAAACTGCTTGTGTATAGAATATTCTTAATAATATTTCAGTGATCTTAGAAAACAATATGTCCTACTCTATATTCTAGAAATAATATTTTTAGCTTGGCCCTGCGTTTCAGGCTTGTAAGTGGCTTCTCAATGCCTAGTACATTTCAAAGTGAATCATACACTTAATTGAAATTGTGTAACACCTATGCTATTGTATATGCATAACAAACACATATACTGCTATTCACAATAGAAGTGCAAGAGAATGCACATATGTTATAAATTCACAGTTACATATACATATATATATATATGTGTGTGTACGTGTATGTGTGCGTGTGCGTGCGTGTGTGTATATATATATACACACATTGTGCATGTGTGTGTGTGCATATACATATGTGTGTGTCTATGAATGTTTGATATGTATAGGTTTATAGGTGTATGTGTGCAAGTACCATTCCCATTAACATTTATTATGAGGTTTATATATATATGTTTGTTATTAGTTAATAATGCATTGTTATAATCATGGAATGCTTTCGAATAGCAAATATCGATCTTAATCAATTTGAAAGCTTTATATTTTTTTAACACTTAGATTAGCCTTCTATATTAACACTGACATTGCAAATGCAAATACTATAATATATGTCAGTTCAGCATATTGCATCAAATGATTTTTAACGGCGAAAGTATATTCGATTTGCCAATGACGTATTTTTAATATATTAAAGCTGCAAAAAGCTTAAAGGACTAAATGTAAAAGAAGGCTTAAAAATAAATAATATACGAAGCAAATGCCGTAGCTATTAAAATTACATGTAGTTGGTGTGAAGAAAGGAAGTCATAACAAATATATTTCACTTGGATAGCCATTGACTGGAACGGACCTAGCCGGATTTCTCTAATACTAGAGTTTTCATGAAATGATACATGTATAGGGTTGAACCAATATCTCCTATATTATTAAATACATCTATTTTCCAAAAGATATCAGAACAAATATATAGATCTGGTGGCAAAATATCCTCCGTATCATCTCATTATTCATTGATGTGTTTGTGAATGTTTCGTTTTATATAACGTAAAGAAATTCAGATTAAATATAGTCTCCAAATGTATGTTGTCATCTCTGAAGGGTTTAAACTTAATCACTATATTGTATCAAAAATACATCTGGCCTGTTTAGCTTAATATCAAGAATTTCAGAGAAACACGTTTATAAAGTGTTAGTGAGGAACGCAAGCACACACAGACACACGCACATAAAACACACTAGTATACACATATACACATATACACAGACACAAATACGTATACACACACACATACACGCATACACACAAATTTGCAATGTACTTTTGTGCAAATACATAAAGGGACTAATCTGCAGAATCTAACAAAGAAGCCATTAAACAGCTGATTGGAACCTGCTTCATTTCAAAGATCTTAGAGTATATACAAGTGTGTGTTTGTATGTCTGTGTGCATATGTGTGCCTATATATATATATATATATATATATATATATATATATAGGCACATATATGCACACAGAGACCCAAACACACACACACACACACACATATTTATATATATATATATCTAGGGCGGGTAAAATTCCCGAGATCCATGGACGAGTTCTCTCATGCGGTCTCTGTCCCTCATTATCGCTGCCATGTCTTGCGTCTCCAACAGACCAGTGTCTGTCCTTAGGGCATCAACATACGTTAACCTTGTTCTTCCTCTTCCAGTGTGTCCATGTAGGGGCTCCCACAGGAGCACTGAGTGCAATTCAACTCTGGATGTCGGTGAGCATGTCCAGCTAATCTCAGTCTCCTCTGTGTCACTTTTGAGCTGACTTTTGGCAGGCTCCCATACCGCTCTGAGTTTTTCATCCTCAGTGTACACTGATTAATATTCAGAGCCATCCTCAGCATTCTCGTGTAGCACCCATCCACCATCTGAATGAGTTTCTTGGTCAGTGTCCAAGTCTCAGACCCGTACAGCAGCACAGACTCCACTACAGCAATGAAGAGGCGGATTTTCAGTTATTTACGACGGTCCGACTTCTACACCGATCTCCAGCTGTGGCACGCCGCCCAGGCTTTGCTCTTCCTTTCAACCACATCATGTTCCGTATTCCCAATCTTTGCTCCCAAATACAGGAAACCCTCAACCAATTCTAGCGGCTTCCCGCCTACATTAGTGATCCCCTCTGGCTTCTCAACATTCTCTACCAGATATTTTGTTTTAGTCTCATTCACTCTCAGCCCCACACTCATCGACACAGTCTCAACCTCCCGCCTCAAATACTCTGCCTCTTTCATTGTATTTGTCATCAAAACTATGTCGTCGGCAAATTCAGCATCTGATACCTTTTTTCGCCTTAACCCTCCTGCTCTGAGCAGGTGCTACAGTATAGCCCGAGTCCTAGTGTTTCTCCAGTGCAAGGCGCATACAATAGTCCACTACGATGATACAAAGTTAGGGAGCTAATGTATCTCCCTGGAGCACTCCAGCCAGTATCTCAAAGAACTCTGTTATCCCATCATGTGTAATGACTTGGGCTTTGGTGTTTGTGTAGAGCAGTGATATCAGGTCTTCTATCTTCTTGGGGATTCCATAAGCCTGTAAGATCTTCATCAGGCAGTGACGGTCCACAGAATCAAAGGCCTTCCTAAAGTCAATGAAAACCATGACCGCAGGAAGGCACTTTGCTATAGCTCCCTTTAATATCCTCCTCAGCATCAGGATGTAACTGGTGGTTGATCTTCCCTCGCTGAAGCAGTTCCGGTTGTCCCTGAGCTTCTTCTCCATCTCAGGCTGGATCCTCTTAAGAATCATCCTGTTGAGGGTCTTTTCCACAAGTGACGTCAGTGAGATCCCTTGTTGTTGTTGGTGTTAGAGAGATCTCCCTTCTTTGGCACTGGGACGATGGTACTGATCCTCCACTGATTCAGGGCAACTCCTTTCTCCAGTGCCCGGTTACAGAACTCCAGGATGATATCAAAATCACACCTCTTCATCACTTCTGATACCACTCCATCTTTTCCATGAGCCTTGAACCCCCCCCCCCCCCCCCATTGATCCTCTTCTTGGCTCTCTGAAGCTCTTCTCTGGTGAAGGGCTCTGTCTCAATATCCAGTTCCTCAAACAGCCGCCTGATCTCCCCAGTGCTCTGCGCTGTGGTGGGTGGCTCTCCTAGTAGGGTCCTAAAACGGTCTAGCCAGTTCCTCTTCCTATCCTCGGGCCCCGTTCCCTGGATTAGACTCTAACACATTCTCTTCCTCCCTGTGATCTCGTTGATGATCATCCAGCTCTCCTTACATCCTGACCTGTCAACCGCTCTCTCCACATTTCTGATCTTCTCTATCAGTGCCTCCTCTCTGGCCTCAATGTAAGCGGTACAGAGTTCTTCCCTCATCACCTCCACAGTCTCCATCCTCTCCTCCGTAGGATCAGCATAGAATTGGTCCTTGGCAGTTTCAGGTGTTCTCTGGCTGCACACCCATGTGGGTCTGCAGAGCTGACGTGCTTCCTTTTGTTCTTTCTCCTCGGCACCAGGGTCTCACTTGCTTCCGCCAGTGCATTGGTGAAGTGCCCATACCTCCTCGTCACACTCTTCTCAGTCCATCCAATATCTCTCCCCTCTGTCTCTCTACACAGAGCACTGGACCTGTTCCTCACTTCCACTGTTAACCTCTCCTGTAGCTTATCATCTTCCTTGAAAGCTCCCCAGTCATAGATTGCTCTCTGGGGCTGAGCCTTGCTCTTTCTTAAGCTCACCCGGACCTCACTCATAACAAGCCGGTGGTCACTACCCAGTGTACTGAAATAGTTGTATGGTTCTATGTTCAGAACACTATTCCGCCACTTTTTCCTTACCAGAATGAAATCAAATGTGACTTGGACAGGTGCATATCTGAGATGTAGGTCCACATCTTCCCCGGATTCTTCCTAAACCTTAGGTTGGTCGCTATCAAATTCGCCTCCAGCAGGGTGTCTCTCAGTAGTCTTCCATTTCGGTTGGAGTTGTTATGGAAGTACCAGCAAAGATCTTTACTGCTCTCCTTACTCAGATGTGCATTGAAGTCC
>OZ024740.1:185851214-185873714 GCA_964016885.1 Eledone cirrhosa
ATTCGACTATTTATCTTTTGTTTTTCAATATCAGTGTCACATTACTCGTTTCATTCCGAGAGTGTAATTTTCATTCCTTCAAGTTATTGACGTTTTCCCACAACCTGAATATTTTGCATTTGTTACTGAATTATCTGACGGGAATGTAACATCTGTGTGTATTGATCAATGGGATCGAGTTGCAATGATATGCTGCAATATTAGCTCATTGTTATGATCAAAAAACAGTTTTCCAATGTATAAACACAGGAGATAAAATTCTCAATTACATCAGCATAATAGTGCTGGTTAATCGTTAGAGCTGTGGGGAAATCTTCAAGTTCAAGTAGGTTTCGTGCTATAGCTTGGTATCTATTTTGAATTCGATTTGACTGTTTCGTTGTTATGACCATGCGATTGGATACAAATGCAATTACCCGATATACAATAGCTGAATATATTGTTCAAATATAGTATTTACGATATTCTACATTTGTCAAAATATCACTGATTTAAATCTCGCATGTATTCATTAATCCAGAAATCCAGAAAATGTTATTATTTATTTTTTCATTATTTTTATCACTTCATCACTTCTCATACTTTGTTACTATTAGTATTTGAGTCCGATTCCCACAACACAGTATCTTGGGTAAGCTCTTCTTACCATAGGCTACCGTCCATCAGCGCCTTGTAATTTTGAATAACTCGATGGAAACTGTTTAGAAGAGCCCCTTGTTCCGTTGATCGAAGAACTAGAACCCTCATAGTCGAAACCAGCCCGTTATTCCGTTACATACATATAGTACAACGTCGTTGTTTGTTTGTATGTGTGTGTGTATGTGTCTGTATGAGTGTTACTGGCAGCGTTGCAACGGGTTTTACTAGTCTTCTTCTTCTTCTTCTTCTTCTTCTTCTTCTTCTTCTTCTTCGCCCACATATTTCTGAGGGTATCATCGTTGAAGAATCCTCAAACACCCGTTCCAACGGGTCCTATGAGATACAATCGTCTCCAACTGATCCAGCTGGATCCCAAAGTGAGATCTAACCTTCTTGCTCGAGTCCAACCCCTAGGTCTCCTGCCGGTTGTTTTGACCTGTAAAATATGTCCAACAATTATTTCCGGAAACATTCTAACCACATGCCCATAGTAACGGAGATGTGATCTCCCAATTCGGAGAAAGAGTGAGTCTACCTTTAGTGAGACTCTGGTATCTGAGTTGCACACTCTACCGAGTAACGTTACTCCCAAAACCCTTCGGATGAATCCCATTTCAGCCGCTTGTATTCGTGATCATATTCGTTCGGTCATTACCCACGATGAACATAGGTAAGGATTGGCACGGATATCGTATTGAAGATTGCGAGTTTGGCTTTTATGGCTATCTCCCTCTTGTGGTTACTGAATGGTGAAGCTGATGTATTACTGCACCAGCTACTGCAATTCTTACACTCAATTCAGCCTCCTGCCTTTCATCACTCGAGAACTCTAGTATATATAAAAGTTACGGAGAAATGTTAATATCAGTGCAATGCGCATCCTTTGACATTCTCATTATACTTATATGTATACATTGACAGACACATACAGTTGTTCATGCACAAATACCACTACTGGGATGAACAGATCTATGTTATTTCGCGATTGAGATAGATTTAATACTATTAAGAAAGCCATACGAATCGGAATCTCTAATCACATGATATTGAAAGGCAACATGATGTCGAGGTTGGTCAATTCTTGGCATTTTTAGACATTCTCACTAGACCTGTCGCATTATGTGGTTGATTGGCAGTATTGGTAGAGGGTCGGACGCCATGCTTTCCAGCATAGTTACGTCCCTTTACGATCTGAGTTCAAATCCCGCCGAGGTTGACTTTGCCTTTCATCCTTACGGGGTCGATAAAATAAAGTACCAGTAATGCACTGGGTAATTGCTGGCCTTGTGCCTAAAGTAGAAACAATTATCTGTATACCGGGGCACTCATATAGAGTTGTTCATGCATAAATACAGCTATTGGGAAGAACAGGTCTATATTACATCGTGATTGAGATGGTTTTACTATTATTAAGAAAGCCATACGAATCGGAATTCGTCATAACACAATATTGAAAAGCACCATGGGGGTCGAGGTTCGTAAATTATTGGCACATTGAAATGTCTTCAACAATGTTTTCTATAATCATTCCATTGTCAAGCATGCATTCAAAGAAATATATTATTTAAATTTTGTTCGGTTGAAAAGATCATTAGCGTAATTTAAATTGCACAACGGACTAACAACACCAGCCATATTCAAGGTTACAGTTCTGGTGTGGAGCACTCCCGCAATGTTGCAGCTGTTTAGAAGACTCAATTAGGTGATTGTATATAGTGTTTATGTCGTCGAACGTGTCAATGCAAATTACGCTTTCTTCAATAAATATATTGATAATTTCTTCCTCACACAGAACAACAGACTATACAATATGGAAACACAGCGTATCTATCGACATTCAGACAATTATCGATACACATGCCACAAAGTGAATTTGGGTCATTACTAAGGCGATCATGATTTCATGGCACAGTATCAGACAATTGTGCGTGACGACATTTGAATCAAATCACATGTAATGCCGTGAGGCCAATTCATGTTTGAAAATTCAAATATGATTCGCACAAGGAATTTATTGAGCAAGCTGAAGCATGAAAAACCTGGAAGGATCTGTTTGTTTATTTTTACGAGAAGGGCGTTGATCAGGACGAAAAGCACAGTCGAAGGTATGGCTGATTGTTATGCAAATACACTTAAATCCAACCAAAGGTTATGCACACAACGTGTCCAGAGGCTCTTTTGATTCTGGGTGTCTTGAGCAACAAGTGATATGTCTTGACTCCCCCTTCTTTCCTCAGAGCTTAAGGGCCATGCTGGATATAAGATGGCTTTGGATTTGGTTGCGAGGCCCTTAGATAGAATGGGTGAACATAAGATATCCTTAAACCTATCCAAAAGACTCAGCGCTCTCCAATAATATTAAAATGACGCAAGAAAATATTGAGTTGGAATCTCCATGATCACATGACCGAAACAATATGGCCTCCTAGCACCCCCGACCTGGATGCGTTGGACTACTGTGTATGATGCGTAGTCGTGGCCGAATAAAATCAATTCCCCATTAACAGTATAGAATATAACTAGCACAATGACCCAAATATATAAAGATCGTCTGATTAGGTCTCGGCAACGTTTCAGACCTCGTATTGAACCAGTCATAGATGCTGACATTTGATCCAATAATGAGATGCATTAAGACGAATCTCCAAATTACTTATGCCAATCCTTCCTCAAATTAAGCTCTTCTTTCATGATTAGTGTATCAAATAAAAGAGCAACCACACACACACACACACACACACACACACACACACACACACACACACACACACACACACACACACACACACACACACACACACATATATATATATATATATATATATATATATATATGCATGTATGTATATATATATATATATATATATATGTAGCAGACGGCAACCACTCAACCTTAAAAAACTAATTACATAGGCAAAATTTACGACCAGCATGGAATCAATGCAAGTGACGAAATGCGGGGACCCTAGATGTGGAACCTGTGAACTCATCGAAGAGGGCAAACAGTTGTCCTTCAAAAACCATGATAATTTCAAGGCCGATGCAAACATGAACTGCAAAACGAAAAACCTAATATATTGCGCAACATATCCACAGTGTAAAGAGTATTACATTGGGGAAACCGGAACGGGACTACATGATAGAGTCCGGGTACATAAACAACAAACTAAAGACCCCGCAGTCAGAAATACCACATGTAGCGCACACTTTGCATCATGCGGGGAGGGAAAATTCACACTCTTCCCTTTCTTCAAGATATGGTCGGATAACGAACATTTCCGCAGATATAAAGAAGAATTCTTCATTGAAAAATTTAAACCACTACTGAACACGAAAAAATGAATTAACACTCGGAGGTAAAATTCCATTTCACTAAACCCCCCCCCCCCTTCTTATGTGTACACATGAATATATGTATGTATATATATATATATATATATATATATATATATATATATATATATATATATATATATATGTATGTATATTTATGTGTATGTATGTGTGTATGTAGGTGTTTGTATGTGTATGTGTATGTGTATATATATATATATATATATATAAATATATATATATATGTGTATATATATGTATATGTGTGTATGTGTCTGTATGTGTTTATGTGTATATATATATATATATATATATATATATATATATATATATATATATATATATATATATATATATATATGTATATTTATATATATATGTGTGTATGTGTGTATGTGTGTATGCATGTATGTGTGAACGGATGTATATATACGGACATATGTATATATGTGTGTGTGTGTGTGTGTACACGTGTGTGTGTGTGTGTGTATATGTGTGTGTGTATGTATATATATATGTATATTTAGTTATGTATCTTTATGTGTGTATATATATGTATATGTATGTATTTATATATATATATATATATATACCCATGTGGAGGTATGAGTACATATTCTTGTGTGTACGTATGTGTATATGTGTTTTTATATGTCTTTATATGTTTTTATGTATGTATGTGGATGTATATGTACATGGGTGTGTGATTGATGGTGTGTGCCTATATATTCCTACATATGCCCGTGTGTGTATGTACGTATATACGCAAATATGTGTGTGTTGAACAAAGGACTAATTTTGGGATGGACGTAGAAAAATTCTTCAGAAAAAAATAATTGTTTACAAGCTTGGCAGGTGCGGTTTGCCTATGACCATTTTCGATACAAATGAATACTAAAATCTTTTTCCCCTGAATAAAGGAATTTTTCGAGAATGACGTGGGCAGGCCGCGCTTGCTACATTTCTCCCCACCCAACCCTACTCACTGTCTCAACTCATTACTGCTATTAACATTTTTCAACACACCTACACCCCTACACTTATTAAAGAGGGAGAAAAAAAAAACCCCACCGCACCATAAACATGTTAAATCCCTATATATAGAACAACACACCACATACACATCAGTTTGAAAATCGCACCTCAGCGTGAAAGGTCTTTCTAATAACGAAACAATACCTCCTACGTTAACCAACAACTCCTAAGACCTAACCAACAACCAACGACTCAATTTATAAAATTTTTATTTTTTTTATTTTTTATAATCCGGAATAAAATTATTTTGGGATTTTGTGAAGAAAATAAATTTGTTGAAAGCACAAGTGAAGCCATTTTTGTATTCCCCCCCCCCTGTCTTAATATATCTAACTGTACCAAGGATTACACACATTTTCCAATATATAAATGTATATACATATATATATATATAGGAACCAGTAAGACCCCGACAGCTGAGCTCAAGCCGTTTCGACGGCTAATTCTGGACTAAATGAAAATTTATCCTGGTATTTATCCACTCTACTACCTAAAGTATTGAGTACTTTGGTGCGTTATGGTCCACCTGGTTCCTTACCACATTTCCTTCGTTATATATATATATATATATATATATATATATATATATGTGTGTGTGTGTATATATATCTGTATACATATATATATACGGATATATATATATATAGATATATATACACACACACACACATATATATATATATATATATATATATATATATATATATATATATATATATAAGTATGTATACGTACATACATATATGTATATATATATGTGTAGGAGGTGAGCTTTATTGTAGTACAATAAAGCAATGCAGATGTTGATTGAAAACTGCACTATCCACAAGTGTTTTTTAACCTTCATATCATGTCTTCCTGTTTTATGTGATGAAAACACAAATATTATTGCATGATGATATTTGTTTTTGAAATGCGCATAATAAAATACATGGAACTCTTTTAACCATCTTTTGTTCTTATATATTATGTATATATATATATATATATATATACATATATATATATATATATATATATATATATATATATATATATATATATATATATATATATATATATATATATATATGTATATATATATATATATATGTATATATATATATATATATATATGTACATTTATATATATATATATATATATATATATATATATATATATATATATATATATATATATATATATATATGTATGTACATATATATATATATATATATATATATATATGTATGTACATATATATATATATATATATATATATATATTTATATATATATATATATATATATATATACATATATATATATATATATATGTATATATATGTATATATATATACACACATATATATATATATATATATAATATAAGATCAAAAGATGGTTAAAGGAGTTCCATGTATTTTATTATGCGCATTTCAAAAACAAACATCATCATTCAATAATATTTGTGTTTTCATCAGATAAAACAGGAGAACATGATATGAAGGCTAAAAAACACTTGTGGATAGTGCAGTTTTAAATCAACATATGAAAAGTGGTTTTAGATTGATGTGTGATATTGGGAAAAATATTTTATTTAGAGAGGGGGGGGGGGAAGGATGAAAAGGGGAGGAGATGAGAGGGAGAGATGGGTGATAGAGAGAAAGAGATAGTTTTTTATAACTGAGAGGAGATATATTGTTTTACATAGAGAGGTTGAAAACCGTTGGAAGATAATGTATAAGTTAAAAAAATTTGAAAATTAACGAAGGGAGGATATGAGCGAGGAAAAAATATTTTATTTAGGGAGGGGGGGTGGAAAGGATGAAAAAAGGGGGAGGAGATGAGAGTGAAGGTGGAGAGGGAGAGATGGGTGATAGAGAGAAAGAGATACTTTTTATAACTGAGAAAAAGATATATTGTTTTATATAGAGAGGTTGAGAACCGTTGGAAAATAATGTATAAATTAAAGGAATTTGAAAATTAACGAAGGGAATATATGTATGAACATAGAGAGAAAAAATAATAATTGTGGATGAATATTCTAACGTCAAAAAAAATGTATGTTGATAAGTATTGTGGCAATTTCAATATTAACGAAGAGAAAAATTATTAAGGTTTGTGTGTAGAAGGATTTGAGAAAATAATGTGAAGTTAAAGTTTGTATATTGAAGGAATTGATAATATATGCGAATAAAGAGTTAATATGTATTAAGAATCAGTTCGTTGATGGGGAGAAAAAAATGGGGAGAAAAAAATAATAAATTAAGGATGAAATTGAGATTAAAAAGATTTATGATAGAGAGAAAAAAAAATGATTGCGGATGAATATTCTAACGTCAAAAAAACAAATGTATATGTTATGAAGGATTTTACAAGCTGAAGATAGAATGAGGGTAATGAGTAAACAAGTGTTATAGAGTGTATAATGCCCTTTAAAGTAAGGTAGGAAGGTGGGTATATTTTAAAGAGGTGTATGTATATGTGCCTTTGGGAAAAGATTCTAAATTGATAAAGAATTGAATATTAACTGTATACTTTGTGAAAAGTCCTATGGAATTTATGCAGGCAGATAGAAAACAAATCTGTGCGTCTATTTATTATAGAATCTAGGTTAGAGATAATGGTAATTTTTTCATTTAGGCAGAGATTACAGATTTTAGATAGAGAGCTGTTCAAGTATGAGGATGCAGAAGAAGCCTTCTTCCAAAAGATGGTATATTTAATGTTTTTGTCTTTTAAGGACCATATGAGTTCTGAGAGAGCGGTGTGTGTTCTTTTAAGTTTGTATTTGAAAGATGAATGATGATTATAGAGACGAACTTTAAAAGAGGTGGAAGTGGAGCCAAAATAGGTGAAGGAATTGGTGCTAGTTATAATTTTATATTCATAAATTAAGTTTTTATCGAGACAATGGTTGTTGAGAGGACATTTATTTTTAATGCGGCAGTTGCAATTAGAGAGATTATTAATGAGTGACCTAGTGTTATCTATAGAAGGAATTGGATTGGAGAAGTTGTTTGCGATAGGAATAATAGGAATAATAGTTTCTTGATTTAGAGTTGGATTATGAACATTTAGCGAAGTTGTGTTTGACGTTGTATTTGGGTTTACAGAAGTTAGCCTAGGGTTTACAATGACGTCGGGAGTACTATTACTGTTATTATGAAATTCAATATTGGAAGGAAGAGATTTAGTATTTAGTATTTTATTGTTGTGTTTAGAGATGATGTTGGAAATATTGGAGGATGTAGAATACGAAAATTTGATGGTGTGTTTGTTAAATATTTTACTATAGATATGTGAGGGAGGGAAGCATTTATTTAAGGCACTAAAAAATAATTTAGGAATATTGTTATTAATAGAGATGGAGAAAGGAGCATTATACCAGATTATGTTTTTGTATCTAGGTCTTTTATTCTACTGTAAGTTTTTCTAGAATTTGTTTCTTTACTATATTTGATTTTATCTGGATAGCCGGCTTTGGAAAGTGCGTTATTATAGTAATTGGCGTTAGCATCAAAGATGTTTTTATTAGAAGATATGTTAGATATTCTTTTTCCAATATTACTAACTATAGCATTCTTGATATTGGTAGGATGTTTAGATTTAAAGTTAACATAATTTAGGTTCTCATTGTTTTTATGGTAAGGGTAATATAGGCCAGTGTCAAGGTTAAGAGATACATCCAAGAAATTAGCTAGTTTGATACTATTATCAAATTCAATTTTTAGGTTATGTTGGTTAAAGAGATTACGTATATTGTTCTTAATATTATTAAGGTTAACTATATTGCAATTTAGGATAGTAAAGAGTCCATCGTCACGATAAATTCCACCGCGAAGTTGAGGAATTTTCCGACTCAAAGAGTTCAAAATGAAGATACCAATTAAATCAGTCAATTGGGATGAATCGGATGCTCCCATTGTGATGTCGAAGTTGTTAGAGGTATCGGCTCTGGTCCAATATTCGTTGTTGAACTCTAGGATGGTTTTACGTGCGGTGAGGATGATGTGAAGTTCATCTGTGGTGATGTCAGAATATTTAAGTGCGAAAGATAGAGCATTATTGAGAAGTGAAGGCGAAATGGAGGAATAGTAGCTGGCAATATCAAATTGAATAAATTTTAGTTTGTTTTTATTATCCAATTTGTTGAACCAGCCAATCACTTCAGAAGTACCAAACCATAAATTTAGGTTCAAAGAAGAGCAATTAGAACTAACCTGTGGGATAATTCTATCCAAGATGGCTTTACTAACATATATATATATATATATATATGTGTGTGTGTGTGTGTGTGTTTATACATGTATATATATATATGAATCTCACTGTCACCATACAGAGAAATGGAAATGACACGTTGCTTTACTTATGCATTTTATCCTTGGTACAGCTATTACTTTTCAAGATTGAACATACCTGAAATTCTTCAAGGAAACGAGAGTGAGAACGAAGGAATGAATTAAAGAGAAGGTGTATGATAGACCCCTAGTTTTTTTTATTAAACACAAAATGGGCTTCGGTGCGATGTGAACGCCGATTTCTGTGAGCTGAATGTCTGTGTGTATGTGTGTATGAACGTGTGATTAACTTTCTCTTCGTCGATCACTTTTTGTCTTGTACGTAAATGTATACATGCCTATAGACACATAAGCCATATTTCCATACTTACACAATAAGTGAATGCACACACACTCACACACACACACACATATATATATATATATATATATATATATATATGTGTGTGTGTGTGTGTGTGTGTGTTTGTGTGGGTGGGTGTGTGTGTATGTATGTGTGTGTCTATGTGTGCCTATGTACGTCAGTGTATATATCTGTATGTGTGTATGTGTAAATATAATCATGCTTCATTTGTCCATTTATATTGGACATATTCTTCATTTCATTTTGATCCATTCAATAAAGCGAGTTTTCTACCAATTCCGAAGGATTTGCTTTACTAGAAATTCCTATTCTACATGCTTTATTGATTTCTGGCGGTTACATTTTCTTTCTCTATTCTAACTCATTTATTAAGAAACCGATTAAAGAGGGAAATCGAAATTTCTTATTGATTTCATTGTTAGTCTCGGCAATGTTTAGTTCACGAGATATTATTATTAGACGAGTTAGTTGGCGTGAATACTTATTTTCTATTATATAATTCTGTAACTTTGTATGCCATTTTCTGCTTCATTATACGCTTTCATCACATCATATTCAACATAATCGTATGCCTCCTGAGGTAATGTTCTATTAAAACGTAACGAAGTTGCTATTCTTATATACGCTTATTAGTAGTTTGGTAGAAAATTACATACACCAGAATCAAAGGCAATACTAACAATTTTAATATTACCAAACAACATTCAGCTTCAATAATATAAATGATTTTATTTCCATTTATGTTTGTTAGACACCAAACAACCAATGGTATTAACAAACTGCAACAGTTTTGAAGTTTTCCTTTTTTCTTTTTTCTGAAAGCAATATTCATAATGTTGTAATAACTTCAAACTCAACATTGATGAAATAGGATGAAGACAGGAACTAAAATGCGTTAATGATTCTGAGACGAAGACGAAAGCAAAGCGAAATGGGAAAAAATATTGATGAACGTTTCATATATAAATCTTCTGGTAAAACGTTGCAAAAGACAATAACTCTTTGATTCGTGTTTTATTGATCAAATCTGTTTAAAGCTAATCGACACGGTAAGAATTGTATCGATGATAGTTTCATCAATCTAATATTTTGATTTACTTTAAGCCAGCTGCATGACTTTTAAAGTTTATAATGAAGATTATCACGCACATCAGATTTTTCAGAATTGTCTCTAGTTAATGGGAAAACGTCGGGTGATAGACGGTGCTTACTGAAACAAAGATTTGCAAATTTGCTAATTAGTTTAATGATGGATGCATTTGTTTTAGAATAACGACCATGAAGTATCTCATTTACTTGGTGCATACTCTGGTGTATAGAATGTTTATATTGCTTGTAGTGAATAGTTGTGAGTTATCTGCAAGAATATTCAAATTATTACTGATTTGACTACGGCATTCATTCATCCTGGGAAATGTTAATACAAAGCTGATATAAATCCATTCGATCCTATTTTATGACACTGTAAAGATAATCATATTCGGTTTATTTCATTTGAATAGATTTCTCATCATTGAGTCTCCATTTTCTTTGTGAATGATACGAATATCACAGTCAGTATATTCTTCTGCGATATATATTTTACGATTAATATTCATTGATAAAGTGATAGTCAAACAAGAATATTAAGAAATACGTATGTCTAAAATAAATTAGCTCATACCAAGTATGGTGAAGGGTAACTATAAAATAAATAATGTATGATAAGTTAGGAAATGTTAGGTGTAAATTATACGAGTCAATAACGCATTGTGCTTCGAAATATTTAAAAGTTGCACTAATGCTTAAATTAGGTCTCTGCCTTGTAAATCATATTTTGAAAAACTAGCTCATAAAATTAAATCAATAATTTGAAAATTTATTAAAAAGAAACTCAAGCCTTGAAGACGTTCTTGATAACGTATTAAATATTTTTTTTATTATTATTTTAACGGATATGTGAACTTAATTTTATCATTTTTTTCAAAACCTACCAACTGCTTGAGGTGGTATTTCATTTACGGTTTACAATTGCACATTGTGCGACACTTCGGCGGAAGCAATCGAATAAATTGAATTACAAATATCGATTGAGTAAAAGAGTATGACAATGTAAAGGATGCATGATATATATATGTGTGGACATTTACTTTTTCATTGGTTGGGTGCGTTCAAATCATAGATTTAGGTTATATCACCTCTCAAAGAAACAGACATAGTTATGACCTGAATTATTAACAGATAAAAGCGCATTAATTAATATCGAGTATGGCTTGTTAATTTGTTTGTGGAACCAACTGTGTTTGTGTATGTTTAATATATATATATGTATATATATATATATATATATATATATATATATATATATATATATATATATATATATATATATATGTATGTATATGTATAAATGTATGTATATATATATATACATATATATGTATATATATATGTATGTATATATATATATATATATAAATATATATATATATGTGTGTGTGTGTGTGTCTCTGTGTGTGTGTAAACATGTGCTCTACGGTTCTTATATATATGATATATATATTTATCCTTATCGAGCCCTCTTTGGATTTTAGTCTTAAAATGTATTATTATTACTATATATATATATATATATATATATAGTAATAATAATAAATTTGAAGACTAAAATTCAAAGAGCGCTCGATAAGGATAAATATATATATATCAGATATATAAGAACCGTAGAGCAAATATTTATTAAAACAACAGATTAAAGTTTAAGCAAAAAATAGCTGCTTTCACCATTATATATATATAAATGTACACACATATATTTATATTTTTATATTTATATATATATATATATATATATATATAAGTTGTGTTGGTGGCTGGGGGTATTTAGTGCGTGCGTTGCATAGTGCACCATCATCCTTGATACAATATATATACCCGTCCATCTTAGATTGGGCATTGTTGCCTGAGGCAATTTGATCCTTTCTACTTCATTTCTGAGTATTGGCCTGCCCTGGGCTTCTCTGAGATTTTACCTATCAGATTGGTGAGATGCTTCTTGAAAACATCTACCAATTTCTGATTGACAATATCTAAGTAAAAAATAAGAGTATGTTTATAAACTCTACGGCTGCTACTATCACTCCGATAATCTACTGCACTTTCATTCATAATGCTTGGTTTTATAAATGAATATTCTAAAGATCCCCTATCTAATGTTTCACGAAGTATGACGAAAAGCAGCGACATATGAAATAAATAAATACTTCTAAAACTCCTCAAAACTATTTCATCATACTCGAATTCCACGTAAAAAGAAATACATTATTCCATTATATTCCTAAAATAGCGAAGCTTAACTGATACAGATATAAATTCAGTTCATAGAAAATCGTATTCTCCTTCAATTCCACAAATCGATGTAAGATTTGTTAAAACTACAATATTGTTGTGAAATATAATTTTTCTATATAAACATCAATTATGTTATGAATGTTTTGAAATACTTGTTCATGTCCTTGAAATAGTTTGCTACAACAGAAACAGTGATTCATAGTTAGATAATCTATCTCTGAATAACGCCAGATTTTGTAATATTGATTTTCATAATCAATATTTACACACTCATGTGCAATATCACACGTGTACAATTTCATTCCGTATAGACGCAGTACGTACTCACGCACGTACACATTCATAGATAACGAGTAAGAAGTAATCAGTAGTAATTCAACTGTCAAATATAACCGTTATCATATAGAACGCTATTTGTCCCGAGTGGTATTGTTAATACTTATTTTGGTTTTAACCCGTATGATTCATCAATATGTTAATGCTACAACTTTCCTTGATTTAGTAAAAAAATTGATACAGGCAGGGTCATGGAGTCAAACAAACCTATCTATAAACGTTGTGTGTGAAAAAGTAAAAGTACATTATCGCATGAGAAATATTCTCCCACTTAAAAGCATGTATACCCGTAGTTCAGTTGACTTGGTAGATACGTTTTACAAACATAAGGTGTAAAGTTATAATTTCGTTAAATAGATGTGATAACATTTTTGTTTTATTCTTTACTAGCATTAAAGCCCAGCGTTGCTCGGGGTCATTAAGTTACCAAAGTTAGGTTATACCACCCATTTTATGGCAGCACTTTTTTGTCTGCCAGGCACTGGGTAAATGAATTGCAGACCTGGAAGCTGGAGCTGCGCAAGCAGTGACAATTGTAGTTTCGCCTATGGATATTATCTCTGTGCAAAAAAGTGTTGAAATTTATTGTTTCACAGTACTTGCGCAACACGCGCGTAGACGATGCCAGCCGAACAACAGAGCTGCGATGGAGTTGTTCCGCATGGTTGTCTGTGTGTTTTCTAAATTCAAGACAGTAGGGAGGGTTGTGATATGAGGGAGAGTTAGCTGTTGTTTCTAGCAGGTTTAATGACCTCATAGTGGATATGTGTTTTCTAAATTTAAGACAGTAGGGAGTGGTGTGATATGGGGGAGAGTTAGCTGCTGTTTCTAGCAGGTTTAGTAACCTCATAGAGGATATGTTTTCTAAATTTAAGAGAGTAGGGAGTAGTGTGGTATGGGGGAGAGTTAGCTGCTGTTTCTAGCAGGTTTAGTGACCTCATAGAAGATATGTTTTCTAAATTTAAGACATTAGGGAGGGGTGTGGTATGGAGGAGAGTTAGCTGCTGTTTCTAGCAGGTTTAGTGACCTCATAGAGGATATTATTGTTTATCATTATCTATAAAAGGCAGATTGTTGTTGTTGTTGTTGAAGTGAGTGTGTGTTTGTATGCGTTTGGAAAAGAGGTTTTAAAAAAGATTTATCGCTTGTTGTTGAATAAATGTATCTGTATAAAAGAGAAAGTAGCAAAATGTGTGGGTTGTAGTTAGAGGTAGCAGATAATATGAGAGAGTAAAACGGACAGTATCCTCATCAAGCTTGGAAAGAGAAAGTAGCAGAAAGTATGAAGTTGTATAGATTTTGAATGGTAGTGGAAAGAGTTTAGCAGTTTAAATGACAGAGAAAAATCGTAAAATATTGAGTTTTATCTATTTTTTGCGTAATTGTGGGTGAAATTGAAAAAATTATCTGTGCCAAGACGCAATCGAAGCTATTTCGAATACTGAATTGTAAATTTTAATTGAAGAAATTCTATATCGTAGATTACTATAAGAAAGGAGCATGACCATACACTGAGCTTTATAGATTATGATAGATAAATAACAGTTTCTGAATTAGGCACAAGGCCAACAATTTTTGGGGAGTAGAAATTCGATTAAATCGACCGTAATACATTACTGACACTTCATTTTATCGACCCGGTATGATGACAGGCAAAGCTAACTTCGGCGTGATTTGAACTCAGAGCGTAAAGGTCCGTAACTATATGCAGAAAAGCGTATGATCCAACGCTCTACGATACTGTCAATCCACTGTTCTCTATAGATAATAAAGTAATGACATTACTATATTATAAGGCGTGTTTGTGGCATTTATCTTTTAAAACCCGAAAGTAATTAATGAATAGAAGTTTTACGAAAAGTCTATACTAAATGACTACGTGGAAGGTTTAATTGATCAGTTCATAATCTCTATGGAGTCTTGTTTGACGGCAGTGTTCATGTTATTTTGTACAAAATACTAGAAATGAATGATTTCAAATAGATGCAAATCTGCTTTGTGATTGTCGCCTGGTTAGAGCAAGTAACAGCGTTCTTTGAAGGAAATACTATATAAAATATAATCAAATAAGAAAAGAAATATAAAATAAAATTGAATATTAGCTTCGAAAGCATGTGACTAGATGCTGGATGAAATCATTCATGATTCAGTGAACTGGATAATAAGTATCGAACTGAAATGTATTTATCACCAGTTTAGTTTGAGTGGCAATTTGATGGTTTTATTGTTCAAAACGACAGCTAGACTGGCGACAGGGAAATGCCACTTTGCCTCCCTAATGACAAACTGTAATAATCACTGTTTAGGGCCTCTTTCTTTATTTTTACTCTTTTATTTTTCGTTAAAAATCGTTAAATTCAACATTAAATTTATATAATAATCTGTGTATCTGTTTGGGGATTTTTCCCGTGTTTACTTTGATCGTCAAATTTATCATCGTATCATTTAAGTCTGACAAAACTATAGCAAAATCATCTTCAATGCGGCGACAGGATAATATAATTTAGTTTCATAAGGGAGAATGCATGTATTGCATATATATATAATCTATCTGATAATCAGTTTAGATAAAACTATATAAAACTGTAATTCAGCGAAGTTTTCAAAATTATTTTAAATAAACTTAAAAGTAAGCGTTCAACAAAACAGAATTTCAGTCATACACCGCAACGTTGTATAATATTAATCCGTTTTCGTCTACTGTTTAGTCAGCTGAATCAAAATATATTTAGTTATACGAAGATTTATTGCGTTATATTCTCTGTCTATATTTATGCATACTTTATATATTCCAACATTTCATATTTTGTCAAAAGAACAAATTTGGATTATGATATAGCATATTTTACATGTAAAAAAATAGCATCAATATCTCTTTCCAGTCTTTGGATTGCAGGTACGCTGGGTTGACTCCTTCGTGGGATTTAATCGAATATATAGGAATACGTGTGCTTACGTTGAAATAAGAAACTAGTTATTTGTAGGGTCGAGGGTGTCAACAAAAAAGTAATTTGTAGTGAAGCTGTTTATTATATTAAATAAATGATGAATTTAACTTATTTTCCTTAACCACCACGTCACACGCAACATATGATGTTATATCTATAGCATGTAGATATCTGTGGATGTATATATATATATATATCTATCTATATATATATGTTGCGTGTGACGTGGTGGTTAACTAAAATATGTTAAATTCATCATTTATTTAATATAATAAACAGCTTCACTATAAATTACTTTTCTATTGACACCCTCGACACTACAAATATCTGGTTTCCTATTTCAATGTAAGCACACCAATTGCTATATATATATATATATATATAGTGACGAACCATAGGTCAATTGTATGAACTCATATTCCTTTATTTACCGCTATATATATTTTGATGATAGCCATTGTTTGGCTATGACCTCATCAGGCAGTGAGTAAGTTCTTAGATATACCAGCTCTGGTATTGTGGTGTTGATGGTTTTAGAGCCTTTGGACATATGTCCCAAGGCTCTAAAACCATCAACACCAAAAACACAGAGCTGGCATATCTAAGAAATTACTGACTGCCTGATGAGGTCTTAGCCATACAATGGCTGTAATCGAAATATATATAGCGGCAAATAAAGGATTACGAGTTCATACAATTGACTTATGTTTCCTCACTATTATAACTCCTGAATTTATATTTTCGTTGAGTGCTCTCTATCCGGATACTGAAATATTGGATTTTACCAACACTTTTTTGCTTATATATATATATATATATATATATATATATATATATATATATATATATATATATATGGGATAGCAAGTTATTGTTATAGGTAATCCAGTTAGAGTACTCCGCGTCGTGGATAATTTTAACGTACGGCTGTGTTTGACTCAACGAGATGCTTCCATAGTTATGCAGCGAGTTCGCGGTGATTTCTATGCAGATTATACTTGAAGTAATAATAGTTAAAGAATGAAGAGTAACATGGTTGGTTGTACAATAAGGGTTCTATTCAAAGTACAGATAATTATTTCGTTGATCAGAGGAGTCTAGAGTTCGCTAATGGCCTGGGGTTGTGTCAATCGATCTCCAATACATTGTTTACAACTGGTCAACGCATCAGAGCACGTAGATATGTGCCAATCCATGTTACTCTTCTTTCTTTAACTATATATATATATATATATAGATGAGATTCTACAGGACTAGAACTGTTTCATTCTTTAGAGATTCCTGATGATTTCTAAAGAATGAAACAGTTCTAGTCCTGTAGAATCTCATCTATATTAAAACTGTTATACTCTGCAATGTATTGAGTACCTTACTTACTGTGGTTACCTCCGATTCAACCCGGAATAACGTATATATATATATATATATATATATATATATATATATATATATATATATATATATATATGCATATATATGTATATATATGTGTGTGTGTGTGTATGTGTGTATGTATGTATAAATATATATACATATATGTATATATGTATGTATATATATGTGTGTGTGTGTATGTGTGTGTCTATATGTCTTTCTGTATGTATGTGTGTATAATTTATATTACAATCCAACTACCTCAATGTATATATCTATATCTATATATATATATATATATCAGTCAGTGGTGTATACGGTAAATCCTTTCACGAGCAGTTGTTGTCTACGTTTTACATTTTTGTTTTATGAAATAATCTCGTTGTTATGAAATCTAATGTAATTGTAACCTTACAATTTCCTCCAGAATATGAAATCACTCCTCGTATTAAAACCACGGAAGTGTAATTTATTTACATATCATTTTATAAATCCGGTAAATGAAATAGAAACCATGTGTTCAAATTCATAAAATCTTTAAAGAATACATTATCGTCCCTTTGATCATAATATTTCGTTTCTTTTATGTTGTTACTTCAAAATAATAGTTTTCAATTACAACAAATAAAAACTGAAAGTATTTAAATCAAATATAGTACATATATTTTCTGTTCTATACAATCGTAATTTCAATTCGGGTGTTTAATGTCATATCATGTATACCTACCATTCACCACATTGAATTATATCTTGTGTAAATCAATATGTTCCTTTAACTTTGTTGCGAAATGGATATGAGAAAGGAGAGTGATTTAGAAAGTGAACGAATTCTTGGAAGAGTCGGCTAGCTAAAATATGTGAAATATGTTAGTAGTCTGCCGTACAAATATTGAAAACTTAAGCAAGAATAGAATAAAAGACAACTTACATATATGTGGCCTTAAATAAAATATGAAATACACTGTGAAAAGGCTTTGATTTCCTTATTGATTTGGGGAAATGAATTTGCGTCATATCAACACATCTAAATAATAATATCCTATAAATATTTAGGTCTCTGTGCACTCTTAAATATTATCAATACATACTTACATTGATCTTAATAACATAATTTAATATATATAATTACATCTAGGACTGCACACTCCGAAATCAAGAAGCGTAAATTAAGTGAATCTCGTATGATGTTGTATAGATTTGTTGGCGTTTTAATAGCTTTATATTTTTCGACAAATTATTTGGAATGATATCACAACATTCCATTTCCTATCGTGATTCAAGAAAATTAATTTCTTTCTTTCGCCACCTTTCTCCCCTCTTAGAATTTCAGCATCAGTATATATATATATATATATACTTAGGGTAAATATTGATGCAATTCAATTCAAGCACTCAACGTACTTTTTCCACATAGGAATGTCGGAGTAAATATCGAATATGTAAAAGCGAAGTAGTTTCAGATGTTCAAGTCCTTTAATAATAATGCTGTGATATATATTTCAATGACGACACTGGCCACAATGTTCTGTGTGCGAGTGTCGTGACATCATCAGACAGCTTGTTACATAATAAGGTTATGTTTCCGAGGCAATCCAAGTTGAATCGACATGGGAACGGACGAAGTGTGTGCTTTTGGGTTCTTCATCCGTTCCCCTGTGAGTACCAATTCACCCCCACCGGTCTGCGCAGGCGCATGTCCGTAGGAAGTTGACCATTAGCTACCGCAGATTTCAACGAAATTTGCTTAGTCAGTTCATCCTCTCAGCTAAACAATGACCCATTTAGGCCTGTACCATAGTTTACTGCTACCCGTCCCGACTGTGGAAGTCAGCCGAAAGCCAGAGGGGATGGGAGAGTGTTAGTTTTTACAGGTCACAATACTACCTCTCACCAAGCATGGACAGTACGACTGACCATCAACTCCCTAGAGAAAATATACTTAATTCTAGGTATCATGATTTTACATTGGAAGTTGAGTGAGAGTTGGAAATAAAAATTAAAATCCTGAATCAAAAATTATAAATTAAACAATTAAAAAATTAACAATTAGGAATTTAAAAATGTTTCAAGTGAGAATCCGGATTGAGGTGAGTAAAAAAACATTGAAGTGAGTAAATAATATGGAGAGAGATGTTTAAGTAAGAAGTTCTGAGAGGGGTTCCAATGTCACAGTTACACTATCCACATATTGAATGATAGTGCCGTACATTAGAAAGGAGGGTAACTACAGTATTCAAAGCAGTAGTCAATCTGGTACACAGTCATAATTTCCATCACATGGAACAAAACCAAAGAAAAAGTGATATAAAGTACACAAAAGAAAAGAACCAATAATGAATAAATGCAAAAACACAGAGTACATATATGCAAAATGATCCATATGATTGTCAATTTGTCAATGTATAGATGGAATTGAGGGGCTTCTGTTCAAAAGCCAGTGTCGTCATTGGAATATATATCACAGCATTATTTGGATTGGCAGTATCAGTAGAGGGTCGGACGCCATGCTTTGACGCAAAGAGTTACAGCCCTTTCCATTCTGAGTTCAAATCCCGCCGAGGTTGACTTTGCCTTTCATCCTTATGGGGTCGATAAAATAAAGTACCAGTAATGCACTGGGTAATTGCTGGCCTTGTGCCAAACGTAGAAACAATTATTAAAGTCTTAGTCAGACAGTTTCATTATTTACCCCGCCGAGGTTGACTTTGCCTTTCATCCTTACGGGGTCGATAAAATAATGTACCAGTAATGCACTGGGTAATTGCTGGCCTTGTGCCTAAAGTAGAAACAATTATTATTAAAGTACTTGAACATCTGAAAGTACTTCGCTTTTACTTATTCTATATATATATATATATATATAAACGGAAAAAATGAAACGAAATTTCATTTCCCACTCTTCGTACGGCTGTTACTTAAATATAAGTATGTACACGTACACATATATATGTATACAGACGTACAGTAGTATGTATATATATTTACATACATGCACACATATATATATGTACATATTGATTCACCGAACATTTATTATAATGCTCGGTGTGTTTGTAAACAAACATCCCGTATTAAGACGTGGTGTCAACCATCGTTGCTCCTTTGTTCAACACTGACAAAGGAACGCTGTACTAGTTTCAAGCTCATTAGCTATCATCAGCAACGTATACCTTCCTGACAAATTGTTGAGCGTATATTACTTATTATGCATATTAACGGCTGAGTAGCCCAATTTGCATATCGAGTGGGTTAATCGGCCGGATGCAAGAAAACGATAAAGGAAAAAATGAAACGAAATTTCATTTCCCACTCTTAGTACGGCTGTTACTTAAATATAAGTATATATACGTACATACATATATGTATACAGACGTACAGTAGTATGTATATATCTATACATACGCGCACACATATATATATATGTACGTATGGATTCATATACAAACATGTACAAACATATAAAAACATATACACATGTACACATATATGCATATATATATATATATATATATATATATATATATATATATATATATATATATATATTTATACACATATATATACACACACGCAACGCACGCACACACACACATACACACACACATATATATATATATATATATATATATATATACCCCACACTCCGCACAGCGACGAGTTCCGCACCCGAACGGAGTGCGACGCACGAAGCTACAGGCACATTTCGGCCGGACACCACCGGCTCCGGACGCTCCAGACCCGTTTCTCACCCTGGGCCGACGACCATCTTTTTGGACGCCGGCCCCAGGGCAATTTAGCACCCTGGACGCGTTCGTCGATGCCAGCCGTAGCGCCGTAAATCGTTTGGACTTCCGCCACCGTTCCAAACGGAATAATATCTCACGGGGCGAACTCCTCGCTCTCCGCTCCCTCCGTAGCCGAGATGACATCGTCATCAAACCGGCGGACAAGGGAGGCGCCGTGGTGGTGTGGCGCGCGGACCTCTACACGGCCGAATTCCTCAGGCAGCTCTGCAACCCCCTCTTCTACCGCCCTCTACCCTCCGATCCCACACCCCTCTACCAACAACAAGTTTCCTCCACCATCCAACACCTTGTCTCCCCCCCCCACCGCTTCCCACCTCATCGTCCGCACCCCACCATCTACTTCCTCCCCAAACTCCACAAACCCGACAACCCCGGCCGTCCCATCGTCTCCGCTTGCAACTGCCCCACCGAACTCATCTCCGCCTTTCTCGACTCCATCCTCGCCCCCTTTTCACCAGCCTTCCCTCCCACATCTCCGACACCAACCACGCCCTGCGCCTTTTCGACTCCTTCACCTACACACCATCCGCCGCCTCTTCCGACGCCTCCAGTCCGACCCCTCCACCTCCCACATATTCCCAACCCCACCACTCCCCTCCTTCAAACGCGCACGGACTCTCCGCACCCTCCTCGTCCACAACACCCTACCCCCCAACCCACGCCTCCCCCCGGTTCCTTTCACTGCTCTAGGCCCCGCTGCAACACCTGTCCCCACATCACCAACACCACCACCTTCCAGGGTCCCAACGGCCACTCTCTCTCTGTCCGGCATGCCTTCCGCTGCACCTCCTCCAACCTAGTCTACTGAATTCGCTGCATGGAGTGCAGCGCGACTTACGTCGGACAGATGGGACGTCGCCTGGTGGACCGATTCACTGAGCACCTCCGCGATATTCGTCTCGGTGGTAGTTCCCCCATCGTTCGCCACTTTGGTTCCCCTGGACATTCCGCACGCCATCTCACAGTCTGTGGCCTACTCCAATGCCACGGAACACCCGCCAATCTCCTCAGAGTTGAACAAAGAACCATCTTCATCTTACAGACCCACA
>OZ024740.1:185878714-185908180 GCA_964016885.1 Eledone cirrhosa
TATATGTGTGTGTGAGTGTCTGTGAATATGTCTGTTCACATCTGAAATATAGCTTAAGACAAACATGACAATAAAGACAGGCACCCAATATTTGAACTTGTTTATAGAATTATCTCTGCCTTTGTCACTCTAAGTAGAGCTTTAAAGAATTAGCTTTTAAAGAATTTCCCTTTTCTTTAAACCCATAAACAATGACTGACCCCCAACCATCTTATAGACACCTGAAATATAGGCATTGTTGGCTTAAGAGAAACTTAAAATTAAGGAGTGGCACCCCAATTTGAACTTCTTTATAGAATTCTTTCTGCCTTTGTCACTCTAAATATAAATGATAGCTTCAAAGAATTAGCTTTTAATGAATTCCCTTTTCTTTCAACCAATGACCTCCACCCATCCCACTCCCCACCCTCTCCTACCACCAGAAAAGTGATAAATGCCACCACATTTATTGATTTCTCAAGAATGAAAAAGTTCTAGTCCTGTAGAATCTCATCTATATTAAAACTGTTATACTCTGCTGTGTACTGAGTACCTTACTTACTGTGGTTACCACCGATTCAGCCCGGAATAACTTACCTATATATATATATATATATATATATATATATATATATATATATATATATATATATATATATATATATATATGTCTGCTTCAGCTGTTAAATGCTGCGAGTGAAAGAGGCTTGGTATGGCGCCGGGTGGTAGGAGGATGGCTAAACAATCTTGGCTTGGCTTGGTAATAAATCTTCCTTCTTGCACTTCGTTTGATGTTAATTTCCCATTATTAAAGTATTGGTTATGTAACGATAAAATGCTTATACATCAACATTTGCAACATACTTTCTACCAATTACAAATTAATTTATTTTTCATTGTTGATTTTGTTTACTTCAAGATTTAACGTATAATTAAATGTTAACGATGTTAAGCAATTATTGAATTGATAAACTAACACATTGAATATTGAAAAAGAGATATTAGTAAACGATATTACACATCTCTCAATCCATCCTTGTTATGGATTTGTATTTTTGTTTGTTCTTCTCATCCATTACAGATATCCCTGGGCTCTACTAAAATGAGTTTCCCGTGAACGGGAAAGTGGTGATTGTTAATTTTAACAGCATGTGTTCAGCAGTTCCAAACTAGTTTCTATGGGACTGACAGGTGCGTCTCTAGATTCATGCATTTTGGAAACCATTGTGAGGCGAGACGATAATTTTACGTTACATCCGGTTGGCTTTGATGGGTGGTGATATTTGTAATGTTACCTTAATATTTCATCTGTTGTATGGAGTATGGAATGATGTTTTGTTATTTTATTTGATGGTGATTGTGATTCATATATGTTATAATGTCTAAAATCTGTCTTGAGCCCGAGAGTTCATCAGGCCGGTGCTTATCTTAGTTTCTTTGGCGCGAAGTGACTGAGGATTTAAGACTCACCACTGGAGAGGACGCCAGTTGCTTGTAGGGTTAAAGGTCTAGTTATTACTGGTATTATGTTTCAGCTGAAGGGCCTAATTTTAGGGTGTCGGACTTACCATCGTGAGTTGTGTGCTGTCTTCTTAAGTAAAACACTTCATTTCACGTTGCCCTGGGAAATTCCACTAATGTGTGTTGCTGTCTTGTGTTTACTGCATTGTGTGTAGGCTACATGGCTTGCATTATGTTATTGAATAGTGCATCGATTATGCAAGTGTATGCGTTGTGATAGTATATTTGAGGGAGAATGTATATAGTATGTGTCACGTGGGTTGTATTTTTTGTTTGGGAGTGTGGCTCTAGTGGTGAACGTGGAGTATTACATGATGTTATTTGATTGGGGTGTGTGTAGAAGGTTTATTATGCAATGTTCTGAAACATTATTCTGTGAGTTTGGTTACTTAACTGTGTATGCTATGTATCTTTTCTGGGCCTTTATGAAAGCTATTCATTGTATGCGTGTAGATCTATGGTCCCAGGTATAGGTGTAGATCTATGACCGAAGACTTATTAATCTGTTCATTATGAGAATTGCGTTGGTATTGTTTTCGTTATAAATACTGTTATTTTGGTCGATGTGATCCGTGATACAGCAAATGTATCTCAAACGTTTTTCCTCCAGTAACTATCGTATATTTTCCCAAGTTTCTATATACGCAGTGCTACATTATACAATGTGCCATGTTTCGAATGGGGGAGAATTGTGTGATAGAAAGAAAAGTGTCTGTTATATTTATCTCGATAAGCGACTAAGTAGAAACTTCCGATTCGCCTCGATGAGCAATGTTTTATGCTCTGAAATATAATGATGCTTTAATTGCTCTTCAAATAATACAGTTGTTGTACATCCAATTCTCTTGAGCCAGTCTAAGAATCGAACTAGGCATTTCATTATAGCAATTTACGATCTTCTTTAATTTCGATGGTTATGGTGGTGGTATGCATGCATTTCGAACTACCTATTGCATTTGTGTGTGAGTGATCAACTTGCAGAAATGCATGGATACGTACTTACAGTGTGTAATAAATGAGAATTAGATTATCTATTTTCATCCTCATAGCAATAATTCTAGATAAGTTACGATCAGCTGCTACGGAGAAATACGATGCGAACTCCATGCAGAATGTGAATGCAATCTCTTTGAAATACTAGTTACATGCAATGATTCGCATGGATAATATTGTACATCAGACCGTTCAGATTTTATTAGCTTTCATCAAACCTACACTGAAATATTATGAGGTCATAAAGGAACAAAGTAAAAAGCCAGTTCCGAAGTTAATAACAACATACGTTATATATTTCGTGTGTCTGCTTCAGAATTACTGCATTTATTTGCCAACTAGCTATTAGACTTCAGGATGCTTTGATACAGTGCATAAAGCTAGTCTCATAAAATATCCTGTATAATATGAAACAGTGAGCAGAAATTGTGATAGCAGAAGTTTAGCAATTGGATTTCTTAAAATATCAAACCTATTCCAATACAAACATCATTATATATCAGTATCCCTAATCTAATATGTAGACAATGTATTTGTTTTATGTATTGATTTCATATTATATTTTCTATAATCGATATGCGTTACAATCTCTAATTAATCGAAATCGAAATGTGACTAATTGCTTCTCTGACCATATTTGCTATTGTTTTCTGAAGAGTTTCGTAATTGTTTCTTAAATCCTTTTGATGTTTCACTCATAGCAGAGTCAATGCCACTTTTCGGAATCTTCAAGGCATTGCCTAGTTCTTGGTTTTATACATCTTATTGCAAAGTAAAACATTAGGTGCGATTACAAATTTCTTGAAACTATGAAATATGTTTAAATTCTCCTTCATTATTCTAGTTACTCATTCTACATTTCTACTTTTCTAAATCTTTCAAATTCCCGAAAGGCGTATTCCTTTTCAAATAATTGCAACAAACTTTCGGATGCAGAACATATACGCCGGGTATTTGAATAAGAATAAATAAAGTTCATGATTAAAGTACTTGGAAAAATCCGAGGTGCACTTGAATCAATCCCTGAAGTTTTTGGTAAAAGGCAGTAGATTTCATTTAAATTAAATATATATGAAGTCATATCTTCAATCGGTTTTCAACTCATCTTCAGCTGAATATACTGGAGCCACGTGAAATTAAGTTTTGTGCACGAAAACACAACACGCAACCCAGAATCCGAACCCACGACCTTATGAACGTAAATCCAACTCCCTTATTACTAGGACACGTGCCTCCACTATATATATATATTTATATTTTTAACTTCGTTCTCTCTCTCCCCTTTGTTACTTACTTACATGTGCCATTGTCCTGTGTTTCCCCCTTCTATCGGTATGTTTTTTACTTTTTTTCTCTTTTATTTCTTTATTTCTCACTCTTCGCTATCGCCTCGTTTTCGTCTTTTCTTTCCCTCATTACTTATTGATAATAAGTTATGGGCGCACCTCGGATAAATGTATTGTCTATAATGCGCTGAAATATCCGTAACCCGTGGTAGACAACTGATGAAGGAAAAATGTCTATCTGTTGTTTGTGTTCCCTTAACTTTCTAACAATTATTCATTGACTCGTTAAAATATATATAATTCTATATTAAATAACTGAATGTAATGAACTTTCCTTTTCTTAAATTAGTATGATTCATTTCAATTCAAATCGCTTATTTTCATTCGATACATTGGCGTGGTAACTTTCGGAATAGTTTACAAAGAATAAACAATTATTCATATTTTTTAAAATACAAACGATTTCTCATGAATTATATACTTTACTTAAAAAGCCAATTACTCTCTAAATACAAAACGATGCTGCATAGAATACTATTTATTCAGTCAATCTACAATAGATGTAAATTCGTCATATTTTTCCCTGTTTGAAAACAATTTATCATATATTTTCAGAAGAATACACCATTGTTCTGTATATAATACATGTACTGTAATATAATGATTTCTGATTTAGGCACAAGGCCAACAATTTAGCGAAGGGGAAAGTCGATTAAATCGGCTTCGGCGCATTACTGGTGCATTATATATCGCTTATTTCTTCCTATGTTCACATTACTTTTTTTTTGCGATAAAGAAAACCAATTTAATTAAACTTTGGCCACAAAGAAAAGTTTGTGTTTTGTTTCGAAATTATTTTTACTGACGAAAAGGTCAATTTCGTTTTTTTTTTGTTGTTCTTTCTTTTTTTAATACTTCCTAGGTGAAAACGGGGGGTGAAAAACATCTTGATCATGGTTTAGATTGATATAAAAATCCACATCGACAGACTAACAGAATGTCAGAACAGAACGCTTTACTGTTTCAGTGGACTTATTCCTCATTCTCTCGTGTTGTTTTTGTTTTATATTGTGTAATATTTTCTTTTAATTTATATTTTATGTATGAAGACTGTTTTTGCAGTAATTCCGTTGGAAGTGTTTCACTGCGAATCTGAGCCTCGCTAATCAATCTGTTCAATTTGTTTGGATTTTTCTAGCTAAAATCATAACGGAAATTAATGGGGAAATTATATTTATAAAATAACTTTACTAGCGAGTAAATTTTTATTCGGCTTTTGAAAGTTACAGATGACTCGTTCATCTTTGTGGCCTTAAATAAAAGCTGAACCATAGATATATTCAACTACAGCAGATAACAGTACGAATATTACGATTTATATATTCTATATCAATCTGCATGTGATATAAACAGTTCCTATGAATCCAACACACATTCTCATTGCAATGTAAATCACCAACGTAACACAGTGTCCTTCATATTTTCAATGAATGATATAAAACGCAGATTATGTTGATGATGAGCTTTCTACAGTAGAAACCTAACATATGTAGAGTGTTGGACATATATGCAGACACGAAACCTTTTTCTTCATTGTATAATGCAAGTCTTGTATAATAGATTGCATCTCCTTTTTTCTCCGGTCGTATTTCTATTTCTATTTTCAATGAATAACATAAAAACGTAGAGAAAAATAAACGAGGTTTATTCCAGGCTACGAGCAAACGAATACAGAAATCATCCATTCTGGCTATTGATCACAAATCTCATAGAGTTTGTTTTTCGAGATATTTGTAATGTCGATGTGAAATGCTGAATATCATCATCATGCATCGCTTCCTGAAATCACATAAGCCCAGGAAATTGCCTTGCTATAAAGATGTAAGATGCTTTAGCAATAACTAGAAAACAATATAAAATGCTAATGTCATTTGATATATGAAACGTTGGCTATTTCATGAAACATTTGTAGATATTAAAGATCGTCAACATTCAGCCTACATAAATTGCACTTGAATCAATACCACCCCTCCCCGTAATATATAGTATAAAGTAAAATAAAATGTGTAAAACGAACGTAACTGTGTGACACGAAACCAACTTGATTTTTCTGTTGTATGGTTAATATTTGCTGCAGATATATCTTCCTAATGAAATACGATGTTAGAAAGAAAACAAATAGACATATAGAGAGATATACATTTGCATATAGAAGTACTTCTGTGGCAATATGAACGCATCTACCAAGTAGTTAAAACAGATAGGTATAACTGCCATCAAATCGTAATATCGTCTTATTGTAATATCTTCATGTCGTCATATCGGTTTCAAAACGCACATTAACCTTTAAAATGAAAATGGTAAATACATTGGATGACGAAAGTCTTGATGCAAAAATACATTTGAAATAAACAAAGAACTGTAAGACCACGAGTGAATAACTTTAGGTCATAGGTCTGTTTAAACAAAGCTAACCTAACGAAACAACGGTGTAATATCAAATACATGTTACCACCTAAAAAAATTAAAAAATTCCAAGTTTACTCTAAAGTATCATTTAATAACTTGGGAACGAATTTAATGTTACTTAAATGCTTGGTAATGCTTCAATCCTTGGTAAGAGTAACACATATCACATTTGTTTAGTAATCCCCTGAACCAATGATGTTTGTTATGGCAGTCTCAATATACGTATAATATATGTGAGCTAGAGCAGAAAACAATCAGAGAAATAGTTGAATAAGTAATATACTAATCGATGGAATATCTACTTCATTAACATATTAAATTACATGGCATGTCCTGGCGCTATCATGGGAGTAGATTAACAGATGGTAAAATTATATATAACCATAATATCTATCAAAGCATCCATACTGTATTATATCTGTATGGTGCTTGAATGCATTCAGGAAATAAGCACCGTGCATGCTACTATCTCTATTCTAGCCATTATGTCCGTTTAGCAGTTGACATCCTGTTACCTTTATATATATGCATACGCGTGAGTGTTTGTGTGTGTGGGGTGTCACATACAGATAAAAGGACTAAAGTTGCTGTGATTATTTCATGTTCTACTGAAAATACTGAATCGAATCATTATAAATCAAACACGGGTAATTAACCTTTCTAACAAGGCTAGCTTAAAATTCTTTCGGCTATCGTCAATTAGAGATAGCTATGTGGTTCACGGTTACTCGAATCAGCATCATAACTTACATCTGTCTACGTATAGTATAAACTTTACATCTATTCCACAATTATCAACGACTAATTACTTATTAAGTATAATAACTAATATTCAAGCAAATAACGTAGGTTATACGTGGTTGCCCGACACGCTTGAAATAATCACCACTTACTATTTTAAAAAGGAGGAAAATAATGTACAAAGTGGTAATGGATGCAATAGATCTAGGACATATACAAGATTTTCGTGCAGGGAGGAACTTGTATTGCTCGATTACATATAGTAACAACAATAGTTGAATCTTCTCATGCTTGAATTCCATTTATATGCATCAATATTAAATGTGTACCATTAAATATAACCTAATTGTCATAATTCTAAATTTCAAACTTTTTCTTGGCCTACCGATTCGGTGGAGGCTCGTGGGAACAAACACCTCAAACACGGCTTCCCGCTGCTCATGCACAAATTAACTGTCCCTAATTTATGCTGCAGGACCCCAAGCAAGACCAGCCAAGTTCATGGATATTATCCAAACATTTTGCCCGGGGTCTATTCCTTGGACTCCTGCCGGTGAAGTTTGCCCTTAAAATCTGTCTATCGATTCATTCTTGACACATTGTACCACATGTTCTTAATATCGGAACTGTGATGTTTGGATTCGGAGCGTCTCCCTAATCTACGTACTATGCACTCTATCGTGTAACGTTACTTCAATAAACTTTCGGAGAACGTCGCTGTATCAGCGATCGTATTCCTTCGGTAATTATACAAGATTTATGAGCATATGTAAAGTTGGGCGCGAATTCTGAATTGAAGATAGCGAGTTTGGCTTTTATACATACCTCACTATTTTAATGAATTGATGATGAGACTGGCGCATTATTCCACCAATTGTTGCACTTACCTCAGCTGTCGTTGCCTTACACAACACCTAAAATGAGTTTAGATGTATTTGAACTTCACCCGCTTCACTGGAATTCCACCACATGTAGTGTGCACATGTTGGTCTTGTTTAACAATACGTGACCAGTGTTATCAGCAGATTCCAGGTGACGGATCCTACCTCGACCAGCTGTCTTGGTACAACTTCCAACCCATCTCCGCATGTCAATCATGTTCCTGGGAGACTTAAGAAGGAGATTATTCTATAATTAGAGCCATCTGCCCCGTTTACCGTTTTAAAAATTAGGATTATCACTACTAATTGCCATTGCTTTCCAGAGATTCAGGCCACATGGCACACACAAACCAGCCAGGTAATACTGTCTCTCTTTAAGGGTTTTTACATTTAGGCCGAATTTCATCCTCCCTAGAGGCCTTTCCACATTTGAGCTCTTTAATTGCTCTGCTGAGTTCAGACTCCGCAAATTTAGTAATCCTTTCCATATGCACCTATTTTGCAACATAAAATCATGTTCTCACGGGCTTTAGAAGATCAGCAAAGTATTCTCCCCAACTCACGAGTCTGCATTTTACTGAAGAGAGAAGAACCACTGACCCAACTGAGGAAATCTCTGAATTTGCATACAGTTGTATATGTGTACCTGGTGCTGACTTCCTTATCCTCCAACGCTTCCCACTTTATCCACCACCCTCAGAGATCTTTCAGTGAGCCTAAGCTTCAGAAAGCAAACATCACTTCCAAGGGGATCCAGTATACAACACATTCCGACAGTTGGGGACTAGTGAATATCCCACTCCCACCTGTGCAATCATTTCTGGCATTGCATCTGAATAATGGCGTTTCCATCCGCCATCCAAATCTACAATACCAGAGCTATCAAACTTTCTTAAGGAAACTTAGACTTTATCTAGCCGGTAGCATCTGTCCTCCTCCACCTCCTCCACTAGTTCCTGTTCCTTATCTGCAAGTGTTGTAACGTTCCAGTTATCAATTGCTGAGTTTTTCTTCCTTCTCATCCCTCTTTGTTATCCCGGGATAAACAACCATTTTGCGCCAATTCCACGTCTCCCAGGGCAGGTCACATCCCCATCGCCAGTTCTCACAGCATTGGATTTAGACTGCAATATACTTTTTCAAACAGTCCCCCACCCTCTAAAGCATAAACGCATTCCTTGTTATCACACACAAAGCTGGATATGAAGATGATTTTTAACTGCATCTAACCACATTGCTGTGATTTGGTGGTCGTATTTGCGCCAGTTACCAATACATTGACATTGTTTTGTTTTAACGGAGATCCTTTCTCGCATTGTCGTAGCTACATTCCTGTAATGTAAGAGTTGGCTTGAGAGCTAACATTGCCACCCATTGTTTAATCTCCCCAGTAGTTTATCGCTATTGGTCCTGGGTTGTTTATTCGTCCGGCGGGAAACCACTTATATCACACCTAACCATCGTATTTGGTGTCCATATCAATATTCAACCCCTGTGACTTGTTCTCTAGCAGAACAACTCTGCCAAGAACAAACAATATTATTTCCGTAATTACTTTAGCTGTTTGTGTTTCTTCTCCAACGGCAAATCAAGGGACTGAATCGATTTAGTGATTTTTGTTTTCTACCAAATGCTTAATTTTACAATATGACTATCATATTCTTCAAACACTATCAACTTTATCCCTAGAATTCTAATGTTTGAATCTTGCATGGGGATTTAGAATTCCTGATTTAGGTCAAAGAAAGACGGCTATGCACATATAAAATATTAATCATACCAGAAGTCATTAAGAAATAATCATAACATACTGGCTTGTTCAGCATGTGAATCTGTTATTCAATTGCATTGTATGGCTACTCTATTGCACACACGAAAATATGTACTATTGTAATATCGTCGCCGTTACAGCAAACATTAATTAATGGGTTTTGATTTAGGCACAAGGCCAACGATTTTGGTTGAGGGCGACAGTCGATTAAATCGATTCCAGTTCATTACTGGTTCTTTATAATCACCGTAAAGAGGAAATGTGAAGGCAACCTGGACAGGATTTGAACTCAGATTTTAAATCGACGTAACTCTGTGCCACAAAGCATTTTATCTGACGCTCTACTAATGTTGGCAATCCACCCCCAGCAAAAATTAAATAGGACAAGTAAAAACAAAAACAAGAAATTGTAAAATACGAAATGATTTCAATGTTCTGTAGTATTGTCAACGTTACTTTAGCTGTAAGTAACACTTCTGTCTTTTTCTTCTTATAATGTACCCACAAAACTTCATTAATAAGTGTCGGACGCCATGCTTTGACATATAGAGTTACGGCCCTTGTCATTCTGAGTTCAAATCACTTTGCCTTTCATCCTTACGGGGTCGATAAAATAAAGTACCAGTAATGCACTGGTTTATTGCTGGCCTTCTGCCAAACGTAGAAACAATTATTAAGTGTACTATTATTGTCTAGCAGAATGAGCAACCATCTTGGGTCTACCCTTGAAATATGTGTTGTGTTGAATACATTTTGTCTAGAATACGTTCGTGAACGTCTCATATATTGCCTTTGATATTCTAGTAACGATTTTGAAAATATTATGCATTTAGTTTAGAACTTTAGCTAATCGCTGGATGGAATGTCATGACAGCATATATATATAAAGATATATATATATATATACATGTGTGTGTGTGTGTGTGTGCGTGCGTGCGTGCGTGCGTGCGTACGTGCGTGCGTGCGTGCGTGCGTGCGTGCGTGTTGGCGTGTGTTTCTATGATTATGGTGTTTTAATAAGTGAAACTGAATAAAAACCTCGATTATCTAGATCAGTATAATTAGTTACTGCGTAAGTAATTATACTGATCTAGATATTTGATAAATACAGAAAATAATGTAGAAAACTGACATTTACAGAAAATGAAAGTTGTTTTTAAAAATTCATCGATTTTAAAAGTCTTCATGACTATTTTGAGTTAGACATCTTCTTATCAATGCTTTATTTTATATTATTATTTGACAAATTGAAGTTACTAATCGGGAAGATTGAAGTCTAGTTTTTATTATATTTATTTTCGGAAATAATTATTGCATAACATTTTCCATCTGTTAGTAAATGTCATTCGAAAATACCTCCTGAAAGTCTTCAGAAAATACAACGTATTATACAAAATTATTCAAGTTATCGAAATATAATTTATCATATCATGTTTGTTTGTCTTTACGTAGTTTTCGTAGGTAAGAAATGCAACATATTATAAAAAAGTATGGAATATTATATTCGTGATATAGATATTCTGTATCGTATGGCTTCTTATTAACGTTTATCTGTCAGGTTTCCAACTGAAGATAATATTCTTATCATTGAGGTACTGATATTTTAATTTTTCATTATTTGTCTGCCTACACTTATATTATTTAGTTTTCAAATGCAGTGAAGTATACCTTATACTGCACGAATATCCACATAAATCAAAAGTATTATGCTTTGTCTCTGGGTTCTTTTATTTTCATGTAAAATTGTAAAACATTAGTATTCATTTAGATTTTAGAATTGTAAGATAGTATTTCTGGCCACAGGAAAAACTCAAACAGTATGCTTTAACGATTTAATTTAGCTACAGCTGCCATGTTTACGCTGAGATTGATATGAATATCACCTTATCTTCACTTCATTAATATGAAATATTTCCATTAATAGCAGCTACAGCTGTTTCTCTAGTTATATATTTATGGGGAATAATTGTTGCTTGCTTCAGATAGCAATACCATTACTTAATTTACAATAACATATACGACTATGTCAAATATTCACGGAAATCTATCTAAACAGCGAGGCTCTGAACACCAGTAAACACATTGCTACAAATAACAGATCCGTGAATTCATATCGCATTATCAGAATATCATTGCTGAAATGTTTATGTGTAATTCATATTACACCTCTTCCTCGCGCAGGAGGCTTCGGTGAAATTAATGCCCCTATACGTCATTCTGGTGAACCTACTTGCAATATACATTTCAAAGACACCGACTGGGAACAGGTTAAAAACTGTGGGGTTTGAGGCTATCATCCTCCACACAGGTTCTAACCTTGTACTGCTGGGCTACCTCTCACCCATCTTAAGCGAGATTCACGACAAGAAACTGGAACCTGATTCGGGCCAAAAACTCACATCGCCTCTAGCCACAATATTCCAATATACAGGACATACACACACAACTGGGATGATATCTAATGCGATCCAGCGTACCTGTTCAAATCTTTGTAATTTTTGGTAATATGCCTACTATAGTTTTAACTTCTATGATTCTATGACTATTGAATTTGAGGAAAGTTATATTGTACATTCCTTTCACTTATATATTGCCCCTCATGAACTGCTTCCACTGTATTTTGTAATATGATAAAACAAATGCATATACTGCAGATTTTTGCGTTAGAATAACAATATAGATCAGCAAGTGAGGAATCATGCGTTAGATAATAAACCATATTTAGAGTAGGCATATATCAGAAAAATTACAGAAACGAACGTTTCCAGGGATCCATTCTGAAAGCAATATTAACATAACCAACATTTAACGATTAATATAAAACAGCTGCATATCTAGTGAGCATGCAAGATCTAAAAAACCTACAAAGGTTTCCACTGATGCGAAACCTAGTGATATTAAAAACTAAAATATGTCAGTATGTCTATATAAATATATATAATCCCCCCCCCCTATATATATATATATAGGGGGGGGGGATTAAGCTCTTGTGTATATATATATATATATAACATTGTATATCATTGTATATATATATATATATATATATATATATATATCATTGTATATCATTGTATATATATTTCATTGTATATCATTGTATATATATATATATATATATATATCATTGTATATATATATATATATATATATATATATATATATGACTTGACTGTGTGTGTGAATGTGCGAGTGTTTATATGTGTCTCTGGGGGAATGGAACGTGCGGTTGTACCTAGATGTTTTTGTTCTTTAAAATATGTTTCTGTATTTTTATTGATTAAATTAGTTTACCTTTTTTATTTCGTAGCTTATCTGCAGATGTTTACATTAAACTCTCTGAGCTTTAGCCAACCAAATAACGTAGATATAAGTAGACAATATTAAATGAATATTGTTGGAAGGAGAGAAAAAAGCAAATGCTTACCAGTAGGAATATAGATCTGCTAGTACTTGAAGTAAATTATGATTCTGAAAAACATTCCTATGTAAAAGCAAAGTGATAGAAAGTAGATATATCGGTATTTGTTGCACATAAAGACTAATCATGTTCAATGATTTCAGCTGCACATATATACTTCACCAAAAATATCCACATGTTGTTTGTACCGTACAAGAAAAATGTAGTGAATTTTTGATGCAGAACATAATTACATATATTCGGTGGATGTATCTATTGTGCGTTTCGCTAGCTGATGTTGACATTTCGTTAAGCCAGCTATGGACTCTGTCACCATCTATGTTAAAGCAATGGCAAATGACATAGGGCATATAAATATATATATATATATATATATATATACATACATACACACACACATATATATACATACACACACACATATATATATATAGTTAGTAAGTGGACAACACAATATATAACTACTCCTTTACCAAAGGTTTCATGAGTCTAGACAATATTAACATATGTCTAGATTGTTCATCAGACAGAAAGATTATCTAGGCGTATGTTAATATTGTCTAGAATCCTGAAACATTTGGTAACGGAGTAGTTATATATTGTGTTGTCCACATTCTTATTGAATAGCTCTGTTCTATACATAGAACACTCTTTTTTCATTTGCTTTTTCTTGGGAAATACTAAACATATATATATATATATATATATATATATATATATATATATATATATATATATATATATATATATATATATATATATATATATATATATATATATATATATATATATATATAAAGGAGCAAGCAGAGCGGAGGCCAAGAACTACATGCCTGTCTCCCTTGCGTCACATATCTGTAAGGTTATGGAACGAATCATCAGAAAGAAACAATAATGTTCGTCAAGAAATATGGTGGGCTAACTAGCTTTCGCCCAGGAAGAAGCTTCCTTACGCAGCTGTTACAACACTATGTATGGGAACTGGAACAACAGCTAGACAGCTCACATGGTGGACAGGATATATCTTGACTTTGCGAAGGCCTTTGACAAGGTCGACCATGGTATGATATGTCACAATCTACACAGACTCGGCATAACTGGAGAATTAGGTGAGTGGCTGGATGACTTCTTAAAAGACAGAAACCAGAGTGTTGCAGCCAATGGGGCCCTCTCAAAGAAAACATCAATAACAAATGGGATGACCAGGGCACTGTCTTGGGACCACTACTGTTTATGGTGTCTCTCACAGACATGCCCTCTGTAAAACATACAACATCCCTCACTAGATATGCTGATGACACAAGGGTAGCACAGGCAACCCCAAACGCGGCTGATGCTGCACTTTTACAACAAGATCTGAATGCCATATACAAATGGCCTCAGGACAACAACATACAGTTTAATGTTGGTAAATTTCAAACCCTACAATACCAACCTGCAAACAACAAGGCAATACAAAACAGCTATACCGGACCAGGAGGGATCGAAACACCCCTGCCAAAATCGATACGAGACCTGGCGATAGACATGAGCAATATTGTATCTTTATCTTCAGACATCATGAGGGGGGCGACAATGTGCATACGACTCACTGGCTAGATCCTGACTTTCTGGAAACGAGATTGAGAAACCATGTTTTATACTATGGATGACATTTGTTCTAAGCCGCCTGCACTAGTGCTCCCTGTAGTGGTTACTCCATAGTATCAAACTAAACATGGAGCCTGATGCAATCCAACGAAGCTACACCATCATGATTGCCACGATGAAGGAGATAAGCTACTGGGAGAGGCTAAAAGAACTGAAACTCTACTTCTTTGAACGAAGACGGGAGAGATATGCAGATGGGAAATCTCGTCGGGACTAGCAGCAAACTTTGGCATTCAGAGCTAGACCAACTCCCGAACAGGACGTCACTCATAACTAGAATAGGGAGCAGATATTGCAATAGCCTGGGGTTCAAACGAACTCTCTCTACACCAATGCCCAGCGAACACAGTCTGGACGTGGAATGTGTTGCCACAAGTGCCGTGACCTAGCATGGCCACAGCCGGATATCTGGAACATGTAAAATAGTAAAAGAGTAAATATATATATATATTGTGTTTGTATGTGTGTGCGTGCGTGTGTGTGTATGTATCCACACCAATAACAAGCAACAATATATTTGTATAATGATTCAAGAAAAGGATAAATGTGCTTTAATATTTCGGCGACTCTTCCTTAAACGTAAAGATAAAGTGGATTTTTTTAAAGAGAGAAAAAGTCGATAGAAGGGAAGATAATAATGGGAAAGTATAAAATATAAGTGGTCAGCTGCGTTAGAAGAAAACCGGAGGGAAAGCTAAAGTGTGACATTTCACGAAAAGGAAGCTGAAGGGAGACAGGTAAGGTGAAAATATGAGTGGTGTGAAAAGATGTGTTAGCATGTAGCTATTTGTCAATCGTTTGAATGTATTCATTGTGCATCCAAGCTTGGTTCACGTTTGCAATCGTTAGTATGTGTGCATATGTCTATAACTATGACATATGTGCTAGTGTATACGTGTGCATATTTACACGCACATGCGATCGTATGCATGTAAACACATACAACAGACAATATTCAAATTAATATACAAAAACCCACACACAGATACACAAAAACAAATATGCACACACACATACACACATTCACACGAATGCATATACATGATCGAGAATTGTGGATATAAATTTTGTATTGTAAATCCTCTCCCTCAGGCTCTGCTCTGTGCCAGCATAGACTTACATCCCTTCGTTCAAATCTCGCCGATGTTAACTTTGCCTTTCATCTTTACGAGGTCGATAAAATAAAGTGCCAGTAATACACTTGTGCCAAAAGTAGAAACAATTATTATTGATATTCACATTAATGTTAATTTCCTAATTACACGCCAACTTTTATATATGACAATGAGCCGAAAGTCATTTTTATACTCTTAAGAAAATGACTGCAATATATTGAGTAGTTTGTTAAATGGTAATTACCATAGACTGTGTGTTAGACTTCCGTTAAGCCAAAAATATAGCAACTCTCTATTCAAATTCTAAGCAAATCTACTTCATTAACACTACGAGACTCTTGTGACAGACATGAGTGCTATATAATTTCGTTTTACTTTATAAAATGATGAACTCATTTTTAAATAATTAAGCATTCCTATCACACCAAAATAAAAATAAATATGAAAAGACACGCTGTTAGTCTAATACCTAATATATAAATTCTGCTTACATTTCATTGTTCAATAGTTCTTTCAAGTATTGGATATGTTTTGAAAAAAAATATGGTTTTAAAGATAATCCATAAGTAAATCAATATTTTTACTATTTTCCTAACCTGTATGTAAATTTTATTTTTATGACAATACGTATTGTTTAAGCAATAAAATATTACCTTTCGAAAATATGATTTAACCTGACTAAAATTCCTATCAACTGGTATTTAAATTATCTACGAGTGAATTGGTGAATACATTGCATATTCTTTTTTGTTGGAAACTATATTGTAATTTACCGAAAGGAAGACGTAATCGTAATTTTCGTTCCACATCCTGTTGCATGTAGCCGAGCTGAGAAGTTCTTTGATCTCAGGTAGAAATAATCAATTCCAGGGCACGTCTTCTTTACCTTGATGTTTTAGTCAGACAATAATGCGAAAAAGGAAAGCAAAGCCTAACCCAATATCTCAGACCCTTCTACTTGCAATTATAAACTTCTATGACTGCTGAAGCTTTCCGGCGACGTGACCATGAGAATTATGTCGTGATATGAGGATAAAATAATTTCAATGTGTTAAAATGGGGGAAATGCTAAATAAAAGTGCATAAAATGAAAGGAAAGATAGCTACTTCTCAAACGTGAATGAAACATTCTGATAATTATATGAGAACGATGGTACTTCAGAATCATTAGATGGCAAATTTAATGAAATAGCATAGACAAAGTAAGCTTTGTTTAAAATGAAATCGTGCAAAATTCAATAGAAGTATATTACCAATGGTAAAATGAATATATTCGATTTTTGCATTTCGTTTTACTAAAAGTATGGACGATAGAAAATAGATTATATATTTGCCATTTGCTATTGAGATAGACTTCCACCGTTTTCAATGATAAGCTTTCTCTTTATGTGTGTTGTATATATATATATATATATATATATATATATATATATATATATATATATATATATATATATATTATAAAATAACAGGAGGCTGGACTGGTGTAATCCCTTAAAAGGTTTATTATACTATGATCATTTCAATGACCCGGTTCAGTAAGAATCCGGTGACATCATCAGGTATTCGAAATATAAAAAAAACAATATAATAGACAAAATCCATGGGGCTGAAAATCAGAGACATGAGGGCGACCGACATTTAGCAGCTTTTAACCCGGTCGGTCGCCCTCCTGAAAATAAATAAATAAATATATATATATTTCTTTAATTCGTTTGGAAGCCTCGACAATGCAAATGGGTAAATCTCCGGGTAACAAGGTGGTGGAGAGAGAGAGATGTAAGTGGGTGTACGTTGAGATGCGTGGCGTGTATAAGACGTGTAGAGGAATGAGATAAAATAAAAATAACAACACGAGCGAGAGTTACCTTGGGAGAGATTTAATTGTCCCTATATATTTCGGATTCACATCCATCAACTGGGTTTTTTTTCCGGGGTGGGGGAAAGTTTGTCTGTCGGAAAGGTGCGAAACGCGTCCTCCGTGTTGTTATTTAAATTTTATCCTTTATGCTCTTTCCTTCATTCCTCTACACGTCTTATACACGCCACGCATCTCAACGTACACACACTTACATCTCTCTCTCCACCCCCGGATCTTGTTACTCGGAGATTTACCCATTTGCATTGTCGAGGCTTCCAAACGACTTAAAGAAATTTACCTTATTATTCCACAATGCTTCAAGCAAACTTCAATACTCTCTTATATATATATATATATATATATATATATATATATATATATATATATATATATATATATAATGTTTAATATTGAAATAGATTCGACAGGACGAGAACTGCTTCATTCAAAGGAAATCATCCGGACAACCAAATGGCATTGTTAGGCTGTTGGGGTAGGTGGGAATGTTTATATATATATTATAAAATAAAATGATAGGAGGGCGGGCAGGGTGAATTCCCTTAATTATTCATTTCTGCAAACACTATGCACATTTCAGTGGTTAGGTTGCGTAAGAACCAGGTGACATATTCACGTGTGAATTGCATAATAGTTGTATACCAAAGGAATGATGATAAACACATTCCAAGAGGCTTATGTTTAGTAATTCATTATCTGATATAGAATTCAATGCGATAGTATGTATAAAATAAAATACGACTGTTAGTTTAGTTATATGTTTCGCTTTTAATGGTTATACTGTCTGTCGGTAGAGTTGGTAGAGACTAAAATAGAATTTTGTAAGTTATTTTACAATATAATATTGCAGATATATCAGGGATAGAGAGAGAGAGTTAGAGTGAGAGAGCGCGATTATAGATATATAGTTGTTTGCATATACAATCACATTGTATTATAGATTTTCATATGTTTAAAGGACTGTTCAAAGAAAATCATCACCGTTTGATGTGGTTCAAATTTTATAAATACATATGTGTGTTTATCGCTGTCTGTTTGCCCATTTGCTTGTCAATGTGTGTGTGTATAACGTAAGAATGTTTATATATATATATATATATATGTGTGTGTGTAATAGGTATAGTTAATATATGTGTATGTACCTATTCTCTATATTTGTGTGTTTGTATGTCTTATACTACCTATGAAATATACATTTATATATATATATATATATATATATATATGTATAAAAACTTTGGTTTATATAAATACACATATTTAAACACATAATCATGAATACACGTGTGTCTACATATATATATATATGTGTGTGTGTGTGTGTGTGTGTGTGTGTGTGTGTGTGTGTGTGTGTGTGTGTGTGTGTGTGACCTTTTTTTATTATTTTTACTATTTAAAGACGCCTGAAAAATAATCAATACCGAAAGTTCAATACAAATCAATATTTTTTTCACCGACCATACTGATACTTAATCGAATACATTCAAGTGGAATAAGCTACAATTCATACGTAGTGAGAGAGAGAGACATAGAGAGAGAGAAAGAGAGAAAGTGAGCGAGAGAAAGAGAGAGTGTTACAATGAGAGAGAAAGTGGGAGAGAAAGGGAGAGAGAAAGAAAGAGAGAGAGAGAAAGACAGAATGTCCGAGAGTGGGAGAGAAAGAGAGAGGGAGTGTGAGAGTGAGAGAGAAATAGAGAGAACGAATGACAGAGAGAGAGAGATAGTGAGAGAAAAAGAGAGAGAGGAAGATGGAGAGTGTGAGAGGGAGAGAGAAAGAGAGACAGTGAGAGAGAGAAAGAGAGAAGACAATGCCTGAATTTGTTTGGTTGATTGTGATGCCGACATATCTTTAAATATAGCAGGCATAGATTTGTTTCACCAGCTTTACTATGTTGATGAAACTTGAAAGAAAATGCTAATTTCAATTACATTCAACATCGCATTCCTACATTTCAATATGAAGGAATTGAAGACAGAATATCATTAAATCAAAATAAAGATTACAAATATATTTTAGCAACACTTTTCTACCGCCATATAACAAGAATTGTGCAGAAAATAGATATTTTAAAGTAGTAATATAGAGAGAAGTGTAATGACACATTGATATATATATATATATATATATATATATATATATATATATATATATATATATATATATATATATCAATGTTTCATTACACTTCTCTCGATATTACTACTTTAAAATATCTATTTTAAAGTAGTAATATTTATATATATACAATGTAGGGCAAAATGTTTCATCACCTCTGATCTTTTTAGAATGTTATAATATTGAATAAATTGTTTATCAAAACAAAAACATAAATTAGTTTTGGCAGCACTGTTGACAGTATTGTGAAAGCTATAGTAGTCCAGTGTTGTTGACAAATGTTAAATGAATATGCATGCAAGGGAAGTATTCGTAGGGGCGCCGTATTGACATACGGCGTTTCTAGGACATTTTAAATTCTAACGGAACCCAACACTATCCAGCTTTGAATACAGTCTATTTCTTCCAGAGAAGGTTAGATAGTGAGAGAATAGATGTGAGAAAGAGATATAAAAGTACCTACTGTTACTTTTTTCTCGATATCAAATGGATGAAAAGGCAAAGTTAACCACTGCAGCATTTGAATGCAGAGAACAGAGGGAGAATCGAATCTCACAAAGATTTCTATCCGACGTTCTAACAATTTTGCAAATTAAGCTTTTTTAAATGAATATAATTGACACTAAGTATTTGCAGGATAATAAAAACAAATGTTTTATGAGCAATAAAATGTAATTTCTTTCTTTTCATATAACGTTAATTCGAATATAATCATCTACACACAATGGTGTGGTATGATGTATGTGGTGAGCTGACAGAAAACTTAGATCAGTTCTCTCCAACCTTTTTTATACCAGAGACCGGCTTCATGCCGGACAATCATTCCGCGTACCGGTGATTGCACATATGCATTTCGATAAAGAAAGCAATAATAAAAAGAGCAATTAATCAAAGGGAAGTAAACATGTATAATCTTTTTGACTCACATAAATCTTTTTAAATTAAAGTCCAATATTCAATTCATCTATTATATAATTTAAAAAGTTAATTGTTTCTTTGCGTCCCGGTAGCAAATGATCCACAAATCGGTACCGGTCCGCGGCCCGGTGGTTGGGGACCTCTGCTTTAGATAGTGGGACAAAATGCCTTCTGGTATTTACTCTCACTAATCTAAATCCAAATGCAATCGTGGCCAACTTTCATCGTTTTATATTTAATTATTGGTATAAACATGTTTTTTTGCGCAATGTACCTACCTCTGCCTTTTTTATTGTCGACATAGAAGCTAATAAAGAAAATATGTTTACTTGTTGTTACGTGAGCCTATGTAGCTTGAAACGCAAAATGATATTTCTACACACACATTCGCGTGCAGACACACACACAGACACACACGCACATGCACGCACATAATTACAATTCCTGAGCATTTGATTTTGGGGTTTTATTGTCACTAGACAAGGACACTAAAAATAATTATTTACACTTAATTGCTTAACACATCAAAATATTTAGAAAAAACACTAAAAATATTTTTAAATGACATGAATTCCTTTTTAGGTTATCACTAGCCACGTACACTAAACCATGACACTCCCAATTCTTAGTGGAAAAACCACTACAAAATGCCATACCTGTTTACTTGATCTACAACCAATCAAATTATACTTTTTTAAAGAACAAACTGCTAACATTTCATATGCGAGACAGGTCACAGTACAGCCACGCATCTCAGTTAAACTTTGAAAATCGTCAAATTGTGAAAGCGAAAAACTTTATTGTAAATGAACCTTCTAAAATACTCCAATCGTATATTCAACACTTTCTCGTTATTTTTACACATGTGCGCTAAAAATACCTTCTATATATATATATATATATATATATATATATGTCTGTGTGTGTCTATGTGTGTGTATACACACACACAAGCTTATATATATATATATATATATATTTCACCCAACTTGTAGAAATATTATAATGAAAGGAGTCGTCTGGGAAGTGATATATTTGATATATCTCATATGAAATGATACAGCCAATTCTCTACACAATACAATATAGTTAGCACCCCGAACGTTTAATTAGGAATATACTCAGGTATTTCCTAATGTTTGTTGAGTGAGTTGGAATTTGGCCGGAGTATCGCTATTAGCTTTCTCCGTTTATGTATATATATATATATATATATATATATATATATATATATATATATATATATATATATGTGTGTGTATATATATATTTATATATACATATATATATATATATATATATATAAGACGTAAAATAAGAAAATAAAAAAAAAATAAAAATTTTTTTTTTTTTTTTAAATTAACTTACTTACATAAATTTTCACTCCAACTAATTAGTTTCTGCAATGGGATAAAGACAGTTACGTAATGAACTGTTGAGAATTTCATTGCGTCACCAGGGAGGTCATTCTCAGCCGAGTCTCCAGGCAATGCGCGGACACTGGGGGCTCATATAAAAATAATAATAATTCGGTAAATGGAACAGCTATCGAGGACTGGATTCCAGCTACTGCATTGAACCACCTAGGTACTATGACATAACCTGTGTATTTGCTGGCATTAGCGTACATCTGTGCGCTTATGTTAGTAGATATATTAAATTATCTCTCTCTCTCTCTCTCTCTCTCTCTCTCTCTCTATATATATATATATATATATATATATATATATATATTTATTAAAATAACAGATTAAATGTTAAGCAAAGAATCGCTGCTTTCACCCTTAACGGGATCTTCTGCCGGTCAAGCAAAAATTGAAAATTAGAATTGGTGCTCTGAAATAGCTATATATATATGAATGTATATATAGTGTATTTTGCAATACACTGTATGCTTAATTAAAAGCATTTCGAAGACCTTATGCTATTGTTTTAGAGTAGTGACAGACTCACTTACCTTAATTTTCAGCAAACAGGGAGTAGTTGCCTTTGATAAGCATCAATAAATGCGAAACAAGGCCTTGTCAGCTTTATCTCCCCCTATTTGCTGAAAATTAAAGTAAGTGAGTCTGTCACTACTCTAAAACAATAGCATAAGGTCTTCGAAAAACTTTTAATTAATCATACAGTGTATTGCAAAATACACTATATATACATTCATATATTTATATATATATATATGTATATATATATATATATATATATATATATATATATATTTATATATATATATATATAAAGACAGAGAGAGGGTGAGAGAAATATTGATTGATTGATTGATTGATTGATTGATTGATAGATAGAAATTTAGTTAAAATTTAGACCCAAATTAAACTTATTTTCGTAAAATTGATATTACAGAAATTGTTCTAACTCTTAAAATAATGAGCAACACTTTAATGCCCGAGGACTTATAAAATATATTAGAAATATTTAAATATATTAATTACTGAAACACCACCACCATGAAACTTATTTTATAGAAATAATGCTCGAAGCGATATTAGGTTTTAAATAGAAAACCATATATATACAATATATCATTTTAATCCAGCTCAAATTTAGCTTCTTAGATTACTTTAATTATGGTGTTTTATTTCTATTTTACGTCAAATTATTTTAACGGATGCTGCGTTGGTTCAGATTTGCACGTTGATTTTTGTAATTACATCTTTCTTCAGGCACTATTGTGTTTTTCACTTATACTAGCAATATGTCCTGCCATTTGAGATTTCACCTCTTTGGTTCGCAGCTTCAATATATATATATAATTCTGAATTTTACAGATAGTTTCACTAGTTCTCGCATTCTACCATCTGGAATTTCAAAATACAAAGAAATAATTATAAGTTTTAATGACTAGATTCCTTTCGTTATTTCGTTTCTAAGTGCTTATTGTATTAATCTTCAGTAGTTCCTGATTACCTTTGATCTTCCTTAGAGACAAGTAGTCAGATGTTTATTAGCATGGAATATATGTCAACATGAAGGTCGTAAACTTTATGACCCTGTCTATTAATTCCGTAATACTAGTATCCGCATTCTCCTTATCGAACAAAGAATATTAAACACAAGAAAGAAAACTCATATTTAAAAACGCAATTCCAATACTTCCATGTTGAACAACAGAAAGGAAGGAGAGTTGAAGTCTCGAAATTTAATTCAACAGTCCATAAATGAACAGACACGATAAATAACAGAGGCCACGTTTTGATCTACTTCGATTAAAAACTTTCCCCCTCGGAAAACGCCCGTTGATGGATGCGAAGTCCCAAATATAGGGACAATTAAATCACTTCCATGTAAACTCTATCTCGTGTTATTATTTTTACACTCTTTCCTACGTTCCTCTACACCCTATATGTCTCATTCTACATTTCCTCTTACATCTTTGTCATCACCTGATTCTGTTACCCGGAGATTTACCCATCTGCATTGTTGAGGGTTCCAAAACGACCAATTTTATTATTCCACAATGCTTCAAGCAAGCTTCAACACTCTGTTATATATATATACTCCAGCTGTCACACTTATTTGTGTTGATTAAGTCTGAACATTTACTATGCTTTTCCTATTTTGTCATTATAACATCTTTCGCTCTTCTCCACGTGATATATGATTGCTTTATATCATACCATAGTAGCACCCCTACAAGGTTCACATCTTCAGAGGGTTATGTAATCGATAGTCGAAGAAGTCTAATTCATTGTTCGCGGGTGCATGTATAATTTTAAAACTCAAACTAACCTATCATCAGAATATTCCAAGAAAACTAGATCTCCAATCGTTTTCCAATTGATAATACTATCTGTTAGCTGCATCATGCAAGCCATAATTTCTTGCATTATGGAGGGCCATACGTAGCTTAAAATATTAAGAAATGCAATTAAATATGAAACTATAATGGTATTCTTATCCATACGGAAAATGATATAGTGTAGATTCATATATTTGTAAATTAAATGTTCGAAATCCTGGCTGTTTTCAAGCACGCCGTTGTTAACTTTTTTTAATTTGTGAGCTCGTTATGTCTTACCATGTATGTTTACCTCCTTTCTGCTGATATATTGATGTAAAGGCGGTTTTATATAAGCAGGAAAATCAATGTTCAACGTTACATATAATACATAATTACCCTAGCAAAATGCGATATATTCACGTGAGCATAGACAATCGAACTTAAATATTTTAATGCCTGGTATTTACTAATTACAGAAGAATAAATTGGAGTTGATGCTTTATTTTGAGGAATGAAACACTATCTAGAGGGGGGAAACTGAATAGTTCATGATGTACTGTGCGTTGCACAACTGCTACTTCTATTCAAAAGCATCTGGTGACGTGATAAAAGAAACATCTGCTAAACATATATATATATCTAATCTTGTGATACATTTATTAAACTTGGGATAGAATTAGCATCATCTTGTAGCATGGTTTTGTAGCTTCAAAATACACATTGTATCTTTATCAATATTGCTCTCTATTTTCCTTAGAACTATGTGAATAGCTGGAAAGTTTCTAGATCGAGACTTATCCTTTCACAGTTCAACGATCCAAAGAAATAGGTATCTATTTTCCAATTAAATGAACAAAGTTAAATGGAGTAATATTTCGTAGCTTCTGGACATGCCACAGTATCTGTAAGAAAATCATATAAATTCTCTCGCGTCCTTAAACAGAGACTGCACAATTTTCATTAGAAATGTTTCAAACAAATGTGTCTAAACACATCTTAAATGATGCATTAGTTCAGCTAGTATCTGCTGATATGTACGAGGTGTGTCAGAAGAGTTCCAGGACTGATGCCACAAAAGGTTTATTTCAAACCCAAACTTCACACTAAGAGTTTTCTCCTTCAAAGTAATCCCCCTAGAGTATGTAATTGTAATCTTAATTCCCTGCAGAGATCAAACCTTTTTCTTCATAATTTTATATACATCCTCCGTTTCAGGTCGTCAAGCAATGAGCACAGAGCAATGAACAAACTTGGAAACTCCGTCAGAAGTACTGGGATTGCTGCAGCACGTATATGGAGATGAGACGATGTCACGCTCACGTATTTTTGAGTGGTACAAGCGGTTTAAAGAAGGACGCGAGCACGTGGAAGATGACCCCAAGAGAGAAAGGCCCTCAACAATCAGGAATGAGGTCAACGTTGAGCGCGTCAGGCAGAAGGTGCGTAGCGATCGTCGTCTGACTGTTCGACTGATGGCAAATGAGCTGGGCATGAATCGGGACAGCGTCTAGAAGAATTTCACTGAAGATTTGGACATGCGAAAGTCTGCGCGAAGATGGTGCCAAAACTGCTGAACGATGACCAGAAGGGTCGACGCATGCAAGTGTGCCATGACATCCTGGAGCGTCTTGAAACCGAACCAGACTTGCTAGGGACATTCATCACCTGTGATGAGTCATGGAACTACGAGTACGACCGGGAGAAGAACGTTTTGAAGACGTGGTCGACATCAAAAAGGCCGTGACGACGGAACTGCGGAGGATCCCGGAAGAATCCTTCCAGGAGTGCATGCAAGCGTGGCAGAAAAGGATGGAATGCATTAGACTCCAGGGGGATTACTTTGAAGGAGAAAACTCATAGTGTGAAGTCTGGGTTTGAAATAAATCTTTTGTGACATCAGTCCTGGAACGTTCCTTACCCACCTCGTATATATGTGTTACTTTACGACGTCCAACCATATGAATTTATCATCGGATTATATATTTATTACATTACGATTTGCCAGTTCGGTCATTGAGCTCAGATTGTAACTACATTGTAATGCGTCTGAAACAAATAATTATTCATATATTTAAGTAAAGACATCTTATGTTGCTGACACCCGTCTTCATTTAATCTATTCAGGACGAACCACCCTAGTATTGTCTATTCAAGATATAAATTATAACTTGGCTCAGCACATCTTTGACCGTGAAACTAACCACAGTGAACACACACAGCGGATTTCACGTTTTTGTTTTTGTTTTATTTTTGGAGAATGAAAACCTGATTTGTGCTTGAAGAATGATATTCTAATAAGAATTTACTATTTCTTCAAAACGTGCGAATTGCTGAATATTGTAGCCAATTTTGAAAGAAGTGGCATACGCTATCACATTTGCATGTTGTTATGGGACCTGGAAAACTACGTAATTTTGACAATAGATTATTCTTGTGAGTTTAACTAAATGTATCTCTATGCCACTTACTTGTGAAATGAGACTAATATTTGCAAAGACGTGCTATATTATCTCCATTAATGTGTAGGTATATATGCTTTAAGTAGGGTTGCTTTAATAGCTACAACAATATAATTCTATTCTGGTAAACATGTTATTGGTATATGGAGTAATGAAACATAACTGAAAAATTTGTAAATTGTTGTCATTAGTTTTAGTGTTTGAATAGCTATTTAGACTATATATATATCTATAGCTGACAGAAATACAGGTATGTTGTCTCTGCACGCCGACGTGAACGACGGCTAGCTACCCATTGGAGTCGTCTTCGACCGCGTTGGTTGTTGGTACCCTAACTGACTAATACTTTTTTATGTCGGCTGCTGTCGAAACTTCCTGTGTCATTAGTCTACAAACTACTATTTTCACTGAAAATAGATAAATAAATAAATAAATAAATAGAAAGAGTGCATGCCGTTTGTTGAATGAATTATGGGAAGAGAAATGACTGATGCAGTGCGTGTCGCTGACGGTTCTCAGATGCAATGCATTCACCATCTTTTCATCGAGTTATACATGCAATGTACCACCTAACCAAGGTTGTAGTGTTTCCCCAACCCTTCCTTCTTTTTTTTATTTTACTTAAATGCCCCACACACACATCATTTTCGTTTGTATTTTTTTTTCTTTTCCTGTATATTGTTTTAATTGTTTACTACTTTCTTGTATTACCCCCCTCGGTGAGATTTCAACATATAACGCACGTAATTCTATCCGTACCCGGACGATTTTGCCAATTCAGCAATTTATAGTTAAGTATAATTTAAGAAAGAAAATGTTTTCCCAACTTTCTTGCCTAATTTCAAATTTCAAGTCTCATTTGCATTTACACTTTCATTAAAACACAATTCCGAAATCAATCAAAAAGATATTTATTTCTATGAACACCACCATTTATACAGATTCATCATGACGCTGAACTAGGTCGTTTATTTTGTTTATCGATATGTTACATGCCATAAGAGAATATTGAAAATGTACCTAAGACTGCTTAACAGGAAATAAGCAGCTCATTCGTCAACATCACATGTAAATCTTTTTCAGATTTGGCTGACGCTTTGAAATAAATATATTCTGAAAGCTTATCCTCGTTAAGATACGCGCATTTAGTTTTGGTCTTGCTTTCATTCGGATAATAATCTTTTGTAATAGATCTAACTTTAATATATCAAACATACGCACTCACTCACTCACACACACACATATATACACACTTACAAATAAGCTGAAAAAGTTTGGAATTACTACTTTGATTATTTTCCGTGTTTTTGTGACTGGTGGTGGTAGTATTCTGAAACCGGAGAAATAGGATGAGTGCTTGCCCGTCACTAACACATCAAATGCGGGCCAGGTGAAGGTATTACATCTGGAACTGCAAAATAATATAATTACTGTTAATTATTGAAATAGCAAGAGGGAAGACAAGACTTAGTTATAAATAATCTTTTTATGGCTGGGTCGGAAGAGGAAATATAATATCAATATTTATTGTATACTACATAGAGAAGCGCTGCAGTGTTTAGAATTGGCTATTCTTTCCATTTAAACCAGACGTTTCTCTGCTTTCACCCCACCTCTTCTCTTTTCTTTATCTGTTTCCCAGATAATGATTTTGACAGGGAAACTTTGGGGGATACATGTTCGCACCTCTCGTGCGTTCACGTTTTCACTGTAACAAGGAGTGGTTCTTAACTGTCAGCATATTCAGTGACTTGCTGCCGAATAAGGCTGTTCGTCTTTTGTAATTTATGGGATGTATGGGAGCATACAGAAGCGAAGTGACCTCCGCGTCACATTTTACACACGCACTGGGTAACTGATGAAACTATATGAACAGCTATATTTATTTGAATATTAAAAACAAATTAGTGCCAGATAACATTACAGCACTTTAAGCAATATAACTTTTAGGATTTCCACTATAAAACCATTAAATTGCGTTCTGTATACAATCTCCTTCGTTGTGAGAATTGATTTGCAAATCAAATCTAATATAATAATGGTTATGACGGGAATTGAGCAGGATATAAAATTGATAAAATTTACACTATTATATCTGATCTTATCTTAAACAAGTATAAGAATATAGAACTTTTATTTTTATAGCACCAAACATTTTTCTATTAAGTATGATAACTAACAGTCATCGTGCTTATAAACACAGAAAAGTATGAGAAAAGGGAAAGACAGGAATAAAAAGATAATTCAACGGAAATAATTTTGATAGCAATACCAGTACCATTTTAAGAAATACATTACAAATGAAAAAGTGTTTCTATTAAGTTTCCTATATTAACATCATAAACGTACATCAATATTAGATAATCAAGAAATAGATGTATTCGAAATGAATACCAGAAAAAAGACGTTTCATAAATTAATATTTCTCTCAGAATTCGATAGCACCTCTTTCAACCCTATCCCGTTTGTCCTTAACATATTTTTAACAGCATACGGAAATGAATTTAGAAATCACAAACGTTTTCTTA
>OZ024740.1:185908380-185910880 GCA_964016885.1 Eledone cirrhosa
AACAAATTATTCCCTGAAAGGGTCACTGAGTGTGTTACGAATGAGCTTTGACAATAAAGAAACAACGATCCTGATATTAAACCAAACAACTGGAAATTTGTAATAAATTGAAGTGAAAATAAACACGACACGTGCGCTTTTATTTACGGCATGACTCTCACAAAGTATAAAAATATATATGTATATGTGTATGTCTGTATGTAAGGAGGTATGGAGGTATGGCGGTATGTCTACCTTATCGAATGTAGTTATATAAGGACCGACTCTTCACCAACATTACGGCTTATACAGATGGTAAGATAATTCGGCTCCTTTTTCTAGTGGTGGATTTACATTGAGATTGAAATTTTATCGACATACCTCTATATTAATCACAGTTACTTAAAGGAGCGTACATGTCTTTGCCAATAATGTCTATGAAACTGAGAGTATTTAATGCACTACTAGTAATATTTATTAATATATAGCGATTTTCAAACGCGTTACAATCGTTTGTAACCATAAAAGTGTCGAAATAATTTTGAATATAATACAATAATTGCTAATTTCGTATTAGTAATATATTTACATAAGAGTGAGTAAGAACTATATGTAATAGATTTATATCCTAAGGGTATTATAGTGCTTCATAATCCATTCACAGTAGATAATCAATTGAGAGTTAACTTTCATATTCTTGCAGCCAATTGCAAATTCTGATTCAAAGGGAGTGAGATTTTAGAACTTAAATTTGGTTTCATATATGCGGTATTAAACCCCATGTTATGTATGAAATGTAATCCCCTGTTCATTAATAGTTTAGCAATACGGGATAAATTCATATTGTTTATGGGAGATCATATACATGCAGTGTATATAATATAGTTATAAGTACAATAATGGAACATAAGAAGTAGATACTGTAAGCCCTTGCCTAACGTATCAACTCACTATGTGCAGGACTATGTGCAAAATGTACTGAAATTAGCAACAAGATTTCCTTCCATTTATTTAATATTGAATTTTTTAGTCTTAGACGTTTTGTTTAGGAGAAAACCAGAATGATCACGGCAGCAGTGTTTTTTTTTTTGTATTTACTCAGTTATGCCTGGCTTGGGCAAAACTAAAATAACAACAACAACAACTAGACTAGCATAATGTCATAAAAGTGACTAATTTGATGTACCAGCTGAATGAAAATAAATCAAATACGGTTTATGTTTAAAATGTTGTGGTAATCTATGGGAATTAAAACGATGTTCTATGTATTTCCTTTAGTTGACATTTTAATACCTGACCTACAGATATATCCTCATGATTAATTGTTATAATTTAAAGAGATTATTCTGCAACATAAAGTCTGCCTCTTCGCATATAATAAAACTATCAATGTTTTATATTTTGTTTATGTATAGGCAGAAATCAACTTTACATGAAAGCCTACGTCATTCAACTTACGTACGTGCATTCAATATTCTTTCGTGTTTTCCTGGTTCTATATTCATGCATTCATGTACATCATTTCGTCATTAATTCAGCAAATTTAACGATGAATGATTTTGTCACGTAGTAGGATATACTTTGAAATGTTATTCTGTAACTTTAATTTAATATTAAACACTCTCCCTAATTAAAATAAAATCCGAAATCAATCACACGCTCCCTTAGTCTTACGCTTTTATCAATATGTTTTACTCTATTGATCAATAAATGAAGTCACTAATAAATCATTAAAACATTACCGCGCTTAATATTTACATGCAACAGCAATCATCCTATGCACAAATTAAGCTATATAGAATAAAAATGCATCCCTTTGTGGTAATGCATATATTACCATTTCAGAACTCAAATTTGATCATCTCGACATTTTATTGAACGTGTGTATCAGACGTTAGCTACTGTATATATTTACAAACTAAATATATTTTATGTATTTATGTTTTTATACATCCTAACTGAATATTACTTCCAATTTTATTAGTGTCTAGATTAATAATTCATTGCAAACTATATTCTAAAGTGGATAGCGACTACACACTTTTAAACCAGCGTTTATCCTTATTTACTAATATATATGTTGTGTGTGTGTGCGTGTGTGTGTGTGTGTGTGTGTGTGTGTGTGTGTGTGTGTGTGTGTGTGTGTGTGTGTGTGTGTTATTAAACATTGAATATTCGAATTAAATACATACATTGTTTAACGATTGATATATCTGGTACCGATATTCTAAGAGGGCCTCGTGCGCACCGGAATTCAACAGTTGCGGCGTGAGTTGCAGCAGATCGAAATTTCTGACAGAAGATAGTTCGCTTGTGTACTTTTAGATATGGTAATGCTCACATCTAATGTGCAATTGAAATATATTCGAAACTGCACTGTGTTGATACGTGTGTTAAATCACGATAACAGCATTTTAAATCACGATATCAATACCATCGATCATAGAAAAATAGCTGATAAGATGAAAAAGAATGAGCATCATATAGAACACACGTGCATTCGTTTCAATGGGATTAACGA